>VZTE01000494.1:628301-719824 GCA_013397775.1 Eulacestoma nigropectus
TTTAAGCCTTCCATTTCACATTATCCAGCCTCCTTTATGCATTGCATTTCACTTTGACACAGCATCACTGACAAGAAGGGACTGGCTCTTGCTCTTGCTGCATGCCCAGTCCTCTGCACAGCAATGACAGTAAATACTCGGGGCTATCCCTCCCTTCCCCCAGCAGCCCAAAGCTCTGAGATCAAGAGGGAATCTGTTTCCCGAAAGGCAGTGAGAAATGCTCTTCAATAAGGATGCTTTCCCTGAAGCAGGTCCATCTCTGTCAGTGTCATAAGGCATTTCAAATGCAATGGGTACGGAAGTTTCTGTCAAAAGTAACCCAAAAATGGTTCTACCTGAACCAAAGTGAGAATGAGAAATGGGGCAGAAACCAGTCTCTAGACATGGTCAACACACCCCATCCAAATCCCAAGTGATCTGGGCTCAATAGCCCCAAAGAAGCAGAGTCAAACTGGCAGTTCATCTATCAGTTTAGGAGCTTAGGGTCAGTTTAATTTGACTTTAGCAGTTCACACATGGGCATGTCCCCATGGCCAGAGGGCCAGGCATTCGACAAGTATTAATGCCACCAAGAGTAGCACAGAGGATTTTTTGTGAGTTCTCAGCAATCACCCACCCCAATAAAAGTCCTGTGAGTAGGACTTTTTATCCCTGATCATGGAAACACTTTGAAAATGCAGCCAGCATATCAAAATTTTCACATCAGGTGGGAAAATAACAGCCTCTTTTCTCTAAAGGCCTGTGAATCTAGGCTAGGTATATGCAAGGTAAAAGATTCAATTGCAGTACAGGATTAAATAAACACACGAAGTTAAATGTTCCAAGACAAAACTATAGTGGATGAAAATAGAATCACATCAGCAAATTGCCCTAATCTGACAAATTCAACAAGTCATTTAGGCTTCAGTTAATGCTATTGCCTCTCCAAAATTAGCATAATGATATTTCACAACTCCAGAAGCCTCAAGTTAGTTTAACCACTGTTGTTACTGAGCTCCAGGAGCCTTGCCAAGAAGCTGTGACCTTTTGTTTACTCATCATTATTGACATGATTGATGTCATCTCTGAATTGGTCTCATTTCCTGTCCTCAGCATGAGACGTTTGGCTCTGTACTATACCCTCTGACACCTGGCATGGAAAACAACCAGCTACATGCAGTGCTTTACAATAACTTCAGCTGACATAATTGCCAGGTAGTTAGAGTGACACCTCCTGCCAAGGAACTGGAGTGTCTGTGAAGATCAAGCCTCGCTGTTAGGCTGGGCATGACGGTGAATACTGCTTTGTGCACACTTCCCCTCGGAGGTGGGCGTCTGAATGTGAGAGCTGACAGACAGCAGAAGACATAGGCACTCAGCCAACAAGAGCTGACGCTCTTTTGAAGTTGGGTTTGGCACCTAATGAAGGGATTATGAAAGAGCCACTTGAAGGAAATACTCTGGGACGGAGAAATCCTGAACTGTTACTCTTTAAAGAGACAAAGAGAGAAATGGGAGTCTCTTACAAATGCACATGTGGTAAAATAAGGAGATCTTCCAGAAATGCAAGTCTGCTGGACTGAAAATCTTGGAGCCTTTCAAATGCTAAAGGCTTGATATTTCCGTATATCCAAGGGAAAAAGAAGTGCTCTTTGAAGTTTCCACATGAAACCAGGGAAGAAGCCTATGGGAATGCATTCCCAGAGGGAAGGAGGACAGATCATCTGGCCTGCCAAAACCAAGGATGGGATAGGATGGGATTTAGAGGCTGAAAACATTAAGGAATATCTAGATTCTGTCCAAAATCTAGGTTGAGATAGTTTTGCCCTTTTCCAGACAGTCATGTTAGAGAGGCAAAGGCAGCCCGGTGACCTCCATCACTGGGGTTTGTGCAGCACTACATGGAAGAGGAGCAAACACAGTTATTTTTTTTAAGAAAGAGATGAACAGAACTTTGAGAGCATCCTTGAGATATAACACTCTGGTCTCACCAGCAAGTGTTCAGAAGAAAGCAGGGAAGAAGAGAGTCATTAAAGACATAAAAGAGGATAACATTTAGCACATATTTAGCAATTCCAGTTATATCGAACTAGTTTTTTGTCTTTCTTTGATGGAAAACTTATTTTCTAGATGAAGGAAAATGTGGTAAATTGCATTCATTGGAACTTTGTTAAACCACTATGGAGTGTTATGGCATAAACCGAGAATTAATACAGGAAACTTCAAGTGATTAAAGTGACTGCAACCAGCTGGGCTGAAGAAATGTTTCATCAGGCCAGAGGAAGATTATAAGCAGAATCCATTACTGATCAATCTTTTCATTTTTTTCTATTCATATTCATTAGTGTTTTCATTGCTTACACTGTGCAATCAGTGCATTTCTTACCAAGATTTCATAGTGAGAACTCACAGTTAGTAAAGATGACAACATGAAAATTGTCTAAGAAAAACTAGAGAACCCTGAAGGGAGGAACAATGGAAATTTAATTATAAAAAGTACTAGATTGTGCACTTACATGCCATACTAATCAGATACTTCTCAGCTGGATGCCAAGAAGAGCAGGGAAGAGGGAGCTGGTTTACAACTGCCATCTAAGAGCTTGGATTGTTCTGTTCTAGCTGTGAGATAAGACTGAGTGGACACACAGCTGCCCTCTGTAAAGAGGGGCTGGAAGCACAGCGCTGCCATTAGTAGAACAACACAGGAGGACAAGTCGGCCAGGAATAAATATAACATGGGGACTAGAGCACTCGGTGCTAAAGCAGCATCCAAAATAAATAAGATAGCCGAAATTATTTGAAGTACCATCTTTTCAAATTTACAGCCTTTACACGACCAATAAATATTCTATAAATCAGCAACTGTGGGGGCTGCAACCATGCACAGCTCATTGGATAAGAAGTGCCCTGTAGTCATCTCCAGCCTCTGATTTCCCCTTTGAGTTGTTGGAGCTTTCCTCTGGAATTACTGCATCTTTGCACATGTAATCCAAACTGCCTTAAAAATACTACTACTCTAAAGTGGATCTGGATTCACTGATAGTGGAATTATTCAAAGTGGTAGTTTGCAACAGTAAAGGCTCAGGCCTGTGGCTGTAGAGACCTGTTTTACATGCTAACTCAGACTGCAAACACTTCTCCCCACATCTCTAGGCCAGGAAAAGAAAGAAAAGACATAGGAATGGCTGTACTGCGTGGGACCTCCCAGGGCATGTTTTCTATAACAGGTGCCCAAGGCAGAGTGCAGAAATAGGGCAAGTTCATGGAAATGCTTCACTGCATTCGCTCCTGGGAAGCAGGGACAGAGGCAGTCTATAAAGGTGGTAAGAGATGAAAGATTATCACTTTATGGAAGGTGATAATATCCTGCCCTCACTGGAGTCACTGCCTTGTCTATCAACTAAGCTGAAAAAATGCCACTGAGCACAGCCTATGTGTTAGACAAGAGCAAATACATTTCTGACTTAGAGTCACAGGACACTGCACTGTGACTTCCCAGATAATTTTTTTCTCCTGTCCCCGAGGTTTTTTCTCACAGATGCTGTTAGTAGAAATTAGAGAAACTCCTGCCCTAAAACTGTGCTACTACACGTTATATAGTCACTAGAATTTCTCTATATTATTTCTATAAGAAAAATATGAATAAGTGAAAACAAGTTGACCTCCTTGATAGGATACTATCAGCTTTGCCTGACCCCTGATTTTGTTAAATATGCAAGGGTATTTTAGAGTTCAGACAGTCCTGAATACATGATTGTATTGGGTTTGAGTAGCAAGGCTTTGGTAGTGGGGGGCTTCTGAATGATTTCTGTGAGAAGCCACTGGAAGTTCCTCCATGTCCCATAGAGCCTGTGCCAGATGTCTGCAAGATTGACATGCCACTGCCCTTACCTCAGCCCACAAGCCTTTTGTTACATTTTCTCTCGCTTGTCCAGGTGAGGAGAGAAGCAACAGAGCAGATTTGATGTGCACCTGGCATCCAGCCAGAGTCAACCCACCACAAAAGCAAGTTCACGTAGTTTTGCACTAAGATCCCATGCAGATATGAAGTAATGAGCCCTCAGGACCTCGAGCATATTTCTGTTTCCCACTATAAGACTGCAGTGGAGCAAACTACTGCAGACCTTTCTGAAAACACATCATTTAATTTCCATAGCGATAAATGCTGCACTACGCAAATCTGAAGCATATATCCAATGCTGTTATTTACCAGGTATCGATATCGTGTGTTGATGCTGTTCTATAATAAAGGGAATTATTTGAACTGCTGACTTCCCGGGCCAACACACATCCAATTTCCTTGACTCTCCTTCCTGCTTCTCTTGTTATCTTCGCTCCATTCCCTGAAGAAATTTAGATGGCTACTTCTCTAATTCGCAGCAATGTACTGGCAAGCTTGGTAGCAACTCCTGTCACTAGTAGGGACAGAAATCATATTGATTTAGGCACAGATTTTAGATTTATAACACAGCTTTCCAGTGTGCAGGCAGCAAGAATGCAGTGTGTAAGAGGAAAATCAAAGCTGATGGCCCCCAGGAATGATGCCTGCTCCAGCAACTGGCTCTTTGCCAACCATCAAGACAAAGGAGAGGGGAGATCTTCAGTAGAATAAAGTATAAGGGAAGCTGCAAAATTGTATTAGAGCAAGCCAGGCCCATATTCATCATGTACACAGTAAACAGGCTCAATAACAGGAATTTCAATGAATTTCAAGTAGGTGCAAAGGTTCATCAGTGAGTGACTGGAGTAACAGAGTTCATCCATCAAAGCCTCAATTACTTCCAGTTATCTGGGAGGGGGTATGGTTTAAATACAGACCAATGCTGGTTTCACGTCAACTCTATGCCTTCTGAGTCAGAGAGTTTGTTTTTCTGGCAAACTTGACAGCTTCTGTAACAGCAAAAAAGATGCTCTCCCGAAAGTTTGGATGGGGAGACATGTCAGTGAGGCTCTTCTGTGGTCTGAGCCGAGGTCAGCACATTAGGAAGGCCTGGGGGGGCTCTGAGGAAGCTGAAAGCAAGCACATGTCCATAAACAACCAAAAAAGAAAAACTACTTTTGCTGGAAAAGTAGATAAATAAATCTGAAAAGGAATATTCCTAGATCTGATTTCAAAATCGGGGGGAGGGAGGAATTTTTACATCTCTCCATCTTGTCCCTTCTTGTCTTGCCACACAGGGAGACATCTCTGCCCATGGTGTCAAGGGATCCTTGTACCCTAGATGGGGTAAGTACAAAGAAACAACTTGGCACACAGTGAACCCAGTCAGCTGTGAGATGGGATCACACTGAGTCTTAGGTCCTGCTATAATCCCTTCAATGGAGTATTTGTCCTTGTCCTGTTCCTCAGAAAGAGAGCACCAAGATCTCCTGTCTCCAGGAGGTCCTGAGTCCAGGTAGACACAGGGACCTGGAAGAAGGTGGAGATCTGCACTTAAAGAGCTACATCTTCTTCCAGACTGGTGGTGGTGTCTTTTCTACAACAACAATAATTATTGTGACTCATGATTTTCATGGCTGGTGCATCCTAATTACAGATGCCTGCTCGTTTTGTGTGCTCATTACACTGAATTACATCTTAGATGGAAAGTTACCATTTTATTCTCACAAAAAAAAATTAAAAAGAAATTTTTAAAAAAAAAATCAATTAGTCTCCCACACATTTGAAACTCCTCAGTGGTCTCTTTCTGGAAATTTAAGTAGTTGTTGAAAAACAGTCTAAATCACTAAGAGCAACAAGAGATATTTCAGCTGGCAGCCCTACTAGACAAAGGTAAGTAGTAAATGTGGACTCCTGACTATGAAACCAGATGTTGGATGGGGGCACCAGAGATCTGCCCTTACCGGAAAGAAAATGGAGGCAGGATACAACATTTCCCTTCAGTGAGACTGGAAGGATGAATCAATGGAAATATTCATATTCCTTATGAAATAATCCCATTAATAAACCTAGTAAGCTAAAAACTCCCAAAAATACGACCCCCCCATAAAAGGGCTTCTGCTTTTAGTCACTCACCTGGAAAAAATGGATTTCTGGAGTTTTTTGCCAACCCAAAGTAAGAGAGATAATTTGAAGTCATTGCTGACTTTATAAGGCTTCTTAAGGTTCTCCTGACACAGATTTGCACCAGCTCAGGTATTGTTGGCTCATGCCATGTAAAAGCTTATCTCACAGAGTTCCATCAGCCTTCAGCAGGTTGTGCAGCAGATGAGGACTCAAAAAGCCACCTTGAAATTAAACTCCAATTTGCAGGCTTTACCAGTTTATGAACCTAGTGAATTCCCCCCAGCCCTGTCAAATAAATGGAGAGCAGTATACGTGATACTATACTCCATACCTCTATTACCTGCTCAGTCCAAGGCCGTTTTTATGGCCTCAATGCTTTGAAGATAACAAACGTCAAATATTCAAAGCTTACCGAGCTTAACAAATTTCACAAGTTGGAAACTAACTCCCGATAGATTCCCTGCCAGCATCCTACAACTGTAGGTGCCACATAAACAGTCAGACCAATCTGCAGCAAATTTGAAGAGTAAAACAGGGACCATTATGCACTAAGACACTGAGCAAGAGCTCATATCAAGTGTGTATGCAAGCCCAGGCAAAGCCTTGGGAAAACAACCAACTGGAAAATGTGTGATGATCCCATATGCTGCCATTTCCAGTGGTCTCCTTATCTTAGCACCTGTGTCTGCACTGGTGCAATGATCAGATCCTGTCTGTTGGCTCTAATGGGACTTCAGGCCTTGACATCTGCCTTCCTCAAACTCCCTGTGGACAAAATTATATATAAACAATAAAATCTATTCCGTCTTTGAAAAAAAAAAATAGTTGAGTGTGTAAATGCCCCCTGTATGTGATATTGCAATCTGACAAAATAAAAAAACAAACCAGTATAAAGAAGTTGATTGTGATGTGAAGGGAAAGAAATCACTTTTTTTCTGAGTATTTTGGTGTTTATTTTCAGGTTGTTGATATATTTTGTAAACTGTAGAGATTAAATAGATCCCTGGGGCTCCCAGGTGTGAAAGATCAGCACTACTGAAAGTAGCTGAAGGAGGGAATGTTCATGAACTATATCCTGTCATCATTAAATCGTTTCACTGAATACATCAAAATGCTAAACACAAATATTTACATATAAATCAATTTAAATATCTATTCTTGTTGCTAGCACAAAACCACAAAACATACACAGAAATTAAATAGGCCCCTCCAAGGCTTCCTCCCCTAAAAAATAATCAAAAAGGAAATTCACGATGAGAAAAACTAACTCATAACCTGAGATGTTACTGAGCAGTCACAGCAGCAGCTTGAGTTTGTAAACAAGCAAACCCAGCAGTTCAGAGCAGCATGAATCACCTCTGTTCATCTCAGTCGGGCATTAGCATCACTCCCAGTAATGAGCCTCTAACGCATTAACACCGGGAATTATTGCACTGCTGACCAAAGTGTGCAACGAGTGGCAGCAAAAAAGAAACCTGCATGATGTACTTGGAGCAATACCCTATTCTGGCACCATGGTGATGGAGAAATGCCATCTCCCAGGTGGTCCCCGGGACATAAGGGAGCCATGTCCACAGCTCTGGGGAGCTGTGCCAGGGAAGAGCCTGGCTCACCTGTTCCCAAACAGGATTTCCTTTCTCCAGAGGGAGGGATTCAGAACTATAGGTAATTACAGTGACCACCTGGTTCAAACCCTACAATCCTCACGCTGTGGTCAGTCTACACAGTCTTTACTGACACCAGTGATCTTGACCAGTACTGGTAACCTTGCTGATATTTTGGTAACCATTTCTAGGAGCACAGGCTTTGCTCCCCTCAAATAAAGGCAAGGGTTACAGAATTAGGCCTTCAGTGTGGCAGGATAAAGCCTCCATCTATTTAAATTAAGGTATAGCATTAATTTATCACCTCACAGGGCCCAAGATGGGCAGGCAACAGCACAGAGCACCCACAGAGATTTTGTTTTCTTGCAGAATCCATCATGTCCCCTCTCCTAAAACCTACATGACAAAAGGGGACCGAACTCCAAACACACAGTGGAGATTTTAGGCAATTATTGATTTTGTTATTCAAGTAGAAAGAGCAGTTCCCATGGCAACGAGCCCATCACTCCCTACCTATGGCATCACTTGCTCTCATAACACAAGCTCTTTATTTAAAGAAATATGTATGTGCACACAGCTGGCCCTCAGAGACTGATTTCCTTTCATTTCACCCTGGCATAAGTGATGAACCGCTCTACATCTGGCTGCTTGAAACCACGCTGAAAGCTTTTCCCACATTCCACAGTTTCCATGGGAAGAGCAATGGAGCTTGGGGTTGACCACCCAGCAGTGCTGGGGCTGATGCTGCTCCCAAAGCAGTTCCAGGTGAACTGTGTCAGGGAGCACCCCCTTGTGCTGCTGACTGAGTGCCCAGTCAAACCCTGCTCCTTTTGCATCAACACTACACAAGGACAGAGGTGCCCCCCCATTGTTCTTAGTTGTGTCACTGTGAATCTGGCATTGGTGAGAAAAAAATTTACCTTCACAGTATTTCTTCAACATAATAAAACAAGTAAATAAGTTAATTAATTAATTAATTAATTTAAAGTAATATCACATCACCACAGAAAATTATGACAGTTCTAATTAGGAAAAGTCAAGCACTTTTGATGTTTTCATCGTTGAAAATAATGCACCAGCAGGACAGGCTGGCTCCTTGGGAGGTGTAAGTCAGCACAGCTACCTGCAGTTTTAATAGCAGTCAGGCTGCATAGGCTGATGAGCAGGCTCCACATCACAGAAAGAGAAACACTGCTCAGAAAAAGGGGAGACAGCAGGTCCTCTTGGGGTGGTTGGGAAGGCAGCACTTGGGGAAATCAGGTCACACTACAACCCCTGGCTCACAGTAGAGTTTTATGTTCATCACGTGGCCCTCTCCATGCTGGGAAATGGGAGGAAAAGGTCCCACATGCCCCTGTGAGCAGCACCACGGCTGGGTGGCAGCCCCATGCAGCCACCAGGGAAAGCATTCAGATTTGAACAAGAAATGTGAGAAGTGGCAGTGGCACTGGTTCACTTGGGAAGTTAAAAGCAAAATTTAGTCTGGATGCAAGACCTGCTTTCTAAAAATTAGCCATTGAAAGAGAGGAAGTGGGGATCGGCATGACAGGGCTGAGAAAACTTGTGGCTGGGATGCAGAGACAGCTCCCTTTGCTTCTGATTACACAGGGGAGGAGAATGCACATACAGACCCAGAAACCAGTCACTCATGAGCAGGATCTTTCAGATGAAGTTTGTTCTCCTGGCAAAATTTTATGAGGCATAGGCTATTCCCAAACTCTTTTCTTACACAGGTCTTGGTCTCTTAACCACAGCCTAGTGCATCCTGGCTGGGGCTGCCAATGCCTATGCGAGCAGGATACTGGCCCTGGCTGCATTTCCAGATTGTGGTACCTAAGGGATTTGCAGCAAGATGCCTTGGTAGCTTTGCAGATGGAAAAGAAGCATGGTGTGCACAAGCCCAGCCACTCATCTGATCTACAGACAGTGGGGTGGTATTGCAAGAGATGCCAGGAGCCTGGACAGGGGGACCTCAAACCAGGCACAGAGAAAGGAGGTGAAGATACTTGTTTTGGAAGATGATAGAGAAAATCGTGGAGAGAATTACAGTGAGGGAGATCAGACAAGCCTTGGCTTGGAAGAAGCAAAGGTGTTAGAGCTGAAAAAACAGTGGCTAGACTGAGGAGAAGAATAAATATTAAAAGCAACAGCTGAAGGAAACAGATCATTTGGAATAGCTGGAAGTGAAGATATGAGAACATCAGACATATTATAGTGCAGAGCCCCGAGAGATGCAACAAAGATTGATAAGACATTAATGGATTTCAAAAAAATTAAAAAAAAAACAAGTCCCCGAGAGAAGCTGGATATGGGAAAAGATGATGTGAGGAATTTTCTGGCTTTTTTTGCTTTCCTGTGCTAGTGCCCAGGTCTGTAAAATTCCACTCAATACAAGGGAACATCTATTTCACTTGTTCAAGAGTGTTAGCAAGCAGGAAGTAAACCAAGGGGTGAGGGAGGATAGGACTTGTGCTTTATCAGCCCAATAATTGAGCAAACAAAAACAAAACTGTTTTTCCACTATTAATTTGCATTTTAATCAGTTAATATAGCTGAACATACAGTCCTAAGACATGATAGAATGATTAAAAATAAGACAGGAAATAAAGTCACTGATGCCTTATATCATGCACTGCTTATCTAATACCACTGATTACTAGGAAAACTGCTTGTTTACCCTCAAGGCATAGAAGCTTGAGGTTCTTGCTATTTTGCTTCCTTTCCTCTTTCCAATTTTCCACTGATTTTCATGGTGTTGAAGGCACTGTATCACATCTAAGGATCAGCCTATAGAGAGGCATTAAAGAGGGAAGAGAGAATAATTTCTTTTTTTTACAGCAGGATGCTTTTATAGGAATTATCAAATCTTTTTCAGTATTCATTTTTGCACCTGCACAGAATGGCTGATAAGGAATCTGAAAGAGGTTCTCTGAGAATAAATGTGGGCATCAAGGTATTCCATGCAGAGCCTCAGCGCAGCACAGCCATCTGTTGCCTGCTGTAATGGAAAGGGAGCTGTGCAAGACAGATATCCATCTACAAGAGAATTGCCATCAATTTGATGCAGCCAATGTATGAATAACAGAAGGCTTCTCCCTGTAAATATGATTGCTACACTATTCACAGCAGAAAAAAAACTGTGGCATGCAGGTTCTTTTTTTACTTCATTGCTGAACAGGGCTGGGATACAATAGGAAAGACGACCTTGACATCTCATACAAAGACACATAAACAACAATAAGCCTCTTCTTGATGTCCATTGCTTTATTCACGCTTTTATAGCACAGGATTGAGAAAGACTCCTTTACGTAAAAAAAAGGAATAAATACATTTGTTTCATGATCACATCCATTAGGATAGAAAGAAGGGGATCAAAAAAGTAGACTTTCCTGATGTTTAATCTTAGGAGAATGGATGGCTCTTTTTCTGTCAACATAGAATCATTCCATGAATTAGTCACGATGGTTCAATTATCTTGAAATATGTAAAGCACAACCTTTTAAGTAGACTAATTTGCGAACTTGCTTCGTGGCCCTCTGCTTCAATTTACCACTTAGTCCTAGATTAAAGGACAGAGTTTGCCTTGGTGTGGTGGCATGGAGGACGTGACAGCAGTGTTTGTCTCTGTCCTCCTGCAAGAGCAGGGTGCTTCTTTCGTGTGACATGGAGACAGAAAACTTGACTGCTTTTTCCATAGCACAAGCTCAAAAAGAACATGATTGTCTCCTGTATTAAATCAGAGAATGAGAGAGAAAGAAAGATCAGAGATGTGAGCATAGCAGGGGGTAAAAATTTGCAAGTTTTGATCTTCCCCAAAGCTGTTCTGAGTTTAATCCATTATTTAACAGCAGCCCCAAGCATCATTGTCCTGTGGGGATGTTACAGTTCATACAGTGGGCAGTTCGGTCACCTAGAGGTACCCACTTAAACCAGGTCATGATTGGCAAGAACACCACAGGGTTTATGTTTAAACCCTGCAAGGACCAGGGAACTGTGCAGCCATAAAGCTCTCGTGCTGCACCTCCCCTAGGCTGTTTCACTGCCTCAAAGCCCAGCTCAGGCTGCCAGTGCCACAGAACCTTCCCTGCACTGCACTTTGTACAGGGGAGGACTCCCATGCTCCTTGCCATCACAAAGCACCCGACTTGAAGGGGCCAGCAAAGTTGTGAAGAAGGTGGGAAATAATGCCCTTACAAAGATGGCAAAGGCACGTCTGGGACAGGAGAGAAGGAACACCCCGAGTTGAAATAAGCTGCAAACATTTCTTTACATACCAATGAAGGAGGCTGTAAAACAGGATGTTTACTGCATTTGCACACATTTCAAAGAATTTTTATTAATTGGCAAAAGTTCAGAAAATAATAATTTTTGGACTAGCAAATTGTACCTTAAAGATTTAGATGAATGAAGTTCAATCTAGAAACTGTACCCAGAACATTTTCTGCACCCAATTTGGTAAGACTCCTCTTGGGCTTACAAGGAAAGACACACATACATTTACAGACGAACCCAAACTATCAGGTAAAATTGGAAAGAATATATCCATGACAACAAGATTAATCCCAAATAAAGACTAAAAGGAAGGAGGACGTTTCTTCCTACAATGATCGATGGAATAAGGTGGCTTGAAATGTGCTGGATCTCAGCTGTGCAAAGCCTTCAGCTTTTCAGGAAAGAGATACTTGAATCCAGTCAAAAATTTAGGCATTCATTAATAAGAAAAATGAAATTATTTGACCCATGTGACAGAGAAAGCCACATTCAAGAATCATAATCATTTGCCTAGCATTTAAATGGACTGATGCCTGTCTCACTGATGGTCAAGACTAGGACCTCTGTCAGAAGAAATTCTTCAGGGATGGAAGGTCTTCAGCCTCTATCTGCAGTGGGAAGCCCTGTGAACAGGGCTCCAATGGGATTTTTGGTGGTTTAGCACCTCCCCATTCACAGATATTAATTTACAGCATTGCAGTTGTGGAAAACCTGTTCCCCCTTAATGATCTGAGAAGTACTCAAAATCAGATTTTCTACCATTCCCACAGAGACTATTTCTAAAATTCATCCTATGCTAATTTTATGCAGGTTTCTACAGAAATACTACATTTTTTTCAGTCCATACATAAGTCTTCTTTACGGAGTAGGCAACCAGATACTAACTGATTAATAGATATTAACTATTTCAGAGACAAGCAATGTGAAATTGAAGCCAGGTGTCTGTACTAGTGAATGCTGCAAGAAACCAACTTTTAACCCTTGATCAGAAAATAAGACACCTTCTGATGCTTTCCCTAAGGCAGAGGTGAGATTACAAGGAGCAAAACAGAAAATCCAAGACTGAAGAGCGGTTTCTGACGCAAACTGCAAAAGCAAGAGGATGATGGGGATGGACACACCGCTCTGGGCTCTTCAATTCCTATGCTGTGTGCTATTTGATATTGCACTTCATAATTAAGAAACAGATTGCCATAAAGGTGCAGGAATACAGCCCAAGACAAATTAACAGATGCTCTCTCCTTTTTCTGAGTCCCTTGGGGCAGGCAACTTTGGGTTTAACTGCTGAAAAAGAATTAACCATAATCTGTTGCCAGATGTTTAAGAATTGAGTGGGATTCTCAGAAAAGGGTTTCCATGGAGGAAGATCAGCACACAGCTTTGTGGGTGATGGGCCAGTCAGCAGGTAGCAGCCTCCTCCTCGATACACAAATGGAAGGTGGTGGAGCAGAAAGGTGAAGGGTTCTGCTAACTTCAGTCAAGAATGCTGATTTAGAAAAGAAAAAAAACCCACATTAGGTAAAAGTATTGCTTTCTTCACATTGCAAAACACACGGAGACAGCACAGAGTGCCACTAAGAGGGACAAAAAAAAATCCTCCTGGAAGTCAGGAGACCAGCC
The DNA here is from genome assembly GCA_013397775.1 of Eulacestoma nigropectus. Classification (NCBI taxonomy): domain Eukaryota; kingdom Metazoa; phylum Chordata; class Aves; order Passeriformes; genus Eulacestoma; species Eulacestoma nigropectus. Next base: position 641,784 of record VZTE01000494.1, read on the forward strand.
AAAAACGTGGTTTGTGTTTGTAGAGTTTCTTTAAATCCATGAGGATTTTCTCGTCCCAGGGAGCTAATTAAACTACACAGCATGTTTTGTTAACTAACAAGAAGCTTATATGTCCTTTATGGGACCATGAAAAACCCCAAGAAAGGCAGGCTATCACGAGCAAGTGCTGCCCACAGAGCACTGATGTGGCCAGTGTTGTGTAATGCCAAACACACCCGCACTTCTCAAAGGCTTTTCCAGGCTTTCAGAGGTTTTTTCCCCCCCAATTTCCATCCATTTCCACCTGATGCTGATTTTTTTATTTTTCATCCAGCTGACCAGTTGCAGGCACAGCCAACATTGATCCACACATGAGGGATATTGCCACTCCATGAGTGCTTATGCAATACCCAAGAGAATAATCATAGATCTCATCTGCTTAAATGCAGGTAGAACAAGAAGAGGTGGGTTTGTAGCCACCTAAGTTTGGGAGGAAAAAAAATCCAGAGGAACTTCTGTGCTGCCTCCTTCCCTCTGGGAAAATCTCCCAGTCCTGTGCCAGCAGTATCACGGGCTCAGCCCCCTGAGCTGGGCGAGCTCCCTGCAGACCATCACTCTCCAACATCAGGAGCTAACAGTAAATTCATGCTATTGTGTTCCTTGGCAGTTTTGTCCCTCTGCATGGTCAACGTTGCATTTCAAAATCTGCACTGCTTACTTTGCTGTGCATGACCTTGACTGTTTCATCACAAGCAGCCTATATCTCAGCCCTGAGCTCAGCATCCAGACAAAGACCAGGATACAGGTAGTGCCCATGGGAGATCTGCGTGTTGCAGACGAGCATCCTGCAATCTTTCTTCTCCGTCGCTGCAGCCATGGGGCAGATCCTGCCCCAGTGCAACTCAGCCTGAACCAATGGCAGCAATGGAGGCCTCACAGAGGAGTTTAGATCAGACTTTACTGTCTGTATGGCTGGGATAAGAAGGATGAAGTGGAATTTTTAAGAAATCTAGTCTTTCCAAGGTGTAGCGATGGACCAAGATACATGTTACAGAAAAATAGCTGGTGGCTTAAAGAAGTCTTGACTTAGGTTAGTTTTGTTTTTCAGGAAATCTTGCCTCTCATTTTGACCAGCCTCTCTAATTAGAGATCAGAGGGCCTGGCCCTCTGATCAATTAACCATGATACTAATTTCTCAAACATTTGGGGAGAGAAAAAAAGCAAGAAAACCAGGATGCAGCAGGAGTCTTTCCAAAAATTTCCTCTTTTCTTTCTCTAACCCTCAAGTGCCACATAGAAACTTCTCCTGAAAAAGAGATGTGCCTGCATTAAACGCACTGAACTACCATCAGAGGTTTGCTTTTCCTCTATTGAGAATAAGGAAGTGCCTCACAGGCCATGCTAGACAGCATGTATTTTGAAATAATGGACACTGTAATTATTTCTATTCCATCTTAAGAATAACACATCAGTAGTCAAGCAGCAAATACTCCCTCCCCAGTAAACTGAAGGAAGAGCCAGATAGCTTGTTTAAAATTCAACACATCAGCCAGAAAAAGTGCAGCCAGAGAGAAAAGGCTGCGTGCATTTCTGCTAACTGTCTTGAAAGAAGACAGAAGTCAGGCACAGGCCACATCAGAGGTGACAGCAATGACCCAGAGTGAATTTTCCCAGCCAGCTTGCAGAATCCCATATCCTCACTGCTGTGGCCCAACCAGCCTGCACCTCATCCTGTACCACAGGGCAGTTAAGGCAGTGAACACATCATCAGCTTTACTTTGTTCTGGGGAATGAAGGGACTTCCCTGCTTCATATGGTGCTGGGAAGTTAATTTATTGATACATGTAGGTGTGCAAATATTGCAGTGGTATTACAGTGCTTAAGAAGAGAACTAATACCTCCACTTTTCCAGACCATATCCAAATCTTATTCTTTCTGTGTTACCCCATATTTAAATTCAGGCTGGGAACTTGACCATAGTTTTCTGTAATGCTAACAAAATAGCCTAGCTGAACTATGGACTTGAACATATGACAGTGATTTATTAATGACATCTCCTAAAAACACTGACTGTGCTCAAACCAACATTTACTCTAACCCTTCTTTGGCCTGCATTTCTAAACTAGAGTTTTCTGGGGAAACGCACAACTAACAAAGGGAGGCAGCATGGGTGTCTTTGGACACAGATCTGACCATGTTTCTGACACTGAATAGGAATGATAATGATCTTCTGCTGTTCAGTATGGCAAGATGATTTGTACTTTCTGAACCTTTAGGTAATCATTGAGGTCCTCATTCTGATATATGAATCACAACCTTATTTTCACAAGAATGAAACAGAGAGATGTATACACACAGACACATATATATATGTATATATTCACAGAGCAAGGAATCTGCAAGAACTCAGAAGAATAGCCTTTCTGTTTTGCATTTCTGTGACTCTTGAGAAGAATTTCCAAAGCATTTCACATCACAGCAAATTGGTTGTACACGTACCAGAACTCGTGATAAGAAGATCAGGAAGAAATAAATTCTGATAAAAGGACAACGTGTCCCATCATTATAAAAACCAAAATTTTAAATGCCAAGAGGTTTCTGGCCAGCCAACAGGACATCCTTGCACCCCTACTATTGTACATGTCCCTGTTAGTGTTCATGCTTCACATTGTGGATTTCCGAGTGCTTTGTGCTCACTGTGAAGTTCCCTGCAGCACTCCTTGTGATGGTGTACTTTCCCATGACTGCTTTCACTCTAGCATAACATTTTTGTTGAGAGCAAACTAACAAAACAATACTCCATAACATGCTTATTTCCTCCAAGTAGTACTGAGAAGCCAGTAGGTGCCCCAGCACATTCTTGCCTGTACTCCAGTACAGCGATATGTTGCATGGGCTTTTGTAGCATGAGAATTGTAAATTGTAATTGGTTATTGATGGATTTGCTTGTGATCAAACGTGTCATTGACTGCTAGGGGTGGTTCTTCAATTCATCTTCTATGACTTAGCATATCCTGGCCTTTTTCTGCTTCAGTCTTACTTACATTATAACTCTGGCTTGTGTTAGTCAATATCAGAATACACACATATGCCAGGTACCTTTTTTTAAAACATGATGGCTTACAGATCCCTAAAGTCAAGTGTCCTATTTCCTCAAAGCAATCTTCTCTTCATCCTGCCCTGCATCTTTCACAAAATTGACATTTTGAAATAGATTCTTTTCAAAATTTCCTTTTACAGATCATCCACAAGAGCTTGTTCTGATTTCACACAGGATCTTCATTGTGCTTTCAACCTCTACTACCAATTTTCACGCTTGCAATTTTTGTTTGTGAAGTCAACTCTGCTAAAATCATGCACAAAAAAAAATCAAAAATAAGAATTTTTTAGTGTTCTTTGGAATAGCTGTCTCTGCTTGTGTTCCTCAAAATTGAGAGAAGTAAAAAAAAAAAAAAAAAAAAAAAAAAAAAAAAAAGGATACAGCAAGTCAAGCTAGTAAGAAACTCAAGGGAGTGAAGAAGAGCAGCCTGAACTCCATCCTGACAGCTACTGCTGGTGATAAATGCAGCAAGGAAGTTTGCTATGTGAAGGAAAGATTGGATTTTATCTGTAGGGGCCTGGGAGGGCTCTTCTTCTCTTGCTTTTTAAGGTGCAAATCTATTCAAGCAACTTTGGAGAGGCCTGAAGATTTGAAAACAAATATCTTCCTTTTATCTGGCAAATATCGCAGTTTATCTTCCTTTTATCTTGTCTGAAAACTTACTTGTCTGTTAATGATATCCTAATTCTCCTTTAAAAATGCCTTAGCTGTTTGACTTTTATAGATTGATCACTACACAAAACTACTGCTGTAATCATTCCCTCTCCTCTGCATTTATAGTTGTGCATCCATTAGATTTGCATATATATATATTCAAATAGGCACTTGAATCTCTGAGTTTCTTGACAGAGCAATCTAATTTTTATAATTTATATATTTTATTATAATAGCAACATTTCATTCTCAGTAAATTACCAAGTTGTTTTCTGTGAGTGCAGTAACACAACTCAGCACAATTTCTCTGAGAAAGAATCTTCCCTCTACCTCCCAATGTAACAAAACCCACATGGTTTGAAGAAGTCATATATAAATTCTTCAGACAGCAGCAATTTGCAGCATCTGGGGGAGGCAGTGGTCAAAAGTGAAACCCCACTGAAATGGTGCACTGCCATCAATGTGTCAAGTATTGAAGGATCTATGATAAATATTTCTCAGATCCATACATCATAGTCATACAATCATAGTCATAATCTTAATTAAAGCAGAATAAATTGGTTCAAATAAGCCCATAGAATTATTTTTTGCTTCATCTAGGTCTGTCTTGGTTGAGAGGGGAGTAGCTCGTCCTCTTGGATCACTGCTTGAGCTGTGGAAATCTTCAAATACATCATCTACCTAAGGACAAGGAGGGATTCATCGGCTCTTTCTCATCTCCCCCTGTAGTCAACATACCCAGGATACAGTCAGGAGTGAAAACATGCCCGAGGCACTTGCATTTTTAGTTCACTCTACCATAGCATCTCCTTTTGGTCAGCACTGTTGTCACTGAAGATGCTGCCCCTCAAAAAGATGCTGGGAGTCAGTGGAGCTCCTGGCCCTGAGATGATGTTTCCACATTGACTTCTCCAGACACCTCTCTGGCCATGGACAGAGACTGATAATATTGGTGTTTCCAAATGAAATGTTTCCTCTACCCAGTTTGCATTCTCACCCTGGCATATTCAGCAGGGAAATGTCTTAATAATGGTTTCAGGAACTACAGCTTAATAAAAACAGGAATTTGGTCCTACTTAGAAATCTCTAGCAGGAGGAAGATACGTTCATGAAACTAAAAGTGAGATGCAAAACCTGCAAGTAAATGTGGGTAAAGCACAAATCTGGGAATTAGAAAACCAAAGCTGAAGACCTTCATTAACCTTCTGGAACTCCAAGTTTAACACCCTTCAGACTCAGTTTCCCTACAGCAAAACAAGAAATAAGCTAGATTTCTTCTGAGGCAAATTTTGCTGATATTTCTCTATAGAAATATAAAATACACGAGCAGCAGTATTCTGGTAACTTGAAATGCCATACACTGAAAATTACTTTAGCATAACTTAACAGGATAAAAATTTGAGTCTTAGGCAAACCCCAGAAGGATTCTGAGTTTAGGGGGTCAAAATGAAGGCCTTTCACATCTTTTTCATATTCATAAAGACATGAGGTTTAGAGAAAACTCTTCAAATTCCTATAAAGTCAAAGAAAAACAGTCCGGTGCCCTGGGGAAACAGGAATAGCAGCAGGTGTAATCAGCATTTCTCTCTGTCACACAGACGGAACCCTAGCATTCTTTTTGCAAAGAAAAGCAGGGATTGAGGACTCTAGCCCAAAGTAAGGGTTTAGATTATATAGTCTAGATTAGCAGCCCCTCCTTCATGCCCTACAGAACAGTTCCCATTAGCTCACAAGTGAGCCAATATTTTAAAGTAAGATTGTTCATGCTGAAAGGACACCTCAGGATGTCTCAAGTTCACCCCTTGCTCAAAACAGGGTCCAAGTGGAGTTCAGACTAGGTTTTTTATGACTTTGTCCATTTGGTCGTGATAGATGCAGTTTGATCTCTCTCTTCAATGGCTAGAGCAAGTTAATACTGATTTTGACAAGAGTCCTGCAGTCATAGCAAGCAACTACAAACCGGAAGGCAGGTTATTAAGCCAAAAGCATGACTTTGTAGCGACATTGTAAATGAGCACTTGTTAACAAATTGCCTCAGGAGCAGGCCAATGCAGTTAAAGCAAAAACTAAACCCAAAATCCATTCTGCACTCCACACATAAGATTAATATTTTAATCAGCAGGGTTTTGTCTTGTTTAAATAACCTGTCTTTCAAACCCTCTCATTTGGATCTTCATGGCAATGTAGTTCGCCTGATCTCAAACTCACTCAAGGGTGAATTAAATTCTGTAATAAAAGTCTCAGATCAGAAAAGCACCCAAAAAACGGAGCCAGTGACTATGTACTTGAAAAAATGTAAAGCATCAGGCTAAATTTCCCCTTGTTACACTACCACATGAGCCAAGTTTAGCAGCAGTGGCTCAGCAATAACATTCAGGCTGATCTGCCCAGTGAGCATCACAACATTTCTTAGGAGTTTGCCAGAAACTGTTTTCCCAGCCTAAAGCCAGTCTGTTTCAGCTTCCAGAAGATCATTATTGCCCCAAGTGGTAACACAGACCAAGATGATGGAAAAGGTTGCTTGCACACACCTGCATTCAACATCTACTTAAAAGCTTCGCAAGAAATCCAGTTTCATTGTGATACTGGAAACGTCATCCATACCAGCTCAGTTTTAGATTTAACATTTGATTTACCCAACTCAAAACCTGAATCTTCCAGAAGATGAAGGCAATGTATAAATTTGTAAGCTCCAAAGAATATGAATGTGAGGCATATAAACACATGGCCATACAGTAGGAGAGGCATGCAGATATGTTTTACCTTATACATTATATTAATTACAATATGCACTGCATTAATGCTGGCCATGAAGTTTCAGCACAAAAACACACACACACACACACAAAAACACATGATCACAAATACATAGGTACACAGATATTATTAGTAATAGGAACAAATTACCCTCTTCTTACTTCTCTACACAAAGGGAGCTTTCTCATAAACCATCTAAAGGGAATAAATGCACCAGCAGATACACAGTGACTTTAAACAAACCTCAGATTAAAATAATAGCTTCTCATAAACCAATCATATCCACCACACACTCCAGGCTAGCAAAGGACAGACCTTTATCATTATATTTTTCTTAGTTGCTATTTAATAATACACAGTAATTTTTAATAATAAGCATAGAAATAATTAACACTTTTAAAGCATGTAACTTGTTGGTGATTTTCTTCCTTTGTTACTTATTAGAAATTAATTTGTTCATGAGATTAAACAACAAGAGTTTCCACTGAAGGAATAGTTTTCTATGAATGAGAACCTAACAAGATTTTTCAAAGACATGCTGGCCTGTTGCCTTAAGATTTGATACTAAAGTGTATTGGTAGTACATTTAAAACTGAGACATTATAAAAGCAAATTGAAATCACTTAGAGAGACAACCCAGAATTTTTCTTCAACAAGGGCTTCAGGTACATCTAAAATAGATCTTTCCTGCACCAGCAGAGTTACACCAGAAATCAACAGGACACCATTTCTGGCCTTGTGTGCCATCAGAGACTCAGACTGACCAAGTTTCTGAAACCATGCCTAACATAAAGTATTCACATGGCAGGGCTGCAGTCAGGTGAATTACTTAGCTGCTTGAAAATAAAACCCTACACACTTGCATAGCCTTATCCCTATATCTGAATGCTTCTCTACTATTATGCTGAATTAGTGACCTCAGATCTCAGGCTCAGCCCTCCTGTGCAGACTGGCTGTCTCGCTGAGCTCAGCTGTGACGGATGCCTCATCAAACCACCCTGCTGGGAAATAACAAGGTTTTTTTCTTGCAGCCCCTCCCCCAGTAGTTTGGGGCTCTTCCTAAAGATATTTGCGATAAATGTTTTTGGAAACTCTTCAGGTTAATAGTCCAAAGAGATTTTTCTAATCTGCTTTTGTTAACAAAGTGGGAATTACAACCACATCTCTATTCTGTTAAGTACAGGAAACACAAATTTTTAAAAAATGGAAAAAAGAAAGAAAACAGATCTTTCAAGAGCAAGATGTTTAATAATAGTCCTTGAAAGAAAAAAAACTAAAAAAAAAAAGAATATAAACAGTCTTCTATTAAGGACTTACACAATATGAAATTAATATTACAAATGGCCGGGCATGTCAATCATTTAGGACAAATGAAAGTTTAAGCCCTCAAATCCCTCTCACTTTCTTTACTGCTTTTCTGCTTTTAGGGGCTGTAGCTCCAATTCTGCCTAAGAGAGCAGAAGATAGCAATTTCAGCTTTTAATACAGATGAGGCTGATGTGGGGAATCCTTTGGCTGTTGGCTTGTTAGCATGCTAGGGAAAAAAAGAAATACCAGTTTCAGACAGGGCAAGCTCCCATTCGTTTATTAAGTGTGCTGCCTCTGCCAGAGGAGGTGGTAAATCAGCTGAAACGGAGAATTTGCTATGCAAGGGGGCTGCCACAAGAGGGAGGTCCCATTGCACCCAGCTGGGCTCGCTCACCTCAGCTGCGTGGAGCACCACTCAGCCGTCCATCCCTCTGCCATGAGAGCCTGGGAGCCACCCGCTTCTCTTCCCCTGCTTTTCTCGAGCCCATCTTGCACAAGACGGACGCCATCCCCCTGGAATGCTCTCCCTTCCCTTGACACCTCATCTCACCTCTCCCCGCCCGTGCAGAAACCGTCCGTGGGCTGAAACTCATCTTGGTTGCGCGTCACTCCTGAGCTGGTCCAGGTCTCAGCTAGCTGGGAATACACCGGGAGCAGGTTACAGGCAAACTATCCTGCTTTCACAGGGGCAGAAGAGGGACACAATTCTTGTGAGCAGTTATCTGTTCGTCACAACTGTTCATCACAGTGACACTGAGGAAAAGGAGGAAGCAGGTTACTGTAGCATGATTTAAATGTATGAAAAGAATCCCTTAGGGTGCCAAATCATTGAAGTCCTCTTCCCCAAACAAATTGGTCCTCTTTTATCTCGGCTAGCTCTCATGTTATGTGACTTCTGTCCTCCACTATGATGCTGCAATTTATTATTTTTAAAAACTTATCTGGAAAACATAATAAAAAAAAGAATCCAAAATGTTTCATTAATACGGCTTTACATTTCCAACAATGGCACAAAAGTTTGTGGATTTGGACTTTTTTATCCAGTATAAATCAACCATGTATAGGGCCTTGATATCATTTAAACAGAGATACTAGTTCTGACTTCCAGTCACCCTGCTACCTCTTCTTTTCTGACACAAGCAGGAACCTTCACAGAGACCATCTGACTCTGAAAGAGCATTATGGGGAAACCCCTCAAAATCCTGTGCATCTCTGAGCCTATGATCCAGCAGAAGCCCTAGGGCTATTTGGCAGAAACCCATGGCTGGTGTGATTTGTCAAATCCTCATGAAGTCACTAAAGCTTTAAAGTTTGTAGCAGCAGAGGGTCTGGCTCATGCAAATGAAAGCAGAGCTTCTCTGGGAGCTTTTAGGAAGAAGTTAAAGCATGCAAGATCCTCCTGCCATGACTCCATTGTTGGGCATCTCTCCCTCTGATTTCTAAACAAAAGAAAGAAAAAAGTTGCTTTTCGGGCAAAGAGTTTCTAGAAAAAATGTGATTTTTTTTCCCCCACAGAAATTGTCTCAGATCCAGAACAAAAGAAGGGGAAATCCAGCAGCAGCAACCCCTCTGTGTCTGGAGGAGCTGGATAGGAGTCAACAAAAAAGGCTCAACTCCTGTGAAGGGTGTTCTTCTCGGGATCTTATCATGTTATGACCTTCATTTATGTCCTTTCAGGCATCTCCCACAAAGCTGAGGGGACCATGCTGAAATTTTCCTCCATGATAGCAGGAGTATAAAGTAGGAAAGGAGCCCAGCAAAAACGTTCCTCAAAAAAAACCCTCCTACCTCTGAATCTGAGCAAAAAACATGCTCTTTTCTTGGTTTTGCACATATGTTCTCTAAACAACAAGTCTTTGCATATAAATCCTTTATGACAAAATCATTCTCCGTTTAAGTCCTGCATGAGTGTATTGACTCATTTCATGCTTTAGGTTAGTCCAGAAGTTTGTTTTTCTAATAATTTTCTGTTCTTGTCCTTGGAAACTTCACAAGAACTTCATTTTTGAATTTCATTTACTCTTCATAAATGGAGTAATGTGTTGGAAAAAATCTTGTGTCACCTCCCTTCCCTAAAAGGAGAGTGGGAGTTGGGTAGGGGTGTCTATATCTGGTTAGAAACCAAAACAGTTCTTCCAATGCCACTTAGTTACTCATGCAGTGCCAGGTTCAAAGGACCACGATGCACACCATTTTTTGGATAAGCAAGAGCCTGTTCTCTTCAAAGCCTATCCCCAAAAATGTCAGCAATGAGGAGGGATGATACAGGAGCAACACACACCATCTGAGCAGCACCACTGCTAAACACCTTTATGTTGTGTTTGGAGAACACTGACAAGCTCACCTGGATCCAGGATGACTCCAAGCCTGTGCTTAGCTTGAGGCATGGAGTTGGTGAAGATGGCAGTGAGCTGGCACATATTGGCTTGTGTTTTGCATTAATCTGGGTTCTTAATAACTGCAGTGTTTCCCAGAAGGCTGCTGCAAAGGGGTGCTCTATTCTTACACAGCTGGGCAATATGAGCACCTTTTAAAAAAAAAATCTTTCCTGGTTCCTACATGACAAGAATCAGTGGAAGACTATGGAAGACTGAGGGGCTCTGTCATATGATGGATCTGACATTCCAAGAGATCCATCTGAGCCGGCACACCTCCAGAACCTGCTGGCACACATCCTCCCTCTGCTTTGGTTTTATTCTTCATGATAGGGCACCTGAATTAGCAGTTCTGTGGCAGTTCTTCAGCTAAAACAGGCTAACAGCACGTACAGAGCTTGTGTTCCTTGGCCGCAAATTCCCAGCTGCGTCTTGAGGTTATGAAATAACAACAGGAAAGTAATAAAAAAGCAATAGTTAAGTCTCTGGGGACCTTGTGCTCCCCACCCTGGGTTGGGATTATACAGATAAAGCTCACTTTCATGGGCAAAGCACAAGATAACAAGGCACTGACTTGAGCATCCCCAATAACACAAGATTAGTCTTGCACAACTTCTTCCAGTGGGACTTCATCATCCTAACAAGTAACTAATGCCCACCCTGAACAAACAGCATAGGGCATTTCTTTGGCACCATTTTACTGCCTTTAGCCACAGTCCAGACCTACTATTTTCTCTGGGAGCCAGAGGGTTATTTTCAAAGTCTGCAAAGAGCTAAGAAATTTCTGTCCCAGATTATGTTAAGAAAATGAGGGTTTCTTTCCACATGTTTGCAGTGAATGCTGCCAGTGAGTCCTTACTTGCTGAGCATTTCCATGCTGCTCTGTCAGAGTGCACTCCAGATCCTGGTACAAAAGTACAGAATAAAACTACAGCATTGCAGAGATTATGTGAGGGTGAGGATGACCTCTGCATAGACATATGCTCAGGTTAGCATGTAGCCTCTGGTGGATTTTCATGGCTTTGTAAGAAATTTGTTTTTGCTAAGTTAAACTCAGATATGGTCAAAAGTCAGGCTGGATCACAGCTGAGCTGAATCTAGTTTTATTAAGCATGCCTGAGAGACTCCAGAAAACATGATTATGGTTTTTAAAAATAATTTAGTTTTCTTTAACAGTTCAACAGAACCAAGTGAGTGTTTGGAGGTGATGCCTCACTTTTAAATGTCTCTCTCAGATATATCATTGAAGTTGGCTCTGGCTATTCGCAAGTTTTAGGCCCTCATCAAAATATCCGCACACAGGTTAGGTATTACTATTACTGCTTGAAAACCCTCTCAAGTAAAGATTACTTATAGATGAGATGAATATTGAATAAATGTAATCCATGGATTAATTAGCTAAAGCCCTATGTTAATCAGAAAGCAAGAAAGGGAGAAACACTAGCTCATTAAGCATTTACAAGTATGTTGTATGTGCTTCCAGGATTCAGTTACCCTCTCTCCATAACACAACTGTTTTTTATTTAACACTTGGATGTGTGTGAGACACCCAATGTCCTCGTATGCTAAAACTCAAACTGTCAAATTATATAGTGTCAGTCATCACCAGCATGAGGAGAAGAATACTAAATAGTACACTAAAAAATATTTGTGCTACAACTCCATAAATTGCATACACATGGCATTTACATAAGTAATAGTTGGATTCGTGGCTGTGCATTACTTATTCACACCTTGTGTGGAATAACTCAAGAGGTAAAAGACTCATCCATTAATCTCCTCTCCCCAGTCTATAATCCTAAGAAATCCTAAACCCCGCAAGACACTTTATCCTCTTAGGAAAATCAGGGTCATAAGCTGAGGATGGTGGTGTGCTTGGTGCTGAAGAACTGCTGATGATTTCCTCATTGTATGACTATGCAAGTTCTGGTGAGCCCTGCATGGATCTGTCATCTGTTTGATGGACACACACAGACATAGTAAGTCCTCGTGTGCCACCTCTATCGCAGCCCATGAGGTGTCTTACTGCTCTCCCAGGCCTGCCATGCTGGGGTCTTGCTGTAACAATTTTGTGTAGATTTTTCCTTTAATGGAGCACCTTCTACCATCAAAGACGGTGTCAAAAAGATGTGAAGTACATTTTTCTTACTTCACACACAGCATTTTGTAGAATATCCCACCATAAATTTTTTTCCTCATGAATTATTACACGTTGCAATATCTTTTTTCCTTTGACCAATGCTATTCAGTGTCCACAAAATATAGGCAGACTATCACATAGGCAAAACCAGCCCAGAGGCATGGCAAGATCACCACCAGCCTAATTATGGGGGGAAATCACAGATCTCTCTGCACTTACCAAAAAACAAGGCAAACAACGCTGGCAAGATAACCTAGCCATTTTGCACTTTTTCTTGGTCTCAGCTTTCATGACACCACTTTCTTGCACTGAATCCCACTCCTCTCCTCCCCAGGCTCTGCTGCCCAGCCTTCCTCTGCATCACAGTCTCTAGCACTACCTGGTCCACCTCAAAAGTGATGGTGCACTGCAAGTTTGCCACATGTTCCCCCAAGGACATGTACCACAAAGAATCAAGATTCCAAGGTTTCTCATCATGCTTGTGTGGCTTCACATCACCCTCAGGGGGACCATCACTTCCAGAGGAGTCAGATAGCATCAGATGGAGTAGGTTATTTACTTCTCTTGAGACTCTAAGGCAAAGAGAGCAGCATATCATATGCAAAGGGTCTATTGCACCACAGGCTGGGTTGGAAAGATAATGTAGGGATTTCTCCTTAGGGGTGAGTTCTTGGGCAGACACTTTAATAACACTCTCCATTGGGAAATAATTGCTAGGCATTATGCAACTCCCTCCTCTCCATGGGATGGAGTCCAATGGAGTCACAAGCATGAAAAATAAAAGTCCCTAGCTTTGCAAGAGTGAAATGTGCTGCCACCCAGCCTGTAATAGTACAGTTTTATCCTGGCCAGTCCTACTACCTTTGGCAGTATAGGTACAGGGGAGCAAAGCAACAGCCAAGCAGAGCTTATTGCGAATATGTTCATCCATACTGACGTGTTGCTCCATGGGAACTATGTAAAACAGCCCCCATTTCTGCTCTCTCCCATACACTGGCACCCCTCAGCTGTCACTCCCACTGTGAGAGGAGTGCAGGGCAGTCTTTCCCCTCCATGTGGCAAGGGGTGCCCAGGGCCTCGGTGACTGCTTTGGAAACACCACACCTTGCCCCCACTGCTGTGAACAGACTGTAAATCAAAGAGCAGGTGTTTCAGCTCAGGGTAGGAGACAGAGGTATTACCTGGCCACACATTTTGGTAGTAAAATGAACTCGCAGACCCCATCAGTTTTCAAAATTATGTACTTGGTACCTATGGGTATGCCAAGTGGCACAAACAGGCTTGGAGCCTGCTGCTGTCCCAGCTCCAGTGCAGATCATGGGTGAATCAGTGGTTCTCTGGTGGGGTTCTCAGGACACTCAACTCTGCCAATAAGATGCACACATAAGCAGACCTCGAGCACGCAAAAAGCATCTGAGTGTGCCTTGGTGGGAAAGAAGGGGTGAGGTCCATGAAAAGACAAAGGGTAATGGTTTCAAACTAAAAGAGGGTCAGTTTAGATTAGGTACAAAGATGATGTTTATTGACGAGTGTGGTAGAACACTGGCACAGGTTGCCTAGAGAGGTGGTGGGTGCCTCCTCCCTGGAAACAGTCAATGTCAGGTTGGACTAGTCTCTGAGCCACCTAGTCTTGTTGAAGATGTTCCTGCTCATGCAGTGGAGTTGGAACAGATGTCCTTTAAAGGTCACTTCTTGCCCAAACCATTCTGTGATTCCACAAAGCAGAAGCAATGTTATCACTGAGTACAGTATTGGAGGGGTGGAGAGTGAGGTGTGATGAGCATTCACAGCCCTTTTGCCTCCTGCCACAAGATTCTTCAGAAACTTGATCTTCATTTAACTAGAAGGTCCCTAGATCCTTTGTTTGAGAAAGAGATGCTTGGGGCTGAGACAACTGAAGTATCTTGCAGAAAATCTGTTCCAGTAGCCTCCAGCAGCTGGGAATTTCTCCTTTTTTCCTGAAGCAGTATTAATTCAATGACCTAGCCATCACATTGGAAACAAACCACATCAACATATAGAGTTACAGGTGAAACTCATTCACTGGTAAGACCTTCAAAAGGCACTACCACTGTCTTCAGACCCAGTCAGGCACTGGTGTGGGGAACACACAGTGAAAATGCCCTGTGCAATGAACTTGTGGGGTTAGAGTTTTTAATAATGCATAGGCATATACCATACATTATGTATTAAGCTCAGGAGAGCTGAGCTAAAGTCAAACATAGATCAAACAATCCATGGAATTGGACTTAAAGTGAAAGGTGCCCTTGGACCCAAATTCAGTGAGCAAAAAGCAGCAGAGAGAGGTTCAGGCTGGCACCTCCTCTATCACTACACCTGATCCACAGCAGGAGTCATCAGCATGAGCCAGTGGCAGTGGCAGCCTCAAGCTGATCTCCACAACATGCCTCTCTTTTGGAAGGGAAGGAAGGAATTAACACTCTCCCGGTTAATCCCTGGGAAAAAGTCATTATGCCAGGTCCCCAAGAGACATCTGTGCAAGCCAAGGGTTTGCAGCATGTTTTGTAGATGGTGTAAGGGTAAGCTCTCCTTTTGGGAAACGAAACCCCACCTGGGGATCCACCCTCGGATGCCCTCTGAGGACGCTACAGCTGAGGCAGACGGTGCAGATTTTACTCTGGAGATCGCTGAGACAAACCTATTCTTGGCCCACTGAAAAACAGCAACCTGCAGCGTGCAATACAATACTTTGTGGTGCTAAAGGACTTTCCAAATGAGGGTCTCACATTAATAAATTAAGCCTCAGAGCACCTAGAAGGAAAATCTATCCTATTTTACCAGCAAGTGCAATGAGTATGCAAAGGTCACACAGAATAGAGCAGCAAAGGAAAGAGAGATCCTGGTATCCTGACTCCTGACTCCTTGCTGCATCTATTAGCTCATGAGTCCCCTCCAAGGGACACGCATGGAGGACAAAAGGTGACCCACAGCTGTGTCCCAAGGGGCACTGGCTGAGAGATTTAATAAGATGCAGGAGAATGACTAACGGGGTTACACAGATTGACTCAGGTCAGTAAAGAATATGGCATTAAGAAAATTGATCCTTTGAAAGCCTCCAGCCACATGCTTATGTCAGAACCAGACGTGACTTGTGTCTGTGTTTCATACGACACCACCAAGTACCCACCAAAGGGCTTTCCTTCATGTTTAAATAATGAAATGCAATGTAATGCCAACAGGTGCTTTTTTCACAGGGAGAAGGGAGAAGAAGGGAAAGCGTTTGGGTGGGCTGAGGCAGAGCCCAGGTTTTTCCTGCCTCTCCCACCCCTCCCTGTCCTCATGGCTCGTGAGCAAGAGGTCACCGACGGCTGGACGGGCCCATCTGTCTGCAGTGCCAAGGAGACAAGCACATGGGCACTGGAAGAGAGAGTAACCTGTGTATGACTGGGGTGTGCGTGCAGCTGTAGCAGCTACGGTGTCTGTGAGATAGACTAGAGGCTGCCATGGGGAAGAAAAAGAAAAGTGCTCTACAGGTCATCCTGGAAGATGGTTGGTATCACTGTGAGACCATTTCAGTTCGCATGCTGCCAAATACTTGATTAAACCTCTTGGGGCTTCCTGAGCACACCATTTTGCGTCTCTCAAAGATCATACAATTTCAGTTTGTCTGGGCAGGGAATGTTTTTCAGTCTGCCAGACTAAAGTAAATATTAAGAGCATCACTGTAGGGAAAGAATATTATGTATAATCAATAAGGGACGTTCTGCCAAGCTCAGCTGGGACTCAAGGGTTAGCTGTGTAAAGTGTCACGTGTCAATTCCAGCAACAAATGCAATTACTCTTTGTTCTTTGTTTTGCAGCCGGAATAGAGTTTGATGGACAAGTCGAAACTGACACAGAGAGTGAAGGTAATGTAGAGATTAACAAATGTGGTCTTGTTTGAAATACAAGATGCGATACTTTTTCTTTTTCTCTCTGACTTGTGACTTGCGACTTGCTCTACAACATGAACTCTTTCATGAGGTACTTGCAAGCAAGCAGATTTTTCCCTTGAGGTTTGACTTACAATAGTGATATGTAAACCACCATTCTTAAGCAGTCTGTCCTCTTTTATCCATGTTCCCAGAGCGGGAGACTGTCAGAGCCCACATCCCTCAGGAGTCAGCCCCTAGTAAATCAGGCACTGCAGTAAAGCACCACCCTGTGCAGGGCTGGGACTGCTTTGCACTCTACTGAGGTCCTGCTTGCCCTTCCTGTAATGCTTGCTTAGACCGTAATACACTGGAATCTTGATTAATCATGGCCACAAGAAGAAAATAATGAAAATGATTGAAGGGAGACTTATGACTGTGAGGGAAATCAGGAAAAGCCCATGACAAGGCTAAAAACACCTTTTTGTCTGCATGTCTAGTATAACTAAAGAGAGAGAGCTAAGAGGTAAGATCATGACAGTGCTGGATAGGTGATACAAATGCAGCTGTTACTGCAAAAACAGTTCACAGCTGTGTCTGTTTTACTCACAGAATATGAGAAAGTAAACAGCAAACTACTGGGATTTAATTTTTTTTTTTAAATCAAATCCACCTTTTCCATATAGGCAAAAGAGGGAGTAAGATAAAGGTAACAAACGAATGCTTCACATTTAACCTAATACTCGATAGGTTGCAAATAATAAAAATGCTAGATTATTGGCTGTCCAAAACGAACATTCTCCCAAAGAGAGCAGGTGATCCTTTGACCTAGATGATTGACCAAAATTCAGTTTAGATTGACCATTACATAATAAATGAAACCTGCCTAATGGCTCCTGAGAAATAGTTGGAAGCTTCTTCTCATTTCCAGTGTCAAATGTGACAACCACTGCCTACTAAGTTTTTATCACTAACAAGCAGAAACTATTTGCTTGTCATTAATTTCTAGCTTTTCACCAAACCAAAAATGCAAATGCTCAAATTCTTTTTTGCTTCTATTTTTCTCACCTTTTAGGCTCTTCATTTTACACTCTGGATCCTGTTCCAGCACAATATCCTTCTTCTATTACAATATCTCCAACTCTTTACCTTCATCAGCTAGAACTTTTGGAAAATTGGAAACCAGAATATTCTGGAAAACTTACTGTTGATTTTAATACACTTTGTTGTGAAAGAGATGGAGAAACTTGCGGGTTTTTGAATGTTTTTTTCCCATTTCCATAATATTCTGCAATTAAATCATGCTTCATTTCAATCTTTTAAGCTGGAAGCACTTCTGGAAAGAAGAGGTTTTTAGTTTGCAAAGCCAGTTAGAATGAAATGTGTCGCAGAGGCTAACCAGTCTTTTTCTTCTCTGAATATAGACCATCCAATACAAAAGAAAACTCAGAGAAACAAAACCGGATACTGCCTGTGCTGTACCTTTTCTCTCTATAAATAGAGGAACTCCATTCCCAGCCTTGAAAAGCAAACATCTTTCAAGGACATCACATCAACAAGCAAACTACACATTGTGTAACAGACTGCAATTTCTGTTTCCTTTGTTCTGGTGTGTTTACAGGTCAGGGAGATATCTGTCTGTGCTGTCTGATGGATGGGCTTTTGCATTTGTAACTAATTTCCAATTTTCTTATGGTCACATATAAGTCACTGATGTGTTAAATTGCACTGTTATAAATGGGAGTTGCACAACCAAAGAGTTACACCTGGTTCTTGGACAGGGCATAGCACAAAGCCCGTCGAAATCAACAGGCACTTGCTCTTTGAATTTGCCAGGTTTTGCATCAGGTGTCCTGGCTGCCCATGCTTTTCTGATGAATCTTTATTCTGCCAGCATGGATTTCCCAATGTAATTGTTTTTTATCACTTGCAGAAGATGAAGTAAAGGACAAGACAACTAACAAACAACCCCTCAGGGAAACTGGCAGAGCAAGCAGTCTTCAAAGCAAAAAGCAAGAGAAAGACAAAGAAGAAAAAGAAGACAAAGGAGAAGATGAGAGCAAAGAGGAAGACAATGGCAGTCAACAAAACAGAGCTTCTAGGAGAAAAAACTACCAAAGGAAAAACAGAGATGGAAAAAAGGCAAGAGAGGAAGGAAGCCAGAAGAAAGACAGAGGCAAAACAGCTCCTACCAAAGATCAAAAGGAATCAGAAAACAAAGAAAAGAAAACAACAAAGAGAGGGAAGGAGGGGGAGAACAAACAGAAGAAAGACAGGAAAAACAGGTAATTAAACAATCCCTGACTATGGTGCCTTGTTCAGACTGGCGGTGATATTGACCTGTCAGTGGTGTATGGGTCAGAATGGCAAAACCAATAGACTGCAAATAAATTCCTGCTCTGCTAAAAGAGACACAACAATGGAAAACAGTGTAAGATGCCACACAACCAATCTGTTTCCAAGACTTTATCATTTCTCAGCCAGGATCAGGTCTCTGCATGAAGTGGAGTTGTCGTACCTACAGCCAGGGGTAGAAAAGCACCCCTAAAGAAGGTACCTTGAGAAATTTGGATGTGGACATCATCTATGGAAACATTCCAGTTAAAATGTATCCCGTGTGTTTTCAAGCCTCTTCCAAATCTCATTTGTCCCAAGCTTCAACTTCTCCCCATATCTCCCATTTTGTTCTGAAGGCATAAAAAACATTTCTCTGGAGCCAGCTGTAGCCCTGGTAGCTGTAGGCAATGCTTCTATAGCTGAAATGGAGTCCAAAGCACGACACTGAGTGAATGGTAGTGGAGCACAAATGCGTCCTCGTTATCCTGGCTGGAAACAGCCCTGCTTTGAGTGCGAAGGGCACTGGCATGGCACTGAGCCAGGGGATGTTGAGGCACTGTGTCCACATTGGAGCGGGATCCCCAGGGCCAGCAGCACCCTGCCTACCCCAAGCAAGGCCTTCCCTCTAACCCCTGTGAGTTTTTCTGTGTCCTTTATTTTGTGTCTCTTCCAGTACTTCTTCTGCTTCCTCCAACTCATCTGACGAGGAGTCACTGTCAGAGGAAGAGCTCGCGATGCTGAAGGAGCAGGTGGAGCAAAAGAAAAAACTGATTTCCACTATGAGGAACAAGCCCTGGAGGATGGTGAAGAAGCTGTCGGTGCTCAGGTACCCATCAAAATGGGAACCCCCACTCCTGGAGTGTCTCCTGACTGTTGTCAGATGCACTTCGTCTTTCCTTGAAATTACATATTTGCTGCTGCTGTAATACCCCAGTACCAGAAAAAGTGACCGGCAGAACCTGGCCAGCCTGTCTGGGTTAAACGATCAGAGTTAAAATGTGGAATCTGATTTTCAGCCTCTGTAACCAAAGAACTGACAAAGTGCAAATCTGTTTAACTGATACCCATGGCCAGGTCATTCTACCCTCGTATTTAAAACCAAATGACTCACTGCTGTCAGGCTACTTGTTAAAGCAAACTCCGTACCCTGGCTTGCTTATTCATGTCTTTTGTCAGACAGAAATCAGAGCAGCACAGTGCCGTGTTACTGCACAGCCCTGAGATGGGGCTGCTTGAAAAAAAATGCTGTATTATTTGCAGAGGCTTATGGAGCAAAGATACTTCTGCCACACAGCCCCTGATGAAGGTGGGAACAACTCAGGCAGCAGCAGAGACCCCTTAGAGCAGGGCTAGGGGGGGCAGTGGGGCAGGGCAGACCAGGGAAATAAAAACCAACGGGTCGACAGGAAACGGCTCATAACAAACCGCTCCCATGTCAGGGCAATGTTTCAACTCCCAGCTCTACTGGTTAAGGATCCTCTGAAACCCCTTTCTATAAGGAGGGATTTCAAGGTAGCATTGCAAAGCATGCACAGCCCCACAGGGAGTGGTGATGCCCTTGCTCTGTGTTTGCTGAGAAGTTGCTCAGAGCTGCAGGGACTATGCTGTGAAGACACATGGCAGTCACCATGTGTCTCTGCTTCTCTCTTTTATGCCCTGAAGCCCAAGATCTGTTCCAGCTTCCAAATAAAATCAGGAATTGTGAACTCTGACAATTACTTGTGAAAATCTGGGTAAAGATCTATAACAGGGAAACTGTATTAAAGCAGCTTTTCTACCTCATAGGCATGCTATGGGCCTGAGCTCATAACAAATAAATTTCCACAACCTTAAAATTCCAAATTTCTGCAAGAAAAGAAAAAAAGAGCAAAGCGTTTTTCTGATTGATTGATTGATTCATATTTCTGATGCATTTTTTCCCTGTGGGGTAGGATCCTGACTAAAATTCTACTTAGGATCATGTTTGATAATGTACCTCCATAGCTTCATCTTATTCTTGAATTATAGCAGTCATTACTACCTACTAATGAACCTAAACAAAACTGTTGCATTGCTTGAGCAGGGGTCTCCAGAAAGGCTCTCAGCATGCTGTACATTCATTAGTTATTTTTGGTTGCATAAACTCCACCCTGAGACAAGAAATTATTAGCCCCATTGCACAGATGAGGGATGTAAAATACAAAGAGAGCGAAACAATATGTTCAAGACTTAGAAATCTCACTTTAGGTTTTCAAATGAAGTCACAGGTGATTTTCCTGAAGTTACAGGCTGAACTATCCAACTACGTATACCAAGTGGAAGTTTGTCTTTCCCACAGGCTTAGGATGGCAAAAAACCTCCCAACTCCTGAAATTTAATATCTTCTCATTGGCAATGCCAATATACAATATAATTTTATTCACAAGCTAAGCATACTTAGCATAACAGCATCTATCTAGACTATTTTCTCTGTATTTCCCTTAGAAATCCTACTGTAAAACTAATTTCATTTTGCAGCTTGATTTTACTCCTGACTAGCATACACTCATTCCTCTGGCACTGAGATTACTGCCTTGGGGTGTTTTCACATCTCTGATATTTATCTAGGGAGGTGAGGTGTTCATGGAGGGAAGTTCTGCATCCTCTTGGAGTTTATTTCACTAGGCAATGTTATTTTCTTCTTGACCAATGTATCAGGAGAGAGAAATTATAACAGGCATGCAGGCTGGGAGAGCTCTGCAGCAAGAGAAATGGACAGGCTTTTCGTTTGCACCCAGGAAGAAGCATGGAGCAAGATTTGGGGCACATCTCTACATTAAAATTAGTGCTTTGAGGACCCGATAGCCAGTCCTGGGTGGGTGTCGGAGCTCTACATGGCACAGTAACAGCACCAGCAGATAACAGGTGTGGAGAGAGACCAAGCCCCCACCTTCGCTGCTTATCCCACTGGTGCAGGCAGGGGTGAAAAGCTAAAGACCCCTTTGCTGTTTAAATAACCTGCTTGTTTATTTTCCTATTAGGGAGGCACAAGATTTTGTAGAGAAGTTTGAAGGAGCTCTGGGAAAAGGAAAGGGCAAAAAGTTGTATGCATATAAGATGATGATGGCGAAGGTAAGTGCTACAGTTATGTCAGGGAAAGGCTTGGATACTCAGTTATGTATTCAGCACATTTTTAGGTTTATTGACCTCTCTTTGGCAAAAGAGGCACAAGGAAATCAGAATAAAAGCTCCTACTCACATTCAAAAAACCACTAGCTGGATTCAAAGCTATGGCTATTGCAGAAAGAACAGGGGGAAATTTGCCCCAGCCTGAACTCCATTGTGACCTTTCCTGGAGCAAGGGAGGGTCTGCAGGAGCAGGGAAAACTGTGGCTTTCTGGTTGCAATCTCCAAAACCTTGATCTGTGAGAAAAGGTATCCCTAAAGGGGAAAGAGGCTCTGCCAAACTCTTGCACTACCCCTAGTCCTGTAAAATTTCATCTTCTCCAGTGATGAGGAGATAACAGGGAGAATGATGGCTGTGTTTTGAGACTGAAGTTGGTAGCCAAGTTGCATGTTGTCATGGAGATTATATTGAGAAGTGCAAAACAGAGCCAGACTTGAGATTATGAAATCAATGGGAGTTTAGCTGCTGGCCTGGTGAGGAAAGATTCAAGCTCAGTGTTTTATCAAATTAAATTTTGTTTTAAAAAGAGTTTGTTCTGAACCAATTCTTTCAATCCAGAGCCAGGTCTGAATTTTCCACCCCTGTATAATCTGATGAATCCATAGCACAACTGCAGCTTTCCAAATGCCTGGAAAGGTTAAAACTCTTAAAACTCAAATCATAAATGGGAACACTTGGGAGTGGGGGTATTTTGGATTGAAGGGAGTTTCTGAAATAGCCCAAAAGCTAAGACCCAGACCAGAGTTCCTGCTTTGGCCTTTACACCCACACCTAACCATGCTACCAAACTCTGATATTAGAAAGCCCTGCTTCAGAGCAGACCCCCTTTTCACACCTCTCGCTGCTCACTGCAACGTTGTCTTGTTTCAGAAATGGGTGAAATTTAAGAGAGACTTTGAAAATTTTAAAACTCAGTGCATACCCTGGGAGATGAAGATAAAGGAAGTGGAGAGTAAGTTGAAGGTGCTGTGTGGCGTGAGTGTGACATTTTGTAAGATAGCTTTGTCTTCATACAAACAATGTTCCAGCTTCCTGGTTCACAGGCTCCATTTGCCCTGGGCATGAGTGCCAAACAAGAAGCACACACCACTGGCAGCTCCAGGTGTTGCTCTCTCCATCGGCTGTGGGGACTGTTGGGAGGCCCATGAGAAACGTGTTGGGGAGAGCTGAGGGTAAAGGGTTGCTGAGGACAGTTTAACCCTCCTTAACTCCTAACCATGAAATGTCTTCTGCTTTAAGGTCACTTTGGCTCCTCCGTTGCTTCCTACTTCATATTTCTGCGGTGGATGTATGGAGTAAATCTTGTCCTTTTTGGGTTAATATTTGGACTGGTTATAATTCCAGAGGTAAGTGCTTAATTGCCCTTTCAGTAATATCTCGCCCTTTGCGTGACACAAACATGACATTGACAGGACAAACAAATGTCTTATAACAGGCATTGCTTTAGAAAAATGCCTGAGGACAACTATTACAAAGACTTACTGACACCGGAGCGGAAGTTGAATTGATATTAGGAGACATAAGATGCTATCAAAGATCCTGCCCATCCAGCTGAAACAGGGGCTCAGTGATCTAATTCAAACCTAGCTTTACATTTTAACTAAAGTGAAGAACAGAACATTCCAATCCTAGGCACAAGATCCGGTCTGCAAGAGCCACAAATGGATTGTGCTCTGAAAATAATTAAATACTCTCACTTTTGTGCCCTCTGAGGGACATGACCGTGGGGCAGTAGCCATGGCACAGTGCCTCAGGGAATGGACAATTTCCCAGCACTTTGCCAACTAACATTTGCTTGGGAAATAACCCTATTTTGTACTTCCAATTCATATGATTCACAAGCAATTGTTTTATTTTTAGTTTTTCTATTTCTCACTCTTCTTGAAGAAGGAAAAGGATCTCATAGCCAACTTTATATGATCATTTACTGAAAAATTTTTTAATGTAGCCATTACAGCTCTGGCTAAATTACTCAGTGCAGTATTTAAAGGCTGTGCAATCCACTGACAGTGGCATCTGTTCTGTTCAATGCAGAATTTTATGGAGCAAAAACGCAGTGCAGAATCTCTCGTGAGGACCTTGCTTTTGTTCTCCTTGATGTGTTTGCTCACACTATTGAAAGGGAAAGCTCAGCTTCCTTCCAGAATGAGGAGACATAACCATTAGCACTGAACAAAACAAATGTGTTTGGTTAGGAACTCTGCATATGGCAGGAGCTTTCCTCTCTGAAGTGTGCACACTGTTACTCATTGCCTACTGAGCTGTTACGACACGGGGAGTAGCTGGGCAATAACCATTTAATCATAAACTATTTTGAATGTAAATAGATAGCTCTAAAAAATAAGTGATAGGTGATATGCTAGGACTTTTCTAGGCTACAAATGCTAATGAGATATTTTGGTATAGGCACCAGTCAGCTTATAAATATAACTCTCCATAGCCCTTGGCATTCTCTGTCTGTACTTCAACTGCTGCTCCAGCTGCAAGACCTGCTTTGCATGGTGCCATCAGGACAGGCTGTGCCATGAAAATTATTCTTTGCATCTTTTTGTCATGTTTTTTTTTTTCCCCAAACCTAATTGCCCTTTACCTCACCTTGAGAACATCTTTCAATTCAGGACTGAAAAATACAAATTATATTTCACGCTTGACCCAATGCTCTTGACTTCTCTCAGAGGAGGAGCTCTGCATAAATAGATGAAGCTAATCCCTTTACTGCATTAGACCCATGAAGTTCAAGCAAAGAACTCCTTGCTAAACTAAGGACATTTCAACTGGAGCTGTTCATTGAAGGATACAGTTTCTTCAAAAAACATTTCCTGTGCAATGGATGCGGCCAGGGAAAGGGAAGTCCTCTGGTTATTCAGCTGAAGTTAAGACTAAATATTAACAATAAATGTATTAATGTATATTAATAAATATATTTAATACTAAGTACTAACATATATAATTAATAGTAAATAATAAATAAAATTATTGCTAAGCAGTTTTTAAAAACTGCTGATTTAGCATTAAGAAAAAAAATATGTATCAAAATCAACAGAAAAGCAAAACCAGCCAAAAGCAAATGAGAACAGACTCATTAAGAAAAAAAATCTGTTAAAAATTCCTTGATGTTTTATACTATATATGCATCACTATTATTAATGTTCTCCAGGTCCTGATGGGAATGCCATATGGGAGTATGCCAAGGAAAACTGTACCCCGGGCTGAACAAGCAACAGCTATGGATTTTTCAGTTCTCTGGGATTTTGAGGTAAGCACACAAGTGTTAATCATAGAAGATCAGTTGAATACCTCCTAAAACCCCTCAGAAGTTAGTGGTGCTACAAGGATGAATTTGTTCCAAGATAAACCAGCAGAGCACCTATTTCTTCCAGAAGAAGTCTGGAAAGTCTTTTGTTGCAACAAAATCTTTGTGGATGCTGAGAATTCTGGCCAAAACAGCATGTACACATGCAGACACCTGTGTATGGATTTGAACCACTTCCATATACAAATGTGCTGGCTGGCATATGTCACGTGTGTGTAGACACAAAAGCCATTTTGCTTCCAACTGGAAAGGCAGCAATCACCCAGGTGAAAGGCTGGAGCTGCTCCAAACCAGGCAGCCAGAAAGAGACTTCAAGCTGCAGACCCCCTTCACAGGCAGGGAGCACCTTGCCAGACCACTGAAAGTGATCGGGAAGGGGATTGCTCCCCATGTCCCTGCCCTCCCTGTTCCTCTGAAATAGTTACATGAGCCTGAAGCAGGAACCAAAGTTTAGGACTTGCACCCAAAGGAAAATCCCAAGTTTCCAGCCATCTCTGGGTGCTTGCCTGCAACACCAATTCACCTCCCACCCCAGTTACTTTGAAGAATTTAAACCAAAGGGATTAAGTGTTTTTAGGTGTTTTTAGCCCAAGAAAAGGTGTATGAAGGGGGCGAAGAGTTTCTGATGTAACCAGTACCTTGGGATCTGACTTTTCTGGAAATATTTTTTTAATTCTTGTCAGCACTGGCCCACATGCTACAAAGCATGGGACCCAGTCCTTTCGCAATAAACCTCTTTGCAATTTCCTTAGTTAAAAAAAAAAAAAAAAAGAAAGAAAAAAACAAACCAACCTAATAAAAACCAACCAAGCAAGCAAAAAAACCCGCTTTGTTGTAAACCAGATTATTTAAACTAATTTATTAATAAGGCTTCAAATACTGGTGTCCAGGAACCTGCTAGGGCCAAACCTTCCTTTACTCCCCCATCGTCTGCTGAGGATCCTTTCAACTCTTCCTCTCCCAGCACTTTCTCCTACTGCCAGAATCCAAAATTCAGAGGTGAAGGGGGGACATTTTTAATAGCAGTGTAAGGAATGAAAAGCTCATTTGAGCAGTGCACTGTAAAAATACAAGTGGTAGCTTTTGAACTCATTAAGCCAGAAGAAAAAAAAGGCAAAATAAAACTCTGAAACAAAAAAAAAAAACCTGAAGGAGTGTTGGTGAAATGCAGCTGGTGATTTTCTCTGGGAGACCATAAGTAATAGACGTATCAGTAAGGAAACTTGCCTCTGGATGAGGCTGTATGCTTCCAGGACATGCTTACTCCGATGACCTGCCAGTCTCCTGCCTCTGGCTTAGTACACACATCTACTGCTGTCTTCCCCTGCTGTCACTGAGGTGTTGATCCTCTGAACCCCTCTGCCATACGGGTCCCCATTCAGTACCCATTCCCTTGCTGTCTGACACCAGGCAGCAATCATTCAAGCTCAAGAAGCATCTCCAGCTATGGGGCAACACTGTACGCCAACACCCTCTGCAGCCAGGAGATGTCAAACGAAGCCCTTTGCAGAGGTTTGCCCTTTGAAAATGAATAGAGGCTTATTCCAGCATGCTCCACAGGAGAGGTGCAGGGGGGAAATATATATCAGGGTAGACATAAATGAAGAGTCAATACTGTTATCCTGAAAAATACCTTTCAAGAGAGAGGAGCTGGGGAAATGTATGCTTTGACAGCAAGGAGGTCACAGCACGGATTTCTAGAGGAGCAGAAAGGAATAAATCCCACTTGAACACCAGACACCATGTCTCACAAATGGAGTTTAAAGAACATATTGGATAATGTGAGCAGAGAAACTCATTTTTCAGTCCTTGGCATCTGATGAATCAAGAAGACAAAGGTTTGGGATTACAACCTGAGAAACAAACTTCACTAGTGCCTTCTGGGGACATTATATTTTACAAGGCTTTTTCCCACCACAACTCCCCAGCAGGCATTGTGTGTCACAGGCTACAAGCCCCAAGCTACGTGCTGTGGTGTGCCAGCCACGGGCTTGCTGCACTGTTAGAAACACACACAGAGTGGTCCTGGACCTGTGGCACTGCGCTTTGTGCAGGGCAACAAAGCAGCTTCTGTGGCACCTGGGGGTACCAAAGTTTTTTATTAGGTTAGGAATAAAAAGCCTAGAGTTTTGGGGGAGCTTAGTTTAACTGATTAAGTGAAGGTGGTCAAACACTGGAAGAAAGGCCCAGAAAGGTCATGGGATCTCCGTCCCTGGAGATTTTCAAAGCTCAGCTGGACACAGCCTCAAGCCTCAACACTTCCTTTTGCAACTGGCCCTGCCTTGAACAGAGGGCTTGACTAGACAGCCTCTAGAGACCCCTTGACATGTAAACCATTCAATGTCTCTAAACAAGATCCATTACACCGGCTCTGATACGAGCTTCAAGTTATGTCTTTCCAAAGGATTGATCAGAGGGCAGCGTGCTCAACTATCACAGCCAGACTGATAAAGAGCACTTAACTTAGGAGCTGAAAGACAAGGGGCAAAAAATAGAGAAGCACAGTGTGCAGTGATACACATCAACTTGAATGAGATATGACAGAAAAACAGGGAGAGATTGCTAATGTGGATTAGGTGATCTGCACTCTAGTTGAATGCCTAACAGATTGCACAGCAAAAAATAGATCTACTTGAGACAACATGGTTGATACTGCATCTGAGCTCTGCTTTCCACAGGAAAGCAATGCTTTGATTTCACTCTTTAGCTATATTTGCTCTGCAGGTGGCAGCCAGTAAAAGGAACTAAATCTGCAAGGGACTGAGCATCAGCTGCCTCCTACCTGAAAGGAAAAGTTTCATATCATGGCAGGAAGGCCCTTTGCTACAGCATTTCTACAAGAGCTGAGTGTTTGATTATTGGCTTAGAGAAGCAGGTGGGCTACAGCCACAAAGAGCAATAAGGATGTTTTTCTGGGAGGGATGAAAGAGTGATGGATCAAAACTACATTTTAGTTTTAAGCTACTATCCTCTGACATGCTCTCCCTCATCTTCCCTCTCTTAGGAAGATAAATTCTTAAGAAGATGTCTCTCAGAGGTGCCAGGGCAGCAAACACACAAGAATGAGACCCTAAAAACTTTTCCAAGTTGATTTTCCTTGTTTTAAATCTTCAGTTTTCTCTAGAAATCCCTTTCCTGCAGAAGAAAAGCTGCACAGCTCACACAGGATTGCTTTTGCTCTACCTCCAGGGCTACATCAAATACTCAGCGCTCTTTTACGGTTACTACAACAACCAGAGGACAATCGGCTGGTTGAAATACAGGCTGCCAATGGCATATTTCATGGTTGGGATCAGCGTGTTCGGCTACAGCCTGATGGTTGTTATAAGATCGTAAGTGCAGCTGACACTGCCCCCTCTGCAAAACCCACCCAGATATGTCTCACAGCTGGGTTCCCCTCCATGGGCACCCAGACTTGGTCCAGCCTTGGCCAGATGGCTGGAGGAATGTGGGGAAAGGGGGTTGTGTGCTTGCTGTTTTCAGGCACTTGGCCTCCCCATCCACCACCTTGGCTCTGGTGAGCTGGGGGGACCTGGGCACTCCCCTGCCTCATCCGTGTGCTCATGCGGGGTGTTTTGAACCCTTCCTACTCCAGCCATTTTCTTCCTTCTCCTCCTCTCCAGATCTCTTCAACCCTTCCTCCAATATTACTACAGGGCCATCAAACAGGTAGATTTTGTACATGAAGGAGGGTTTTACTTGCAGTAATTTTCAAAGGTTCTTTTGTCATCCTTTCATTGCAAAATAAACATTCCTGAAGGCCAATATGGGTTCCACAGACAGAGCAAGGTTTGCAGAAAAGAGCCAAATGCTACCACACTGTATTTGATGAGTCCCTAAACCAATCAGTGGAGTTTAAAAGTGGCCACGATTTCTGTGCCCCTTGTGCACTCTCCCCAAACATCAGTAAGGCTCCCACAGCATCCTCAGGGTACTGAGGATACAGACAAAGCACTTGTCAGTGCTGTAATGGTCTCTGCAAAGTCAAAAATAAAAAAATAAGCTCCTCTATCTCTACCTGAAGGACACACCATAAAAAGACGTTCCTTTCTTTGGAAGAAAGAATAAGCCCATGGATTTGTATCACTTGCTGAAACGGGCCATATTGCTGTGCAGCAGATAGAGCCTCTTGAGCCTTTGGCTGGAGTGGGACATGGGGATTTGCTGTACATTTGCCATGAAATTGAAGCATCTGTTGTCTTGCCTTCCTTGAGGGACTAGTGCTAGGAACTCTAGGGGGACTTACAGAAGGATTTCAGGGATCACATAATAGAGAGGAGAGAGCAGAAGCCATATCTGCTCCTATGCTGATTAACAAGAATAATCCTTTTTCTCTCCCTGCATGACTTGCTGCAAGATCTTTGGCTCCAGCATTGTGCAGCAAGTGAAGTCTCACTAAAACTTTGTGCTGCAGTGGGTGTATTGGACAGTACCGGGGGTTTTGACTAAATTTAACTAACTAAAGGTAGCCATAATCATGCATTGTAGCCTAGGACCCAGAAGCAGAGTAAATAGGCTTTCTTCATGCACCAGCCGGTGGAAGCAATCCTTAACCTCCTTAACAACCTATGCTAGCTTTTTCTATATTATTATTTTTAATACAAAACCTGTGTAGCCCTGAAGACACCGTTTGACAGTTCAGTCCCCCTCAGACCCAAAGTCCAACAGCCCATGTTAGTCATTCCTAAACCCCAAGAATGGTCGTCCCCCTCCATCTTACCCCCCAGCAATCCCAGGCTTTGCAGAGCTGAAGGGTAAGTGGTGGCTCTGTGGAACAGTCTGACCTTGCCGCTGCACACTTCCTTACGCAGGATGGCACGCAATGCCAACGAAAGCACAGCAGACGGGGATGATGACAACTTCATTTTCAGCTGGAAAATGTTCACCAGCTGGGACTACCTCATTGGCAACCCAGAGACAGCAGACAACAAGTTTGCATCCATCACCACCAGCTTCAAGGTAAACTTAAAATTTAACTTTCCTCTGCCTGCTTCTGAGAATCCTCCCAGCACCTACCAATGGCAGAGATTTAAGGGGAAATCTGGATACCTGCTCAGCATCTCTCCATTTGAGCAGGGCATGGTGCTGATCCATGGCAGCTCCAACTTCTGTGACCCTCTTCCCCTAACTGCCTTTTTTGGATGTTAAAAGAATTTGTATTGATTTAGAGTGCAGCTCCCCTGGGATATGCCAGGCTCTTTACCATATGATATCTTTCAATCAAACCAGAATGCCTGTATAAAGCTCAGTTTGAATTTAACCAAAACTACCAAGCTGGATATAGCCAGAATAGCAGAAGATTGCATTTCATAGGATGAAAAACCTTATGATGTCACCTTATGCTTGGTGCTGCAAGATATCCATTCCAATTTCTCTGAGCACCCCTGTTTTTTTCAGGAGTCTATTGTAGATGAGCAAGAAAGCAACAAGGATGAGAATATCCACCTGAGGAGGTTCCTGCGGGTTTTGGCCAATGTCCTCATCATATGCTGCTTGTGTGGGAGTGGCTACCTCATTTATTTTGTGGTGAAACGCTCCCAGACCTTTTCCAAAATGCAAAACGTTGGGTGGTATGAAAGAAATGAGGTAAGGAAGTTTTGCTTCCAGTTTTCTGCTGGGATAATTCTCTTTGGACATCAGCATAATCATTGCCACAGGTTGAGAACAGCATCCAAGGCAGAGGGATTCCCTACCAGGGCCCAGGGCCCTACAGTACCTTTGCACTTGTTGTGGTTTCAATGCACATTGATCTCACTGAAAGTTCCTAGGGCAAATTAACAACTCCTGCAGAGAAGGGAAAATACTCTTATAATAAATCACTAGAAAAGTCAATGGCTTTTCAGCACTTTCAACACTGACCACCATCTTAAGAATGAAGCTGCATATTAACACTTACAAACTCAGTTGTACTAGAAGGCTCTGGTTGTTAGAAATGTCCATAATTCACAACTCTAAAATCAAATCTTGGTCATCCACCCTGAATTATGGGAACAAAATTTTAGAACCTACAAAAGAATTTCAATTGTTGAAGTTTTCTGTGTCTGATTTTGGAATGAGAAGTTCAAATCTTTGAGCTTTTCACACACACCAAAAAAAACTTTCAACCTATGGAAAGGTTTAATTTCAATGTCTACCATATTATCATGTATTTATATTTCAAAGCCAAATTAAATTCAAAGCCATGCGTTTTTGCAATTCCTTCAGAAAACTTCAGAAAGATGGCACTTGCTTACAAAATGCTTTGATTTATCACTATGGAATTTTCTCAAAGAAAAAAAATCTTATTAAAAAAAAAGTTTATTGTCTGACCCTTTCCTGGTGATAATGTGAGATTTAAATAAATACAGTCCTGGGTACTGTTACTTCTCTTGGAAAGAAAAGCACAAACAAGAGACCTGTGAATCAGAGACTGCCTGCATCTGTACAGTCACAGTTCTCCACAGGCCAATGGGACCTGGAGGGCTGTAAAAAAATTTAGAGCCTGTAAGTCATGCCTGAGCTAACCTTGACTGGCCAATGATCTCATTGACCACAGTACAACTTAGTATCTGGCATGATAAAGAGGAGCAAAGATACCAGTAGGACATATTATCTTGAGCTGCAAAACTGAGTTTTTAATGTGTTTCCACCATTCAAGTCTGTAAATGCCTATCGCAAAAGCAAAGGTGCTGAACGTGGAAAATAAACATTAGCATTGACTAATTATCTTTGTGCACACAAGTCAAGTTTTGCGCTTCCCCTGAAACTAAAATAAGAACCTTGGAGCTGATGCAAGCAGTACTGCAAGGTACTTGAGGAACCTAAATATTCATGAGTCCGGACTGACAGGGAACAAATTTTTTAGAGCTCATCCCTTTGAGATAAGAGCAAAAGTGCTCCTGCAAGAGCAAGTCGTGCAACCCGGCCCTGAAGTCTGATGCTGTGCTGCCTGCACACTAAGGAAAGCCAGAACTGAGCTTGGTTTGACTCCCTCCCCTTTATAAATCCTTCAGAAATATCCAACCAGTTGCCGGCAGCTCCCGCTCTGCTCAAAGTTAAGATAGTCACTGTTGTTACTATTAGCAGTTATCTCATTTTGCTCATGTGGCAGGTTGAAATTGTGATGTCCTTGCTGGGCATGTTTTGCCCTCCGCTGTTTGAAACCATCGCTGCACTAGAAAATTACCATCCCCGCATCGGGCTGAAATGGCAGCTGGGGCGGATCTTTGCGCTCTTCCTGGGAAACCTCTACACATTTTTGTTGGCCTTGATGGATGATGTCAATGAAAAAGTAAGAGCTGAGCCAAAACACCATGGTCAAATAGCATTTCCCAGAGTTGAGGGTGAACACACTCTGTCCCCACAGCCAGCAGGGACAATCATCCCCTTTGCAGCAGGTGCTTTCTCTGTCCCCAGTCCTCTTGAGCAGTGCCCCAGGGAGACTCACCAAGCAGAGTCTCCAGCTTCTCTTTACAGCCCTGAAAAGTGCATAGTTATTGTCTTCCTATAATCACAGCCTGTTGAGGTAATTCTACTTTTTTCTGCATCTGACACTGCAATTTCTATTACTGCAGACCCCGAGGATACAGTTTATAATCTTCTTCCCCTGCCTCCCCTCTTTAACATTATCCTGGTAGTGTGTTGTGGGCAGATAACTGCAGGAAAGGATAAACGTCTAACTGATCCACAGAAAAAATTACTCTGTTTTAAGCTGAGAAGAATTAGAGGAATCGAGGCAGTTTGCTCTGCCCTGAAAAACTATAAGTAATTCGAAGGAGGAGGACTGGGTGGAGGCTCCCTCTGTATACAGTGGTCTTGAAGGAGGTCTGGCTCCTCCACGTGCCGGGAGCAGGTTGCTTGCTCCCCAAAAACTCATGGAATCCTGACCCACTCTTGGCAGCTGCTCCCCGGCTCCTGGCAAAAGACGAGTTTCTGTGCTATTGCCAGCACTGTAACTCTGTTGTATATAGATGTTTATACAAGGGGTGGTAACCAGTAAGGAGGAGGAAGGAATTCAATATCTTGGATTTCTTCAAACGCGTCTGCTGGGACTTTTATTTTCTGATGGTTTTGGCTCAGGGCGTCTCTTCATTGCAGCTGGCCGAAGAGGATGTGGTAAAAAACATCACGCACTGGACGCTGCTTGGCCACCACAACTCATCTGCAGGGAATGACAGCACTGTCACCCCACCTCCCCTTGACCCTGCAGATGTGCCCAGGGGACCCTGCTGGGAGACAACTGTTGGCATCGTAAGAAATTCATTATGTAGCAAGTCTCTGTATTGGTTTGGGATGGTTCATTGTTGTTTTTCTCATTGATGTCTTTAACATTTCCTGGCTTGAAGTTTTTCTCACAAACAGCTCTTTCCCTGACTCTCATACAGCATCATCAAGGCAATAAAAGTCTTTGGCCATGGTTCTCAAACCTTGGTGGTGAAATCCTCATCTGGAAGCAACCAGGGCATGCACAGCTCTGAGAAACTGGCTGTGAAGAGCACAAAAGGCCAGGCAGTCTGCAGCCGTGCCTGCACCATGTTCTTGTTCAGATCCTGACTGTGCCTTTGAAGCAAACCTCTCTTCTCCATTTATTGCTGCACTTGTTCCAGAGAGGCTTTGGTGCAGGTATAAACCCAACCAGAGGACATGCCTCAAGGGAACTCCTGACATAACCTAATCCATAATGCATCATGAGGCCATGGGATGAAAGCAGAATTAGGCAATAGTAACCCCCTTGAAAGGCACGTTGAGAGGCCTTCAAGTTCTCAGTTTCACCACACAAATCTACCCTGCAACATTTACCTTGCACCAAGAAGATCTGCAGCCAGACTAAGCACAACTTAAAAAGTAAAAGCAGTTGTTAACTGGAGGACAGAGATAGTTAGGGCTTGCCAAACTACAAGGCTATGCATTCCTGTGCACGCCCAAGGGGTCTTCACAAGCCAAGTGGTTCTCAGTCACGTGGGAAAAGACCAGCCACTGTCACCCCTCAGAAGGGGCTGATCCTTGGTGCAGCTGAGCTGTCATTCAGCAGATCTTTTTTTTTCCCCGCTCAGACTTTAAAAACCTTTCTTGTAAGTCTCTTTCTTTTTGAATCCTTGGGAGTTATTTCCACTCTATGAGTCTTCCTTCTGCCTGCACTTCTATCTTCCTTGTCTTGCACATCTCCTTTCTCTACACTTACACACAGCTCTTGCTTACAACTGAACAATTTTCTTAGGAGTCCACATAAAAGTTACAGAGCTGAGCCACACCAGAGCTACGCACAATCAAAGTGACTGGGGGCATACGTATATTTTACACCAGCATTACTGCAGCATTAGCATTCTGCTCCCACTTTCTGTGCTGCCAGAGCATGCAGTGCAGTCAACAATGCCAGCAGCAGCTATCAGGTCTAACAGCTATAACAGAGGTCGTAGCTCCCAAGGACACAGGTGAAGCTTAGGCACTGCCCAGTGTTTGAAAACAGGCAGGGAGTTTGCTCATGGCATGCTTTTCTGAAGGTTACTGTCATATAAAGACAAATGGCTTAATAAAAAATACCGTCCTGAATGCGCTACTGAAATTATAGGAGTTAAATGGGGTTTTTTTCCTTCTTTTAAATTTCAGGAGTTTGTGAGACTCACTGTGTCTGATATCCTGGTGACCTATATAACCATTCTGGTGGGAGATTTCATCCGAGCTTGCTTTGTCAGATTTGTGAATTACTGTTGGTGCTGGGACCTAGAGGCTGGATTTGTAAGTATCTTATAACCGAATCAGTATCTTATAGGCAAGAAGATAAAAGCAAGTCAGGACCATGTGGTCAAATGCTACAAATGAATTTGTTTTGAATGTTTCCAGTGTTCATCTGGTCTTTCCTGATAATATAATTCATGTACATAGTCTATGCATCCCTTTTCTGGGTCTATCGGTTCCATCCCAGTAAGAACTCTACAAAAATGCCGTTCTCCTCCCCATGTGAGAACTTTAAAACATGAAGCTGACTTTAAAAAGAAATAATCTGGTGTCCATTAAGTTGTTATAACCCCAAAACCTTGGGCCCTTCTATATCCCTTTTCAAAGCCCCAGACCTTCCTTTTCATTGCCCATCCTGCAGGCAGGAACCTGCTTTTCTCACAGCAGTGACTTCTGATCATTGCTGGCAGCTGGTGTTTCTTCTGCTGCAGTGGAACAAGGAGCATTTCCTTCCCCTCTCATGTGTGTGTAACACACAACAGCACTGGACTCCTTGGTATTCATAAAGGTTGCATTACCAAAGCGGTCAGTACCAGAGCTGCACAAAACACAGAAGAAAATAATGGAGGGGTGGAGGGAAGTCCACTGATTCGCATGAGAGGAGACAAAACCAGATGCATTCAGACTGAGATGAAAATAACCTTGCAAGATTACGAGCAGATCAGCGCACCCACCACCTAGCTGTCATACTGAGGGGGTTTCCAGGAGTTGTCTGGAGAAGAGCCAAGAGGAGGGCTTTGGTCAAGGAAAAGCAGGTGGGGCACAACAGGCATTTTGCTGCTTGTGGAGCTCTTTGTGTTTCTTCTGAGGAAGGCAGAGGACATTTCCCAGGGTGGCCTAGGGAGGTCCTCCCAGCAGCCAAGCAGCATGAAATTACTCCCATTGCTTGTGCAAAGATAGTTTGCTGACAGCCATCTAATCCAACCTCAGCACTGGCACCAGCACAATTTTATGTGTGTTTTTCTAATGCAGCTAGTGAATAAGCTTCTTGTTTAACCCAGCCTTCTCACACAGGAATACTCAAGGCAGAGGACAGCAGACACTAAAAGTTGTCTTTGTTTTTATGCAAAAAAGAAGCCAATATTAACCTCTAGCTAAAGATTTAAAGTAGAAATGGACCAGAATCAAAAGAACAAAGAAAACTATGTTTACACCCATCCCTTCCCAAAGCTCTGAGCAGTCAGCTAAGCAAGACTCTGACTAGGTTCCCCTTGAGTTTTCATCATAAAGCACAAACATCTTAAGCTTCAACTTTATGAATCACTGACAGTATTAAGTAAATGCAAATGGCATAAAAACCAGACATACCACATAGGATATTCCAAAGATATAAGAACATCACTTATCATTTCTTAGAATTCTGTTTTCTGCATTGCAGTTTAAAAAAAAAATAGGGTTTTTTTCAAGAAAACATAACAAGAAAATCTTTACACCTAGTTTCATCTGCCAAAAATCACCTTAGTTCTGTGTGCACAGAACTAGATATATATAGAAGAAATATCTTCATCATAGGCAAATCTAACAAAATAATAATTTATAAATCAACAAACACTGCCAATAGATCAGATTAGCCTGTTCTGGACCTGTTACCATTAGCACTCACATCAGATAGGTAAATTACTGCTTTATATGGAGCAACCTACCAGCTAGAACAGAGTAAAATGTCACCTGATACCCATCAGGTCATATATTCCTTCATATTTCTCTCCCTTTGCCCTCTGTTTCTATTCTTCAGCAGCTTGGACCCAGGGACACGGACATAATCCAGCACAGCATTTGCCCTCCAGCTCATAATTATCACTGCTTCAAGATTCAATATTTTACCAGGGTAGAACTGTAAGTCCATAGCCAGGCACCAGCTGGAGTTTAAACATAGTCCCGTGCCATGCTCACATCTGGTGTTATATTAGCAGGGAGAGAGAAACACAGAGCAGCTCTAAGCACCTCCATGTATCTTTCCAATTTTCAGCAAGCCAAGAGAGAAGCAGCAGCCCACAGCACAGTAGCTCCAGTTCTGCTTTCCCCACACTGCTGCTGGTCATTCAAGCAGTGTGCACGCAGCAGGAGCCCTCCCAGGAACCCCTGCTTCCCAGCTTTAAATAAGCATCATACACCCAGCAGAAAACAACAGCAGGTACCTCTAGCAACAACACACTTTCCTTTCTTTCCCCATACAGCCATCCTACGCAGAGTTTGACATTAGCGGCAATGTTCTGGGTTTAATTTTCAACCAGGGAATGATTTGGTAAGGTATTTCCTTTTTTTTATTCCCCCTCCTGCCCCCCCAGTTTTTAGAAAACCTGTGAGTGGAGTTAGAAAGCGCCCAAGCCAACTAGATAAACCTTTGGGTTCTGGTTTTTCTGACTGATTGGCTTTCTGTGCTTAACTATAAAAGTGAGTCTCTCTCTGCTGGTTATATTCACCTGATATTTTCCAAGCCATCTCCAAGAAATGTTTGTCACAAACTGAAAAATTTTCTTCGCAACCCCTGAGAGGTCTGAGGCCTCACTGGTCGTAAGTGAGGGGGACCATGCCATAACCATACCCTATGGATGCTGGTGGCTTCTAGTGTGGGAGCAGAGGGGTAGCACCTATCAGCCCGCTCAGATTTCATTTGTGAACAAACTTGCCACCACACCAACACCTCTTTTTCTGTTCCTGAAAAGAGTAAACCTTCCAATCTGTCAAAAAACAGTACCTGTCCTTCTCTTTTCCTTTTCAGGATGGGATCCTTTTACGCACCAGGGCTCGTGGGTATAAACGTGCTGCGCTTATTAACATCCATGTATTTTCAGTGCTGGGCTGTTATGAGTAGCAATGTCCCTCATGAAAGAGTCTTCAAAGCATCCAAGTCTAACAATTTTTACATGGGACTGCTGCTGTTGATCCTCTTCCTCAGCCTCCTGCCTGTGGCTTACACCATCATGTCCCTGCCTCCCTCCTTTGACTGTGGACCTTTCAGGTACTACCAAAACACCAAAAAGGACATTTTTGTTCTCTGGCACATGGGATTATCTTCCTGAAGTTAGAAGGACTGGACTCCAGCAGAGATGGTGAAATGTTTAAATCCTTAGTAATGTGAGGCAAAGGGTCATGTATGGGGTATAAACCGTCAGCTGGGAGCACTGAACCTGCTCCTGTCTGCTGCTCTCCTCTGCTACTTGATTCCCAGTGTTTTCCCAACACACCCTGATGAAAGCACCAGAGAACAGCACGGGTGGGACAGCAAGGTGCAGCCCCCGGTAAAAAAAAAAACCCAGCGGGAGCATCCCTAAGGCTCCTTGGAACATTGTGAAAACAAAATGAGTCCAAAGTCTCCTTCACAGAGACAAGAACTCCCACAGCATGAGATGTGTTTTACATGTTGACTTTACTTGACAAATAGCAGGAAATGGATAGGGGTGAGCCTGTAAAATCGCTGCTTTTTTTTTTCTTTTTTTTTTTGGTGTTTGGGGTTTTTTTAATGTCGTGGGGCTTTTTTTTTTCCTTTTAATAATAGAACAGAATGAGCACTGCACAAAGCATTCAGTGGACTGGATTAACATGCCAATAAAGTCTAATTTGATTGAATAACGCCATTTCCTGGGCCTGCTGAATCTGACTCAGCAAGGAGCCAGCTTGGAACAAATTGTTCTTGTAGATGCACTGTTTTAGGTTATCTGCTTGCTGACGGAGAATGACATCAGAAAGCTAAAAGACTCAGGGGAAAGGCAAGAGACCAAAATACCCTCAGTTCTATAACAAGGACAGGTGTCAACGAGTAATGTCAGAAGATCTGACAAGTAACTTGTTGCACACACACTATCATTTGCAGATGACTAATCTGCAATGTGAAAGAGCTATTTCAATTCCCAATCAACCATTCAAAAGCCACTCAGCCTGATTCAGACCCTTGGCAGCTCAACTGAAAGCTCAGCTCTCCTGAGCTCCTGACAGTTGATGCAGTTGGGATACTGTTTATCCAAGTTTTCTTTATTGACTCTCACCATCAAGACAGAGAGCCCAACACCCTCCTGACTGGAATCCTGCAAGCTCCCAGGAGGCACCAAGCCTTAACTGGAGGAATAGCACTGATAGGGTTGAATTCCCAGACCCAGAGATGCTGGGGAGAGAAGAAGGTCAATTACATAATCCAACCCTTTACAGATTTGTTCTCCTTTTGTACAGAATACTCTCATCCGCTTTATCAATCCCGTTTGAAATTACTTTCACTGAGTCTTCTATTAAGCAATAATCACAGCTTACTATTTTTGTCATTACTTAGCAGCTCTTCAAGTTGGCTCATTATTTCAGAAAGCCAGAATTTGCATATGGAAAGTCATCTCTACCATGAAAAGGCCATATTTAACAAGATATTCATCAGAAATAAATGGTTACTAGAATCTGTAGGTTGTTATCTATTTCAGAGGGGTAAATAGTCAGGACTCATAAAGGAGTCAAGTGTGGAAATACACATATTGACTCCAGGAGCAAGCTGGCCTAGCAAAGATAATTTGTATAATCAATGGGAGGAGGCAGGGAAGGAATGAATGGACCAATAGATAATGAAAAATAAAGGTGTTCTAAACTCCTTGGTGGCCAACAGCAAGCTGATGCTCACTGAGAGGTGACACATGCTGTTTAGCACCATGAGACTAGGAACCATTTTGTCCCTCCAGGAGATATCTACACTCCTTAACTGGCCGTTTGTCTTTCCAGTGGAAAGAAAAGGATGTATGATGTCATTCAAGAGACCATCGAGCTCGATTTTCCACTTTTTGTTGCCAAGATCTTCAGCTATGTGGCAAATCCAGGACTGATCATACCTGCAATTCTGCTCATGGTGTAAGTTCTCCTTGCAATATTACATGCCTGGCTTGGGGGAGAAGGTTGAAAAAAAAATTCTGGGATATTAGTGAGGTCTAAATACATCTTCTGCTGAGATAACTGCATGGATTAGAGCAGACACATGTCCCCTACCCCCCTTACCTTTGCCTAACCCAATTTCCCAAAATTAAATTGCCTGACCCAATTAAACACAACTTTGTAGATGAAATGCATTGCTGACAGAAGCCTTGTAGCTACCGAAGCTGTCGCAGCTTCCATATGAGAAATTTTCTGTAGCCAGCAGGAAATAAATGGACAGTCTCAGCCTGGTGCCTTTTGGAGAAGCAATTTCTGTCACAGCTGCTGGTATTTAGAGCACAGCCAAGACAGGGCATTCAAAAATTACGTGTTCCAAAAATATGAACAGTTGTGAGCTTTGTTTGGGTTTGGGGGATTTTACTTTTTGATTTTCTAAACAATACATCTGGTATTTGTTTTAGTGTCGTTTGATCATTTCAGCTTTGAAATCAGACTTAAATCCCCAGCACCTCCAGCAGTACTAGGATTAGTTCTCCCTTTTTTATGTAAAGGTATTTTTGGCACTTCCATAGCTATCAAAATGAGTAGGAGAGCTGTGGCCAGATTCTATAGGCAGTTCTAAACACTTCAGACTAATCAATAGGAGACAGGGAGAGAGCCAGGGGGCCTGTTACATACAGAGCTTCCTGTTCTGACTCTTCCTGGGGTGTCCACACACATTGGAGATGAGCCTCTGGGCTGATCCAGCACAGCTGCCCTTGGGGACCATGATGCTCCATTCTGAATAGGTACAGCAAAGGT
The DNA here is from genome assembly GCA_013397775.1 of Eulacestoma nigropectus. Classification (NCBI taxonomy): domain Eukaryota; kingdom Metazoa; phylum Chordata; class Aves; order Passeriformes; genus Eulacestoma; species Eulacestoma nigropectus. The sequence continues at coordinate 682,124 of VZTE01000494.1, forward strand.
TATGCCATTAAATTATATCAATTACAAGTTCCATACAAAGTTTCTTACACAAACAACCTGAGAAAAATCCTAATTAAACTGAAAATGGCATGTCACCCCTCTACCTGCCTCAAACTACTTGCTCATTTTAACCTAAAAAGGATGATCAGATACTTTAACCTGTGCAGGCAGATCCTACATTTGTATGGATCAGATCAGGTATGTGCAGGAGACAAGAAGCCTCACACCACATCCCCAGCATGACCAAGCACATTACTGAATTACAAACTCCATTCCAGTGGGCTTCACAGCAGCACTGGCAGATGCTATTGCAATCACAAAATGAAGACTGCAGAACACCCCAAATGGGCCACCTTCACAAAAGGCCAGGTTTCTGAGGCTTTGACGCAACCCTCAAAAAAGCTGATGGGAGAGAGTAACACCTTTAAGAATAACAGGTTTTCTTCAGTGAAAATCTCCTGCCCTTTCCTCCACTCAAGCTGGGACAACTAACAGCACAAATCTAGTTTATTTGTTGAAGAGACACCTTTTATCACACCTTCCCAGCGTTGGCTATTCCCCCACCACAGCCTTCCCATCAGTCCATCTCTCCTTGAGAGACCATTTTGTCTCTGCCCTGATTCCCCTCTGAGAACTGAGAGATACTTTATGTTCATGTTACCTGAAACATCCTCATTTCCCACTCAGATACACTGCCTGTATGGCCTGTATGTATCACGTATTTGATTTCCAGTTGTTCAGCTCCCGAGAGAGCCACAGCCCCACAGTGCCTGGACCAGTCAGACCTATGGCCCCTTGGCAGTAGCTCTCGCACTCCCCCAGAGCATCGGGTGTCATGCAGAGGCACTGCTTGTTATCTACATACTCACCTTGCCTGTGATAACCCCAGACAAAATCACAGCAATCAAACAAGGTTGTTTCTTAAGGCTTTGGTCCTTTTCAGTCAAGTCCCCATTTCCTGCCCTGTCTCTGAAAATCTTCAGCTTCTGCTGTGGTGCTGACAGGAAGACAGGGTCAAGCTGCAGCTAGTCCCTATGATGATCCCCATCCAGTTTTCCTAGAGATTGAAACCAGGGAAATGCAAAAGCTTTATTTAGTCCTGATGAGCAGAGAGCCAGAAGCTCTCAAAGCAGTAGTCAAGGCAACTTACAGTCCAGCCTGAATAAAAATATCCTCTACAAAGAGCAACAGGTGGATCGCAAATGGACGGTCTGTTGATTTTGATTGCAGCCTCTCAAAAAATGTGTTTTCCACTTCTACGGACTGAATTAAGTAATTTTCTCTAGCCATGATAACCCCTTCTCTTTTTGCTAGGTGCAATCCAAAATGCATCTTCTATTTATTTCAGTTCTTATCTCCTGTTCCCAAACAATGATGGGGTTCAGTGAGTGACATGGGTGTCAAGCTTACTGTCCTGCTTTTAACTGCCCAAGGACAAGGGAAATAGGGAATAAAGAGAAAGAAGAATGAAAGATATTGTGTCCATGGGCACATAACCTAATCCCACTCAGGTAGAGGGTAGGATTTCAGGCTGTGGCCTGCAGAGCTTCCTGGCAGAAGATAGAAGCATTTTACTGCGTCAAGAAGGGGAGAAAAATTATGATTCCTATGCAGGCTAGAAAAGGACAGTGACCCACACTCTCCCCAGAACTGGGGAAGCAATATATCAGAGAAGAGGAGTGCCAGGGTGTCATGGTTTAAGCCCAACTGGAAATTAAGCACTACCCACCTGCTTGCTCAGCCTCCTCTCTCTCTCGCCCACCCTGGTGGAATGAGGAGGAGAATCAAACCAAAACTTGTAGGTTGAGGTAAGAACAGTTTCATAATCAAAATCAAAGTAAAATATAGTAATAATGGTAAATGATAATAATAATAAAAAGGGAAAAACAAGTGACATACAATGCAGTTGCTCACGACCCACTGACGGATGCCAGACCCCCCTTCCCAAAACCAGATTGGTCTCCATTCCAAGTAACTCCCCTGTTTATATACTGGGCATTATGTTCTATGGTGTGGAATATCCCTTGGGTCAGTTCAGGTCACCTGTCCCAGCTACGCTCCCTCCCAGTTCCTTTTGTGAAAAGAAAAGCAGAGCATGAGATGAAAACAAAGGTCCTTGCCTGACTTAGGATAAACAAGAATTAGCAAAATGCAAAACATCACTGTGTTATCAACACCATTCTTATTCACAGCCCTGATTACAAAGTAATACTTTCTAGGCAATGAGCTTGCATAGAGGAAATAAAACTATCACACCTCTACAGAAGAACAAAAAGAAAAAACAATTTCCAAGAGGACTTGCAGGACATAAGAGCCCACATCACCAAGACTGAGTTTTGGACTTGCAGGACATAGAGCCCACATCACCAAGACTGAGTTTTGGGTTAATGTTAGGCAAAAGGAGGCAAATGTGTTTCCTCTAGACAGACCCCCATAAAAAACCTCAAGAAAGACAATCCTAAGCACTGCTTCCTGATCTCCCACCTGGAAACCAACATGCCAGTACATGGTGCCTTGCTGGGCTTAGGGTCAGGTACTCAGTTGATGAAATCCTTGAGTCCAGTTTTAAGACGCTGAACCCGGGCTGGAGAAACACACACAGGTTATGAACTGTCTGGAAACCTTTTTTCTTTCCCTACCTTTTTCTTTTCTAAGAGGATTTTCTACTTTATTTTTAAAAAACCCAAAACAACTACAGCAGTGAACTGAACGGCTGGTACTTTTCCTGGGAATGGCTTGGAGTCACTGAGCAGATGATGGCTATAATTTAGAAAAATAAAAGCACTCCACAAAAGCAGGAGGAGACTTTTTTTTACTACCAAAATATTACTGGCTGGTGAGTGTCAGAGGTGGCGAGACAGACCCAGGCGTTTGGGCATGTTTGAAAGCACAGCCTCCCTGTGTGCCAGAGGCTGGCAGCCAGCATGCCCTCTCCCATCCTTGCTTGCCTTTCACTTCCCTTCAGCTTGGCTCAGTTTTCCCCTGTCTCTGGCGTGCCCTTTCTGGAGAAGACGGGATCAAAACAAAAGCTGCTGGCTCTGCTCCAACCTGGTTTCTGCTTGCCCTCTGTTCCTGTGTCTGCTCGCTCTCAAGGGCCCCATCTGGGGATACAGGATGCAGCTGGTCCTGGCAAAGGGGGAAGGAGGACGGTTCCTTGAGGGCTGCTTTTCAGGACAGGCATCAAGGCCCTATTCTACCACTATTTCCCTGGTTTCCAAGTTTTTTCCTGAGGTCCCTGTGTTATCTGGTGGCAATTTCATCTCAAAGCCGGTGCCTGGTTTCACCAAGGTTGGTGCAAAGGAAGCGGAGGGAGCCCATGGCCAGCCAAGGTGGAGGCATGAGGGTAGGGTGGTCATTTTTCTTCTGTTTGAGCAGAACAGAGCTACTGGATGGGCTCAACCCATCTCAGCTAACCATGCCACAGGCAGCCAAAATTTTTCTTAAACCTTGAGCCTCTAAAAGCAGTTTTGAGACAGCTGGTGGGAAAACTAGGTATTAGAAGGTAGGCAAAAAATTACACGTTCCCTCCTCGTGAAACTTTCTCTTTCCCCTGATCCTATCACTACAGCAACATGCTTTCTTTTCCAGCCTCGCCATCTATTACCTGAATGCTGTGTCTGAAGCGTATCAGCGCGCCAATGCAGAGCTGAAGAAGAAAATGCAAATGGTAGGTATTGATCTGGAAATTTGAAATACCATGCACCTCAATTTTGATGCGTAGCATATGCTTTTAAATCACTCTTCGCTTCTGAACACACTGGTGACACAAGAAGATGATGTATTTTATGCGTTTTCAGTCCCCTCTGACAGAATTTAATGTCTAGCTGCAGAGTGGTCACATCCCATCATAGCCTGCTATTTCTTACATCAGAATTACAGTTGGCTTCACCATAAACTATGCTTTCCATCTACAAAAACTAAGTTACTGCAAAGTTCAGGCAATGCTTTGGTGTCTGAGATTTCCCAGGAACAACGATAAGCCCATCAAAACCACTGCCAGATTTTATGCAAGTTGAATGACAAAGAGCCATAAAAAATAAGGCAGCAATAACATTCTTTTAACCACTGATTCTCAAAACACCTTCCAGAGGAGGCTGTTTCTGCTGTGCACATGGAAAAAAAAGCAAGATATAGACAGATGCAACAACTTGAACTAGCAGGGTAGGATTTGGACCTCATGATATCCAGAACTGGGAGAGGTTGCAACATGTAAAGGACCATAACACAGGGATCCCTGAACTCTTATGAACTAGGTCTGGCAGGAGAATACCTGCAAATGCAAGGCTCTGCTCAGAGAACGAGTCTCAATGAGAAACAGCAAAGGTGTCCTGGTACCAGGGCTTGTGCTGATCTGGCAACATCAGTTTCCTCCAGAGCTTTTCTGGCGGGTCTCCATCCTGTTCTTGTTTTATATTACATAGATGAGTCCAAAATATCAAGCCTTGCATCAGGAGAGGATGTGATGTTGTCAACGGTATCAGCCATTTTATTGGCACAGGACAGGATCCAAGCCAAGGAAGCAACGCCACATAAAGCAAAACATTGCATAAAGCAGAGATTGGTGCAACATTAAAAGTGAGGATGTGGGCACTGAGAAATGGGACTCCATAAATTACATTTAAATGCTAAAATTCAGAATTAATCACTCATGCACATGGCTTAAACTAAGGGCCTTGGTGCAAAGGGCATCCTCGAGTACTGCAAGAGTTGAATATGTGCTACAGCATGCTTGGACTTTGGGGCACTTGGTCTATTTTATGCTGCACAACCTGGCTGTGATAAGGGCTAAAGGGATCACTAAGTAGGACTCAGCACTATCCAAAAGCACAGATTCCCTCTACCATCCAATAGAAAATCTTTTGCAGCCCTAAATGTGTGCAAGTAAAGCCAAAGACAGCCCTACAGCCCATCCCTATGCTGCCGTACCTTGTTCTTCTTCCTCTGGCATTTATCCCTGACACCCTCTCTCACAGGAGGCTCACATTTAAAACAAACCAATACACCAGAGAGGGCAGATTGGTACCTGCAGCAACACACAGACAGCCTAACAGACCTAAACCATGTTATCAGCAAGTGCTTTGCCCTGACAGGAGAAGAGCTGTAGTTTTCCAGTTCTGCCTGGGATGTACTTTCTTTTCTGGAAACACTTGGTCACTGGACCAAGATTCAGCACCTTGAACTTGGCAAAGAGATTCATTCATACCAACAAACACTTAGCCAGGCAAACACAACACTAGGGCACCATTTCCCAGGTTACATCTGCAGTTGTTAACTAAACCAAATGGTTTTTATTGATGCAGCAACGCGAAGAGGAGAAAAACAAGAGAAACAACAAAGCCAGTACCAACCCTATGCTGCAAGACCTGGAGGATTTACTTACACCAAGTACGAAGACTGAAAGTCCCCCCAAACAAACAGAAGGTAAAAATTAAACAATCTCCCCATAACACTTCTGAAAAGGCTCATTTAGCCATCAAATTGACTGGGTAGGATTGAGAAACTGGAGGGATACACCTTAGCAAGGGATTGGATGAGTATAATTAGCACAGATTCTGTTCTCTCATGGAAGTACACCTGCCAATGGACACTGAGGAAGGGCACATTTTTAGACTGGATTATATCTCACACAGGCTTGTTACAGTGGGAATTGTAATCCAAAATTATGATTCTATTAACCATGAGCTATTAACCACACCGGTTATGAAACAAGAAATTTATTCTGGGAACAATGTTTAAACTCCGGTGTTGTTTCTGGGCTGATGGGTTGATTCAGACTTTTCCTTCCTGAGCTGAGCTTTTCATTGGAAAATTCTTCATGAATGAGGCAGAAACTTTTCACAGGATTGGGTTAGGTCTTAGGAGAAATAAATTCATCATGTAAGCTCTGCTGTGGGGGTCCGTGACTGAGCAGAAAGAACCAGGAGGAGGCATTAGCACCACGATCTGGGTATTTTCAAAGAAAATAGATCCTCCAGGCTCGATCTCAACCAGTCACTTCCTGACTGCCATAGCCTCCAGCTGTCATTTGTGAAAATCACTAGAAAGATTTTGATTTTTTCTTGGTACAGGTGAGAAAAGCAGACCAGTGCCACCATAACCCCTTTTAACTTAGATGGGCTGAGATGAACTGGAAGGTTCAGAGTAACCCAATACAGATTCCCTTCAAAACCGACCCAAGGCATTCATTTGAATGGAAATAGTGCTGTCAGTGTTTTGAGTGCACTGAAAATAAAGACTACAATCAGCAATCACCCACAACCACCCCATGCCTGAAGTGTACCAGCATGGCTGGTAGGATTATTGTGTCTTTTAAATGCATCAGTAAGAACTGAAAAGAGGGCTTGGGCAGCAGAGATGTACTGGCTGTTGAGTGGGGGCCGAACAGTCTTATTCCTGGTTTCTTCACCCAGATGCTCAAACACAAATCCTCAGACACTGGTTATGGCACACAGAAGAAACAGCAGCCACTGGGGGGAGGATGAAAGGCAGTGTTTTCTCCCAAGAAAATAATGTTCATAATCTTTGCTCTAGACAAGAAAATAGAGTCTCCAAATGGAACCAGCCCTGTCAGGAAACCAGGCAGAGGAGAAGTCCTGGATGGCAGCCCCATGGCCGGCGGGAGAGGAGCAGCATTCATCCCGCCATCACCAGTGTTTGTGACGCAGCCACGGACACTGGGTGTACGGGCACCCTACCCTGGCCAGCCCAGGCCATGGGGGCATCCACTGGGACCAGTCCCTGGAAGAGGGAGAGGGCAGCCATGCTACCCACGGGCTGCTCAATAACCTCAGTGAAGCTTCTCCTGTTTGACATTAAAATAGAGGTGCTGCATGAACTGTTGTAGTTTTGGTAGGAAATGACTACTCCATGTTGGACATCCACTCCTGTTGGTGTGTATCTATCCAACACTCTCTAATATAAATTTGTTTAGGCACTCAGTAGTACTTCGGAGTTGTAACCCCCAAGGGTGGTGCTGATTTTTATCAGAAGGGAAGTGGGAGGCAGTCAGAACGAAAATCAGCCATGGCATTGCTGAACTGCTTCACACAGGACACAGCCCTGTGGCCACGAACAGCAGTGACCTTGCTCTGTGGAGCAAGTGCTTGCTAGTCCTTTCAAAGGCTTCTTTAATTAATAAAAGTGGTGTTGAGTTTACCTGTCATTTAAATAGAGGTTTGTTGTGGGGTTCTTTTGTTGTTCCTCTGCCTGAAGAATTTAGTATTCTTAAATAAATGAGTGTTCTTGTTCAGCCACAAGGCAGCTGCTCCTAGGAGTAGAGGATTCCTTCCGGAGGGGATTTTGCCAGCTGCGTTTTGTCCCTTGTGATAGCTTTCCTCCAGTCTACCTCCTCCAAATTTTCATCTTTTTGTTTCAATCTCACCACCGCTTTTCTCTAGGTTCCCACTCTGCTCCTCTTTTCTCAATCTGTTGACAGCAGCTTGCACCATTATTTCAATCCCTGGATATGATTCCTAGTCTAGCAACACCACCCAGCACAACTGAGAGACTAACAGTGCCTTGGCCTAGTTTCTGATTACAACCAGTCGGAAATTTCTGCTGCCATTTTGGAACAGTATCATGCTGATCTACAGGACCTCACAGGACTCTGTGACAGAACTTCTCTGGGCTGACCTGCTCTTTCATACCTACAGTTTCTTCCTGTTTTTCACATAAACCCATCCTGGCCAGCTTAGATCTGGTGTTCAGATATGTTGTTCTTCATAAAAATGTCTATAAAAAATAAAATTCTTCAATGAAACCAAATCCATAACCATAGATAGTAACAGTTCTGCTAAAACCGGGATATTTGGATTTAAAAAGGTACTCACTTTGAATTTTTTTCTACTAAATTCCATAAATCATAGAACGCTATGTTCAGGACAGGAAATGCAATAACTCACTTCTCTATGTCTTGACAGAGCAAAGAAAATTTGACCTTTAGCCTGGGAATGTCCACCTTTCAGGAGCTGGGAAAAGGAATCCAGTTAGGTCAGACGTGAGGCAGACTGGGAAAAGGATTCAGTCTTTCTGGTCTAATACAACAAAAAGTTTTAGACATCTGCTTTTTCACTGAAAATACAAGCTTAAATATTGTGCTGTGCTTATTTATAGATAGAGACCCAGCTTGTTTGTTGATGTCTGTGCTTTATAACAGAGACCAGAGCCCTAGAGAAGTACTTCCAAGAGATGCAAGCAAGAGACAAATAAAAGGAGACTTCGGAGTTTCTTCAAAAATTAAATCATTGCACTTTGCTTTCAAAAACAGAAAAGTCAGTGGATTGTTTCTAGAAATAGTTGTTCCTGGTGCACAGGTCAAAGTCAGTTTGGCTGTTCCCAGGACACTGCTATGGTCAGGGCTGGTCATTCTCCCAGGGAGCCTCCACATGAGAAGCTGCTCATCAGATTTATTTCCTGGGCTCGGAAGGACATTTCGCTGAGATGGGTCCCACAGATAAAGTCTTGCCTTGCCTCTTTGCCGTGAGAGTCGGTGAGCTCTTTGCAGAGATACCCAGTCACTGAGCTGGATAAAGTCAGACAAGAGAAGGTCTTTTCCAGGAGACAGAAGCTGTGGTCCCCCATCTTTCTTTGCAGGTGTCCAGATTGGTCAGAAAGTGCTGGAGGAAGATAGTGCCAGCCTGTTAACCCAGAAAGATGTCATGGAAACAACACAGTGCCCTGTGATTTCAGCACAGCCTGTCTGCCTTGCAGATTCTGGTATCTTAGGGAATGGTTGCATATCAAGGAAGAGGGCTCTCCTCCTCTTCACTCCTCAGCTCACACTGAAACACAATTTGGAAAGTGGAGAATGTGGCTTCAGATCTCACTCACCTCTGCTAGAAAACAGAAGGAGGCTGGAAACGTGTGTGTGCATACATGTGTGCACGCACATAAAGGCAACAAGAAATATGAAGAAGCCATAAAGAATTCCAAACAGGTTTTGAAAACCAGAGAAGCAGAGGCAGACTTGGACCAGATAAGTAGCTGTTATGGGATTTGGATACTCTCTGAATCAGGCCCCTGAATCAGACCTGCAATAATACAGAGCATTCCAAAGCACTTTTTCATCTCTGGGGCACACAACTGCCCATTAGCTAATTACTCTTTCAAGGGTTGTTTATCTCTGATTATATAATACCTTAGGTTCACCCAATGATCAACGTCTTTTGCAAGCTCAGAGACTTTAGGATACAAGGGCAATAGTATCAGCCAGACAATTCCTGCAGAATGGTGGCAACCCTCTTCCCTGACTCCAACCCACAGCGGGGTCCTCTGTCAGAGCACAACAGCTGTGAAAGGTGTAAAATTGCCAACCCTCACTCCTCATATTGACTGAAATGATTATTTGTCTCTTGGAGTTTTTTGAGTCCATTTACCAGTTATTCACATGAAACTGAAGGTTAAACTCCACAAACTCACTGGAATATTCAGTAGTGTTTGGTTTCATCCCTATTTTTCTCTTGTTAGAAACAGCAAAAAGCCCTTGTCTGAGCATTGATTTCCAACCCCCTACCATTCGTTGAAAGACTATGTCCATCTCAATCTTTCTCCAGGGCTCAGTGTGACTTCAAGGGGAAAGAAAAAAAAAAAAAGAGAAAAGCTCAGTGGTGGGTACTGGGAGCCTCCTAGTAACATCTCACACAGCTTACAGCTTGCATTCATAGATGACTGGGAGACGCCTCTGCATTGCAAATTTTTCACATTTTGTACTGCCACTAGCTCAAATGCTGCATCCAAAAGGTTTTGGTAAAAAACCAAGGAAATACCTAAGCCTTTTTGTTTTATTATTCTACTCATCAGAAGTTTGTTTTTAAACAGGCAGCTCTCCTGGGCATCAGTTTTCAGTTTGCATGGCCAGGCTGAGCATCTGCTCAGTGTTACTGATGAACAGGAACCTCAGCAAAATAAAAAAAATTTAAAAGGACAATTTTGCAAAATGTGGCTAAACATGAGCTGTGAAGGGGGTAACAACGTGAACTCTTCTCTTAGGGTCGAAAACATAATTCAGACATTTCTATCATAATGTGCTCAGCTATATACAGGACAAGCTGCTTTCTGTACTATCAATTAACAGAAAATAGTAGACACCATTAAACAGGTTTGCTCAGAAACCCAGAAAAGAATGCAAAGAATACCCTGGTTTTGTATTCAGTACCAAGGCCCCTTGGCTCCTCCAAAGAAGAAAAAATCAGCTCTTTGCTGCAGAAGGACAATAAGTTCTTTTCAAAAGGGAACCTTGAAACACCTGAATTTGTGTTTTCAGGTAGCTTATATGAAGCTTTCCAAGAAGAGAAAGGGAAACAAGCACTGGATGCCACCACTACCGACAGCATTCTTTTTCCTGATAACCTCACTTATTCCAAACAAGCAGTCAAGATCATCTTGACCTTTCATCCTCTGATCCTATAGCTAACCCTGCACTATGACAAAGCCATTTATCACACATTCTGAACCTCCACAGAAATAATATTGTCACCTTGCTTGAAAATGTGAGCTGCAGAGGTCTTTTGTGTCATCCACCTCTTTTCTTCTTTGGAATCTTTCTCTGATCATGGACAGGGGAGAGGGTTTCCTCATACCAGTTAACAAAACAGAGCTCTGGGGATGGATTTTTAGTTTCTTTCAGGGCACTAAGGAGGATTGTCAGCTGCACATAAAGAAACCTCTCACCTACAAACAGGCTCCAGACACCACAAGAACCATTGCAGGGACAAGGGCCACAAGCTGCACTAGCACCAGCACCTGCTGAGACCTACCCTGAGAAACTTCCTCTGACAAATCCAGGCGAGGAAGACAACCAAAAACCACTTCCCGACACCTACAGAAAATTCCTGATGATGGAGACTGGGATTTTATCTATTTATTCTGCCCCACAAGCTTGAGGAGCCCCACTGGCTGGGCAGGAGCTCTGCCAGTGCCAGTCTGGGAATGTCCACCTTCAAGGAACTGAGCAAAGGAGTCTAGTTAGCTCAGACATGAGGCAGATTCAAAAAAGATTCCACTTTAAAGGTCTACCCAAAGAAAAACACTCGAGTATCTGTTTCCTCACAGGAATTGGGAGCTTAAATACTGTGTTGTGCTTATTTGTAGAGACCTAGCTCTTTTCTTGATATCTTTGGCTTCTAAAAGAGACCAGAACCTTAAAAAAGAACTCCCAGGAAATACAAGAAAGAGACAGATAAAAGGAGACTTCAGAATTCCTTCAAAAATCAGGTGATGGTGTTTTGCTTTCAAATACAGAAAAGCCAATAGGTTATTTCTAGGAATAGCTGCACCACTCAAAGGTGGACATTCACAGACCGGCACTGGCAGAGGCCCAGCGAGGCAGGGCCTCTGCCAGTGTCAGGAGCACCAGAGTGGCTTCTGTGCTGGTGAAGATGTGCTAAGAATCAATGTGATGCCCTGTGGGCCCTTGATTTGACCCCAGCAGGCTGTGGGTACAGCAGGTCTCCCACCTTCCTGCACCCCAGCATGCTCAGACCCCTCTCTGCACTCATGTATCAGTGCTTTTGCTGCCACTCAAGCAGGTCAGACAGGGACCTTGGAGCCTGACCCTCCCACCTCTCTAAACCACATCTCTTCAAAGCAGCAATGTCCTGGTAAAAAAAAAAAAATGAAGTACTTGCCAAAAGACTTTAAAGGAGTGATTCCCACCATTTTGATTCATGCTGCATGCAATGCTATCAGCTCTTCAGCCTGACAGCCATGGGGATTTTTTCCTCTCTGTCATGGTTTTCTTGCCATTTGCCTGAGCCCTGAGGCAGCAGCTTTGGCAGGTGGCAGCCTGGCTTCATCTGCAGCCAAGGCTTTTTTCACTCCCAAATGCTCAGATTCAGTTTTCCCCTTGGGAAAAAAGTGACTCTGAAACCCCAGGATTTCTAGGTCCTGGCCCATTTCTCACACAACATAGTCATCAATGCTGAATCGGAAATCAGCCTTGTGTTTTAAATGGACTATACCAACACAATGCTGCGTTGAGCTAATGCAGGGAGGCTTGGCTTTGCTGCAGTCACAGGACCCAACTCCCTGGGGTCCTCTTCCATTTAGACATCTATAAACATCCAAACCCAGTTGCCAGCATTGTCTCTAAATCTTAAATTGGTACTACGTGGTGCTACTCAGGGAATACCCACATCCTCCATGACCTCAGCAAACAGAGGTCGCCAAGCTCCCACATGTCAGGAGACAGTCTGTGTCTGCATGTATCCACACGGGCACTGAGCCCAAGATGAGTGTATTTTTAAAATGTTTCAGAATTGATATTATTTTCTGCACCACTCCTTCATGATTGACAGCAAAACTAGAAAGCGCTGAAGCACAGAGATTTCTCTGCAGCTGGTGCTCCAAGCACGCAGGTGGAGGGGGGAGAGCCGACAGGAACCCAGGGATGGATGGATGGACAGATGGGTTTCCCAGCAGGCTAAGGCTTCATGTGCATCAGCATCAAACCCCCATGGAAAGACCAATGGACAAAAACCACCTGAAGGTAGCAGAGAAGCCAAGGGGAGGAAAGGGACAACCACTGACAGTCTTCTCCACCTCTGGGGCCCAGACCCAGGCAGGAGAGCAACAGTGGGACACAAGAATCCCCAGTGCTGAGCTCAGCTGTGGTCCTTGGAGGCTGATGCCCAAGGCAACAAGAGTGGGATTTAGCATCCTTTAACCCAGCTTACAGAGCTGGGAAATCAGGAGGGTAAGAAATTCAACATCCCTGCACCTGCCTCAGGGCCAGCATGGAGGTAAGAGCACACTGCACCCACCACTGCTACACAAGGCAGTGAAAAAGCTTTGCAAGGAAACAGCTGCAGGATATAAAAACAGGAGAGCTTCTCCATTAGGAACCAAGCACTGCTTGCAGAAGCTGCCAATGTCATCCCTCTCCTGGCAATGTGGGAGGGAGAAAAAATAACTTCAGCTCAGTTGAAAATAAAATGAAAACAACCATAGCAGCACAGTACTGTTTCCTGGACTGCTTGAGGATAGACAAACCATCACAGTGATCAAGTGCACAGATCAGGTTAGTAGGAGGTGGAACAGTATTTTAATGGCATTACTAACTCATTTTTTCAGGGAAGAGCAGCTGCAGAAACATCCCAAGCAGCTGTGTCCTCCTCCTTCCTCCATTCTCCCTCCCCCAAAGCAAAGTTGTTTGGGGGAGCCAAGGCTTTTCCTGCAAAAGTCTGCAGATCCAAACCTTCCTCTAATTAAGAAACATTTCACACATATGAGACTTCTGGGGTTTTTTTGATAGCAGCAGCAGTAAATAATTCAGTGCCTTGGCAGATGTTTAGGATCTTCAAAATATGAAGGCTATTACCAGATTTATTTTAATAAGGTACCTGGAGGGCTCAGGGCCAGGAAGAGAGGAAAAAAACCCCACCACCATAATAAAAACCATGCCTTCTTCATTAGCCAGAGCACTTTGCTACAGCAGCTTGGACAGAGCAGCACAAACACTGCCTGAACACCAATGGAGCTTCGCTGCCACCACAGCAGCATCGCTGCTGCTTGCAGGTCCCCCAGCTCCATCAGCAGCTGCTGCAGCTTGGAAACAACTTCAAGGCCAGGGCTGCAGGGCTTTTGCAGAGGCCCCTGGCAAACTCAGCTTCTGTTCCCCAGGAAGCCCAGCAGTTTTTGGAAGAAAAGGCTGCAGAAGCATTTTGATACTACATTTGCAAATATAGCAAATAAGCCACTGGCAAGGTTTTCTTCACAAGCAGCTGCAGCTCTGCCTGGGGAACTCTCCGCAGCTTCAGCTTTCCACACCTCTGTCATCATACCCACATAGGATGGGGTTGTGCCACAGCAGCAGAGAGCCAGCAGTGGAGAAACATCTGCCTTAGCACTGCCCTGAGCAATGACCTGTGGACAAAAGCAATTCCCTTGTGCAGAAGTGGTGGAAATCTGTTGTAACCCATCGGCAGGGAAAGTCCAGTGTCACACACACGCCCTGTCAGCACTTTATGTCCTCCCAAACGCCTATGCCAGTAACATGGAGGGTAAGTAGCTTTGAAAGACCTTTGGCTGGCTCTGAGGAGCTGAACTAGTCGTGCTGGAACAGGACAAGTCACCACCTGGGTATGCAACGCTGCCACGGTGCCACTGAAGCCAAGTAGTGTATTTGAACTGGTTATCCACCAAACAGGAAAAACCATCACCTTGTTGGGGATAAACCAGACACACATTGCTCACAGTACTCCTCCAACCCAAAGTCCAGGAGAAAAATCTCCACATAAAAAAAAGGGTTTCCTCTTTCCTGCCACCACCAGACCTCAAAATCAGAGGAAAGAATATAGAAGGCAAGGCAGAGACTCTGAATGTGACCTCTGTTTAAACTATTTGTGAGACTATTGTTCCACCCGGCCACAGGTGAGAAGGGAGCCTCTGGGCAGTTCTGGGGGCTCCACAACACCCAGATGCATCCTAGACAGCGTCCCTTAAATCTCACCTAACCAGGAAGATGTGCCAAGCGCACATTTGCCACAGGGGTCCCCATCATACCAGCAACATATTGCCTGAGCAGCTCCTGCAGCTGCTGAGCTCACCCCAGACTTGGAGAGCAATGGGGCAGCTGCTCTGTGCCTGATGCCTGCCCTGCTCCCCGCTGGCTTACACTGCCCCATGGGAGGCACTCACTGCTCCCCCCCGTATTTTGTGTTGCAATTATCTTATCACCAGAAGAGCAGTGCCTATCAAATGGACACTAGAAGGGAAGGTCAATCCACTCTTCTTGTAACAGTAGAAGACTTAAAATGAAATTTGAAGAAATGCAGAAGCTTGACGCTTACCTTAACAGAGCAAGCTCCATGCCTCAGATCCCAGGGAAGTAGAGACAGCACAGGCCACGAAAGAATGGCTTCACAGAGCACTCATCCGGGGGCACCACTCAGCGTTGATAACTTGGCATATTTTAAATCACAAGTCTCAGGTTTGACATTTTAATGAAGTTCCTTCTTCTGTATTCAAGGTATGGTTCGAGAAATCCCAGTTCTCATTTTGAAACAATAAACACAAACATGTAGCTTTCACAGAACAAAAATGAAATTTAAAACAAGAAACGGGCAGCATAAGAGTCAAGGAGAAATCCAAGACACGCTTAGGGAAAAGAATTATGACTTAAATTTTATCTCAAAACTTTTCAAAGGGCTGAACCCTTGAAACCAGAAAAACTAGTTGCTAGACTTCTCAGCCCTTCTGAGAGAGCTGGTGGAGAACCACTGGCTGCTTACAGCAGACGGACAAAGTGGATTTGCCTCACAAAGCCAAGAAGAAATGCCAACAGCACATTCACTCCTACCCCACACCAGTCCTTGTGAGAAAATGGTAGGAGACACTTCAGCCCATGGCACCTGGGGCTCATAAAACTCTACTCAGCTGGCAGCAGGAATGTGGCTTAAAGGAGCCTTCAGAAAAGATGTTGCAGAGAGGGAAGTGGTGGTGCCTTTTTTTTTTAATCTTTCCTCTCAAATTAGAGCCTCTAACAGCAAAATAACAAGTGAGGAAAAGTGGCACACAGCTGATTCCCTCTCTGCATGTGCTGCTGAATTTTTTCATATATAAACAAAGCCAACAGGTGCAGTGAATTGCATACCTGGGAGCTTTGGGAGTACTAGGGAGAAGACGAGTCATTCTAGAAAATGCTGGAAGCAATAAACCAAACAGAAAAGATGAGTTAGAAAGTTTCCAACACGGACTTTCTTCAACTAGGAGCACTCGCAGCCAGCAGCATCCCACACTTGCTCCCTTAGGGAAATTAAAATCAAGATCAAGGTTTGCAGCTGAGCATGGAGGCAACAAGTTTAACATTCAGACAGTTATACGAAAATAGCAAGGTTTTAGTTGTTTGGGGTTTTTTGAAGTATCTTACGGTCCCTGTGAGACTGCACCATTCTAGTACAGGAAGTCAGAACGCCAGGCCAGGGGCAGCTTTGTACTTTCCCTTCCCGGGTGTCCGCTCTGTCCAGCTCTCCTGCCACGCTGCCAGCGGCGGCCGAGACAAGGACAAACCAGGAGCAACAGCCCCATCTACTGGAGACTGGGAAGTGATTCGCACGCTCGCATTTTGCAGCTCTGCAACGCACCACCATCCTAACACCTGCCAGGTGGGAGCGATGTTCGGGTGTTTGCCTGCTCTCGGAAAGCCACTTCTGTCGCCTTGCCAGCGTCTGAGGGGCAAAAGCTGGTATGGTCGTCCTGACCTAGTTCAGGCCCAAAAGGCAAACATCCAGACCATCTCCTTCACTCTCAGCATCCCTCGGGCTCTCCAGAGGTAAGGTGGCAAACACTCTGGACCCAGTTCCTTGGGCAATGCTAACAAATTCAACATTCCAAGTGAGAACCTGAGCTTCACAGCTTTCCAGGCTGTACAGCTGCACACTGACATTCCCAGCTGCAGCACAGGATGGAGCAGCGCCAGCATGCCCTGTTACAGCAAAAGCATCCCCCAGTCTTTGGCACAACTGCCCTTGTGGCAGAGCAGCTCTGAGTTTTGAATCGTGCCACACCTCTCATGCTGAGCACCCTGCTTTGCAAAACCCTAAACTGACCCTGACTCAAACACAGTGGGAGAGTGTATAGTCCCACTGAGCACCCAAAATGTTGTTTCAGTCCTCAGCATCCAGCTCTGGCCCATACAGTACACCCTGTTCCCCTCTGAGCTGCTAAACCCCAAGCCCCCACACTAAGGGTAGTGGGCACAGGCTGTCCCTGTGCACTGTGGTACCCCTTGTCCTGCCCATGTCACCAGCAAGACTGTACCAAAATGAAGTGAGCTGTGTTACTCAAGCCAAGGAACCCCTCTGCATGCGGTGCAACAGCATTTAGCATGAAGACTAAGGTTTCCTACCAAAGCAGGTTTCTCTGGCCCTCAAAGCATGGTTAGGGAGCCACAATTTCAAAGGATGCATCCTGCATCCCTTTAGAATTTATTTTATTCATGCTTGAACAGAACTAATAAAAGCAATCTTGTAGCCAGTGAAACAAACACTGACAAATATTTAGGAGTCTGTCACATGAGAAGACACACCAGTTAAACTCAAGTCTATTAACACTTCATAAACTGAGGGTTTAAGAAGCAGCCCAGAAAATACATGTTCTTTCAGCTATAGAGATAACAATCAAAAATGTATCTTCATTATGTAGTTTTGTTCATCAGTGACTACTGAGTGTATAAATGAAGAACGTATAAATAAAAATGACATGCTTCTTAAGTTGGACAGCAGAAAAATGGCAGTGAGTATTCTTAAAATCACAAGTATTAAAAAACCAAATAAAAACAGGTTCAGAAATCAGTGCCCCACAAAGCAAGAAACTGAGAAAATCAGTGTTGTGACACAGCAAGATTGTACCCATGCCCAAGGCGTTTATCACAGTCTGCCTCTTCACAGGGCTGATGATCAATGAAGTTCTTCATTCCCAGTGTTACAACTGTAACACTGTTCTACCTTTACCTGCCATACAGACTCGATGCAGATCAGGTTATCACCAGCTCTGAGGCTTTGTGGTTTTTTTCACAAGCTCTAGGCTGCAAGGGCTGGGAGCTGGTAGTGCCAAGCATTGGCTAGAGGAAAGAAATTGCCTGAAATGCTGGCTGATGTCTCTTTGGAAGCTGCAGGGCAGTGTGGAGATGCTCCAGCAACACCTTGGTCCTACAGCAATGAGATAAATATGGAATGTTTTTCTTTTTTCTCCCTCTGCCAGGACACACATGCTCAAGATACTTCATCTGTCCAAAGAAGGTTCAAGATACACAGCTTTGGAGAGTGCTGCATTCATGACAATTGCAGATTTACCATGTGCATTACTCCATGCAGTCTATCTCCATCAAGATGCTATTAATCCCAGGAAGAAAAAAAAAAAATTTACATTACAAGATCCACTCCAACTGCATGCTCATAGCCCTGAGTGGGGAGGAAGCCTCCTAAGAGGAGCAGTGAGGTGAAATCATCAATCACATACACCTCAGTTTCCTTTGCATGCTTACTTGTACGGTGCACTGATTTTAGCAAACAGGCTCACAATATGAGTACATCGTACTCCTAAAAGTCGGCATCCAACATCCTATAGTCACTTTCAGTTTCACAAAGCAAAACAGACTACAGATGCATAGAGTGGAACAATTTTGCAACCTGGATTTAAGTAGAGAAACAAATCTCTTCAACTGTGCATAAAACCCTTTGCTTCCTACAGAAGAAAAGCCTTGGTATAATCCTACAGTAATACATGGATACTAAAATTATTGTGATTATTTGGGCAAAGAAGTGACCGGAGAGGAAAAGGAACATCTGTGAATGGTGGCATATAAATTAGGGAGGGAACTAGAAAGTACGTGTATGAGAGACTCATGGATCACACAGTAGCATAGTGACAAGGATTCCAACAGCTCATTTCTCCAGAGGGGTTCTACGATGCCGAGCAACACCAGCCAGCTCCTGTTGAGACCAACTCTGGAAGAAGGCTATCCTAAGAAGCACACCTAGCCCCATTTAACCCAGCTCCACCAACCCAAATCAAATACAAAGAGAAGGTCACAGAGAAAGGAAACACTACCACGACCCTCAATGGAAATTGTCACTATACAGAGACCTCTGCCTAAGCTATTTGGGGTCAAATCAGATCAATCCAGAACGTTCTCTGCTGGCCTTAATCAACATAACACTGCACTTGCCGGAAAAAAAATGCAATACTAAACAAGCCAGTGTCTCTAGGATTTGCTCCTACCTCTTCTCCCTGCTCCTCTACACTGCCTCAACAGATTACATCTGCCAGGCATTTGCCACAGGGGAAGCTCTGGCAGATGTATGATCCTCTGCTATGTCTCTGCTGCTGTCTCCACTCCCATGCAGAGACCTTTCCTTCCCTATGCCTCTGGCACACTGAGGATCATAGCCTTCCTGCAATGCGTCCTCTGCTGTCACAGCCAAGGCTATCTCCTTTTCTAAAAGGCTGCTATTCATCCCCTCTGCAGTGCTGCAGGCAAACGAGCTCTCCCACTCCAACCCAGTCATCCCAACAAGGGGATTCTGAATCCACATGCAGAGATCTGCCTCCTGATCGAGCTGTGCAAATCCACCTGTCACTGCCAGTCCTCAGTTCTAAGAATGACAACCATGAAAGTCAAAGTGATACTTCAGGAGATACTTAAATAAAAGCAACCACATTCCAGAAACACACCAGGAACATTTCAGTAAGCAAGTACCCACAACCAATTGATTTAAAACGGCACCATCACCCACACAGGAGCTGTCTGACGATTTCTACATACTCATTAACAGGAACACACTCGCATGAAGAAGTTACACAACAGACTAAAAAAGGGGACAATGGTGAAACAGTAATAGCAGAGATTCAGTGTACAGAGGGGTAAGACTATGCTCTGAGTTTGCAAATTTTTAATGTGGCAGAGGGAAAACAAAGTCCAGGCCAACAAATCTTTTGGGGCCATCTCAGATCTGGGGAGTCAAACAGCAGGTGCTGTACAGGCTTTTGTCAATCCAGCTACAATGTCCAACCATAGTCCCAAAACGACCAGGCTCTCAACCAACCCAACACACAAGTGACAGACCTCAGGTGGCAGGAAGGAGCCTCCCCCTGCTGGGTGTTGGAAAGTGAAGTACTGGAGGATGTGCCACAAGCACGCATCTGAGGAACACAGCGCGGAAACGGAACAGGGAGGGCTCTTTCAGGAACAAAAGGTGCAGTGCTCACCTGCCTCTTGGCTAAATGCTGCTCATTATTAACAAAATCTTTAGTCACCTTGCATGTAATAGGTAAAGACAAGAGGAAGAAAGATCGGTCTCCTTTGAACAGATACTGTGCAGGAAATATGTATAACTTGCTTTAGGTTTTTTTACTGCTAATATGCACTATTACAGCAAAATGAAATGAGCACATGTGCCAAGAGAAAACAGTCTTTACAGGTTGATTGGCAGTGCTGAAGGTACAAAAAGGAGAATCTGCAATCACACCAATATGGAAAAAAGGATCCAATCTGAACAATCTTCACTTCCAACAAACAAAAGCCCATTTCTCTTCGTGAAGGGTCTACCTTCCATTATTGCTAATAATCACAGCAATATAATCCTCACGAGCTAAAGCAGATTAATTAATACGGTGGCTTTTTCCTGAAGATTACTGCAGTATTTTTGAGGAAGGAACTGGCAATACTGATGCTAAAGCTGGGATTCCATCAGAGGAGCAGCTCCTACTCAAGGGCTCTGTTCTCCGCACCGTGCGGTCAGGCCACCTCTCACACCTGGTCGCCAGAACCTTCCTCATCCTGCAAACTTGTGAAACCCCAAGCAGAACAACAAAAACAGCCCATTTGGGTGGACCCAGCCGGGCTGCTAAAAAAACCCAAACAAAAAAAAACCCCAACCAAAAGCAAGCCACTCTGCCCACATCACGACCTCCTCTCCTCCAGAGAGCACACACACTGCTGCCTCCTCACAGGGGCAGAGCCAGGGAAGGTGGGAAATGTGAAACCAGCCTCAGACACTGCTGCAGACAGCAAGGGCAGCCCAGTGAGCTGCTGCAGGCAGGGACAGAGCCCACAGCCCCCACCTCCATTCAGCAGGGTGTAACAGACACCCCGCTCTTGCCTGAGGACCGTGCCCCATGCTACCCACGCATCACCAGCCAACAACTTTACAAACGCAGTACCAGCGGAGTGTGTACTAAACCAGGCTTTATTTCTCTCACAGTACAGCAGGGCTGAAGTTAAGACCATTCTGTGGCAGTGCCAACCCACTCAGTAGCCTGGGCCGTGGGAGCTGCTGACCAGTCCTCGGTGGCAGGTTGCGCACTCCAGTCCTCTGCAATCACAAAGACAACAAAACTTAGTGCTCCCCAGCTCCTTCCACCCACAACACCACCCCTCACCCCCTCCCACAGACACTTCCCCAAACTGACCTGTAGGGAACTGCTGGATGGGCACAGACGGCACCTGCACTCCCTCAGACCAATCTGCAACCTCAGGCTGAGGAGGAGCAGTGAATTCAGGTGCCGGGGCTGTCCATTCAGTCTGGAATTCCTCCTTTGTCACTGCTTTCTCGGCAGCCGCCTGTTCCTCCTTTTCAATCTGCAATGGAAGAGCCCAGCCTGAGTGTCCCAGGAACACATCCCAGAAAACAACCCTTACTATCAAATATCAGACAACGGGCACCAACTGGCAACAATTAACCAACCATTACATTAGAGTGTGAAGTGCAATCATTATATTGGCAAAACCTGTCCTCGACAGCAGACACAGGGGACCATGGGACAGGAGCACAAGCAAAACATCTCAGAGAGACACACTTCCTGCCATGAGGCTCCTACCTCCTCGGGATCCCTGTAGAAGTACAAGTCAGGCATGACTTCCCAAGGGTGTTCACGGGAGATGGTGCCACGCATGCGCAGGACCTCCCGAGCCAGCATCCACCACATCAGACCCACTGAGTGGGCTCCCTGGAACAGAAGAAAGTAGGTAAGAGTTGCTGTAAAGCTAAACCTTTGCAGAAAGAGCAGAAGACTCATCTGCACCCAATCCAAGGTTCTTGCTTGGCGAAGGACATTACTCATCAATGCTGAATTTATGTACTTGGACTCAAAAAAAGGGCAACTTTTCAAGTTCCCACTAACATTTTCAGAAGTCATGGTGCCATTACAACACGGCCTGAAGTAACTCTCCTGTTACGGAGTTTCACGTGGCTCACCACCCCCATATGAATCTCATCCAAAAGAAAAGAGATGATGCTCACCACACATTCAAGAGTGAAGAAACTGAAAACTTGACCTAACAAACAAAGCTTACACACATCCTCACATGTGGCTTACAGTAGTTTTGGTGACTGACATCTAGATAAAGATCAAAGATAGCTTCTCATCTTCCTAGACGTTACCTTTCAGGTGATTTCTGCCAAGGTAATGTTTCAGAGCAGTTTCTCCATCAGTTCACTTTACCTTTCGTTCATATTCAGGATCTGTGGCAAGAATGACTATCAAACTCCACTCACTGGGCCACAAAGACCCTCATGGCGTCAGCGAAAAATCCTGCCAGATTACTATAGCACACGTCCTACACTTGAGAGTTCCTTGGCCAGAAACCAGCCTCAGCTCCAAGCTCCAACTGTGTGCAGTTTATTTTCTCCTCCCCACCTGCCTGCCAGTTTGCAGGAGACATTAATTAACCATCCCTCAGGGATACATGTGAGATATAAGCCAGCCTTCCCTTGCAGAAAGGATCCATCTTGGAAGCCCATGGCACGCTCTGGAGGAAGCTGCCTGGAATGCCAGAATGAAGTGTTACCTTGTTATTGCAGGGAATAGCAATATCCACATAGCGCAGCGGGGAGTCGGTGTTGCACAGGGCGATGGTGGGGATGTTGACGTAGGACGCCTCTGTCAGGGGCTGGTGATCAGCCCGGGGGTCCGTAACCACCAGGAGCCGTGGCTCACGGAAAGCTGCTTGGATCTGGTTTGTGAAGGTGCCAGGGGTGAAACGCCCGGCAATAGGAGTAGCCCCAGTGGCAGCAGCAAACTTCAGAACCGCACGCTGCAAAAGGGACACGGCAAAGGTGAAGCAGGAAAAGTGCATTTCAACCAGGTCACTGTCACTGAACATGCATGAAATTTAACTGAAGTAATTGTTTCAATTCCTGTGAAATCAGGGCTCAGAAGGACACAAAAACGTTACTGAAAAGAGCTACACCGTAAGTTCAAAAGATCACAGCAAAGCACGAAGTGAAGATATGGAAAAAAGCCTTCTCTTCCCCTAAAGTTATTGGCAAGCCCTACTTCAAACTCTCATAATCAGATCATGAAAGAGGGAATTCAAAAAAAAAGCTTACAAAAAAAGCAAAGCACATTTTCTTCCATTATTTCTACATCCTTTCATCATCCAGGAGCTTCAAAGAACTACAGAAAAACTCAGTAGTGAATACACACAAATTACAGCCGTGTACATTAAAATTGCATTGGCAGTTCTTACTCAATTGCAACAGTTTCCAGCTTCTCAGGCATGTGGCAGGGCCTACTATCAAACTCCAATCCTAGAGGGAGCCCCTCTCCTGGCGTTAGCGAAAACCCTGCCATCCTTTGCTGTCGCACACTTCCGACACTTGAGAGCTCACTGGCCAGAAACTGACCTCAGCATCAAGCTTTAATAGTGTGCACATCGAGCCCATGGGATACCAAGCTTTCCCTTCAGAAACCCACCCCTGAATCTCCCCAAACATTCTGTGGCTCCACCTGCAGTTACCTAATGAAACCAAGCTCAAAAACTCCAGTGACTAATGAGATCTAAATTTTATGACCTTCTACAACAGAATGTTTTTGCTAAAAATTTAGAGTCAAAATTACAAATACACCTTGCTCAGTAACAGAGAAAATTTCTTGTTTGACAACTTTTGTATCACGTGCTTACTGTCCCCAAAAAACCAGTGCCAAAGACACACAGTATTTCAGGGAGGAAGGGGCCACCAGGGGACAGACTACTAAGATGACAAGAATCCAACAGGAAGGAGGATATGGAAGAAAAACAAGTTATCAAACGCTCTGAAATGGGGAGTGGGCTTTAAGCTGCCAAGTGCAACACAGAAACCATGTCTACAGAAAGCATTCCTTTAGTTAAAACTGGTGTTATTGCCTATTATCATCAAGCTGTCACTGGCAGGCAACAATGCACGGCAGGAGAGTCCTACTCCCAAGTCTGCAGGCTTCCTGATGTCCGTACCTGCCCAGTGTTCCTGGAAGAAATGACGCTCACATCAGCTGGGTTCTCAATGGCAACAATGGCACGAGCTGCCAGGAGCAGTTTTTCCCAGGTCCTCTTCAGATTGATGATGTAAATACCTGTTGGCAAAAAAAGGCTTTAGAGCGACCAGTAAATACAAGATCCTAAAACAGGATAGCACTCCTCTGCCATTAAACCTGTCACATGGCCGTGGTTACTCCAAAATTCATAGAATCGTCATCAAGGTTGGAAAAGACCTTTAAGATCACCCCATCCAACTGTTCACCCAGCATAGTCACTGTAACCACTAAACCATAACACCCAGCACCATATCTAGGTCCCTTTTAAAGGTGACTGGGCAACCTATTCCACTGTCTGATCACCCAAGCCACGAAAATTTTTTTCTATTATCTAATCTGAATCTTCCTTGTCTCATTTTGAGGCCATTTCCTCCAGTCCTCTGACTGCTGGCAGGTAAAAGCCTGGCCCCTCCTTTCAGGCAGTTGTAGAGAATGATCAGGTCCCCCCCGAGCCTCTTCTCAAGACTAAACAATCGCAGCTCCTTCAATCATTCCTCATGACGTTGTCCAGATCTTTCAAAAGCTTTGCTGCCTTTCTCTGTACATGCTCCAGCACCTCAATGTCCTTTAAGAAATGACGACATTCTAGTCTCATTCTAGCTAGTGGAAAGCTATTCCAAGGAAAACCCTCCCGTTATGGTTTTGAATGTCACACATTCCAGCATCTGTCAACAAGAACCTACGCCTGGTATGAGTTTTAATTTTTTAAAATAAAAAAGAGGGCAGCTTAAATTGAAGATCAATGCAAACAAGGAGAAATCATTACTGAGATATTAAAAGCATTTTGTTAATACAGTCTGGAACTAGCAAAATTGCCCAAACCACCTGTGACTGATTTACCAAATTCCACAATCAAGATAGTCAAGAAGTAGTAGAATTGCTCTAAAATCCGTATTTCATTCTACTCTTCTGAGTTAACACTGTTTGGTCAGCAAAGGCATCTGCTTCTTTCAGGCCATGGAGAAGTCATGTTAAAGAGCACCAGCACTTTCCTGCTCCCCTCAGCTGTGTCCACAAGATCCCAGACGCCCAACCCGGGCCACCCATCCCGCCTATTTACCATCGCTCTTCCTTTTGTAGATGTACTGCTCCATCTGGAAGTCGAGGTTGGTACCTCCCAGGTGGGTCCCGGCAGCGAGGAATTTGAGGACATCCTCCTCCTTCATCTGCAGGACATCGAGGCCTCCGGACATTGTGGGGTTTCCCTTTGGAAGCAACGACAGGGAACCTGCGGGCACAGGGACCCGGCTCAGCCCGGCGGGGACGCGCCACGAGGTCCAGCCGCCCCGGCCGCCATCTTGGGCCGCCTCCCGCGCTGCACCCGGTAGGCCTCGGCCTTCCCCGCCGCTTGGCCAGGCCAGGCCAGGCCCAACCGCCGGCGGCGCAGCGGGGCGGGCAGAACCCCCCGGCGTTATCGCAGGGCGGGGAACGCGCCCCCCGCTGCCCCCGCGCCCCCCGCCCGGCGGCCCCGACTCACGCTGACAACGCCGTCTGGAGGCCTGGGCAGCGCGGAGCCGAAAGAAAGCCCATCCCCCCCTGACGCCTATATATAGGTTCGCCAGCCAATAGGGAGCCTCGGGGGCGGGGCTCCGCGGCGGCGGAGGCGGGGCCGCGCCTGGTCGGCGCTTCCCCGGGATCCCCGGGCCGAGCGCGATCCCGGTGCCCCCGCCCCTCCCGGCCCCTTCCCGGCACTGGGGCTGAAAGGGATCTGTGGGATTTGTAGGGTGTGTGGGATTACGAATCCAGAGAAGGGCAACAGAGCTGGTGAAGGGTCTGGAGTGTAAGTTCTGTGAGGAGGGGCTGGGGGAGCTGGGGGTGTTTAGCCTGGAGAAGAGGAGGCTCAGGGGTGACCTTATCGCTCTCTACAACTCCCTGAAAGGAGGGTGCAGCCAGGTGGGGGTCGGCATCTTCTCCCAGGAAACAAGCGACAAGACAAGAGGATGTAGCCTCAGGCTGCACCAGGGGAGGTTTAGGATGGACATCAGGAGGAATTTTTTCCCAAAAGGGGTGATTAGACACTGGAATGGGCTGCCCAGAGAGGTGGTGAGGTCACCGTCCCGGGAGGTGTTTAAGGAAAGACTGGACGATGCAATGCCATGGTCCGATTGATAGGATGGTGTTCGGCCGTGGCTTGGACTCCATGATCTCAGAGGTCTTTTCCAAGCGAACTGATTCTGTGGTTCCGTCATTCTGGGGCTGCTTCAGAGCATCCTGTGGCTTGTGCTCCAAGCAACATCAAGGCTTTTTTTGAGATCCTGAAGCAAAAAGAAAGCAAAGATTTATTTTAAACATTTTACAATTCCATTTTCCTGCTGAAAGTGAAATATATGCTCTCAGGGGGCTGATATAATTATTTGAGGAATTATATCTAGCCTCTAAATTGCCTGCTGGGGGGGAAGCTTCTAAGGAGCTGTAGCACCTTCCCTGCACTCACATTCCCGCTCTCTGCAGGGGCACTGCTCTGGCACCACGCAGGAGAGCTTGGGCAGCCAAGGCAGTCCCTGTCCTTTGCAGAAATGACAATAAAAACAGGTGAAATTGGCACTGAACTTACACATCCTTGTTCTGCAGTAGACATTCTTGTGGTGCTCACCCTTTTTTTTGTGCATGTTGTTGGGTTTGGGGTTTTTTGGTGTTGTTTGCTTTTAAGAAACAACAGAGAGTGATGAGATTTAAGAATCTTCATCATATTTCTCATCTTCTTCGTCCTATTCTGGAAGCAGACACAGGCCTGAGAATTGAATTTCTTGGAAGAAAAGAAAAGCAGTGATACTTTACTATGCTTGCCATCATGAAGATCTGGATACATTTCTGGTCAGATTTCTGGACTGTGCAAACACTATTGCCAGTGCCTTCTGCAAGTGATAATTCATCTTCACATCTTTCTAACAACAGTGCTCCTTTAGTTTTCTCTCCTCTATTTTAACCTCATAAAAGCATAGCAGTGTGACTGGGTCTGGACTCTTCTGACAGCCCCTTTTCAATGTCTGAGCCCTGAGTTACCCTGGGGGATGATGGCTTAAGTAGCAGGTTACAACATCATCTCATGTATGTTCTTTGTCTCCTGGAAAATGGGTCTCCATTCTTTTCTGCATGCTCTTTAGATGGTGTTAATTAGCAAGATTACCAGATCAGCTTTAGAATATTCTGTAAGAGAGTAATTCAAACACTTGTCACATGGTGGTGACAAAGTAGGTAAAATGAAGCTCAGCAACAGGTTAGTGAGCTCTCAGCAAGAGCGTGAACTATTACTGCCCAAGAGATTACAGACATCTGTGGCACTTTGATGAGTGCACTGTGGACAGTGAGAGCTGACTTGATGGGGCTATGTACAGCCTGTGTCTCTCCTAAGGAGACAGGAGCAGTGTGAACATTAGCTTGGGAGGGAAGAGGAGGGGTGGTGGTGATGTTACCGTGGTGTGTGCAACGGATTTAGTCTGGAGAGCTCTTCTGCGCAATTGAAACCCAACTGTATTAAAAATGTATTTGAACATAATGATTGGAAATTAAGTAATGAATATTGCAGTAAATACGATGTTATCAAAAGAGGGCCACTGGTAAGCATTATAGACTCCTCTGGCATCTCTAGTACTTAATTTATTTCTTGTTGTTACACTTTAGACCCTTTCTGGTAGACCGCGAGGCCTACAGCCCACGAGAGGGCTTGGAAAAGTTGTGATGAAGCTTGACAGTAAAGTATTTCTAATTATTTCCTTAAATAACCTGAAAGCTTGCTTTATTTTTTTCCTCTGTGTGCTAAGACAGTTTAAAATAAGTCTGTTACTAATGGACATGTCCCTCAGGTGAAAGTAGACAGGGTTTCCCTGGTCTAAAGTTCACACTGAAATCTGTTACACAATTCCATGGGCAGTCCCTGGGAACAGCCTTTCTCTGCAGCAAGCAAACCCAGGGAAAGGGGCTTTGAGCCACTGGTCCTCCTGCAGTGCCAAGGAGACTCGGGGCCCGCGGGTGCAGCAAGAAACATCACGGAGCTACCACCAGCCTTTGGGTGGTGCATTGAGAACCTCAAGCAGGTGCCTGGGGTGGTCACAAAGCCCCAGAAAGAACATCTCCCAGAGAGCCAGCCCAGGCTGCAGGGGAGAGCAGCGGCCCTTGCCAGAAGCCTCTGAGTAGGGGGCTGTACCAGGACCCCCAGTGCTGGGAGAGAAGGCTCCTCACATGGCTGCAGAGGAGGATTCTGTGCTGCCAGAAACAGCTCCTGCAATGAAGAGGTTGAACTGTGTGTCTAGGGAAGAGGTTCAGGCAGTATGAAGCTGTTCGGGCAGTATCTTCCCCACCAAACATGACAGGGGGTGTCACCCAAGACGTGGTGTGGCACGTCTGGAGAAGGCAAAGAAGAACTATGAAGATCAACCCACCTTCAGTGAAACTGCACTAATGTTACTGTGCTTGCCTGTAAATTCCATTTTTGCTGGTGTTTCAAAGGTTTGTTACTACTTCTTGCACGTTTTGGGAAAACATACTTTGGCAAATCTCTTCCCTTCTTATTTCTACTCTTACAAAGTTAGAATTGCCTAACACCTGTTACAAAACTAGTAGAGGTCTCATTTTAACCTCTTACTGGGATTTTGTCATTTTTACTAAAACTCCTTAATGCATTATGATAAAAACTCCTGAAGCATTTTACAGTGATAAAATCGCAAATTAAGAAACAGTGCAATGTGGAAAATCAGCTTGCTGTTTTGAGACAAGCACCAAAGCCAGAAGGGAAAAGCATACTCAAGAGCTCCACATGGAGTTTGCAAAAGTACACATACATATATGTCTGTGTGGGATGAGGAATCTTTTCTGCTCAATTCTGGTGTCAGTGCTTATGTATGGCACATAACTCATTAAAAATTTAAAAAGCAAGCAAGGTGTTTGCCCATTTTTAATGTGAAAGAGAGATCTGTAACTCAATGGTTTTCTTACAACCACAGTGCCTTTAAACTTTCAATCTTCCCCACCTTCTACCAGCTAGAAAGGTTAGGGAGCTTGTCTGCTATCTCTTCTCACAGCTGGGGCAGCTGTCAGCGCACGGACAGCAACACCCACTACACAGGAGGTGGTTCTCCAAGGCAGCAGGAGAGCTCTGGGGAGCCCTGTGTGCAGGATCAGGCACTATCCCAGGCCTAACTTGCTATCAGGAACCTGCACAAGCAATTCAGGTTCAGCTGGCACAAGGCTGCACCTCAGGACTGTCTGGTAGGTCTGTTACACACAGATAACCCTCCATGAAAATTGCTCCATGTGAGAATGGATCATTTAAGCAAGAAAAGAGAAGAGGTTTGGGATCTTCACATCTGGAAGATGCACATTTCAGTATCAACAACGTTTTGCTTAGCACAGTCTGCCTGCTACTGAACCCCAAGACTATACTGTGACAGCAAGAGGAGATCCCAGCAATCCAGCATCCCCTTGCATTATGCCTTGCAGGAGACGATTGTGTCCCAGGCACAATTCCTGGTCCCCTGCTGAGATCAGATTGCCTGAGTAGCAAAAACCTGATCAGCAGGAGACTAAAAACAGTCTCTCCACAGAGAGCTTAAAAGCCCACTGAAGGCAGGTATTTCACCAGCTGGTACAGGGATTCAACTTCCATCTGTCTTTACACACAGCAGGCAGGCAGAGGAAGCTGTACAAAACACAACATTCCCCATTGCTGTGTGTTTTTTCCATTTAAGCAGATTTAGGTTGTACTAGCACAACCTGTGCATATTATGCACCACAGAAGAAGAGAATATTCCTTGCCTTTTATGGACTCTGAACACATGCAACAGTCCTGTCCTCTTGGGAAACTTCTTTTGCCTTCTTAAGCCTCTATTTCATCCAGTCCCTTGAGCATTTGATTGGTTTGGGGCTTGTTTGTTTTCTTTTAAAGAAACACTGAAGAGATTACATCCTTTATTTAGCAACCAGTTTTTAATAGAAACATATAATACACCTTCTCACATAAATATTTTATATAGACACACAAGCACTCACAATACTCAAAGCTATGCAATGTTCCAAAGCTCCAGTTCTGTTTAAAACTGTGAGGAAAAAAACCCCAAACAAATCATCACACAGGAACACTGAAGTTTCTAAAGCACGAATAATCAGACTGTTTTTCTTGTGTCCTTACAACTCCCTTAAATACTGCCTGCCTCAACGTGCCAGCCAGCTGTGTTCTTAGCCACAGCTGCAGGGGCAAGCAGAGACGGTGCATGTTCACTAACAGTGCATTGCCAGCAACAGAGCTCAGTCCAAGAGGGATCCAGCTTCGATCCTGAAGTGCACAGAGGGATCACACCACTGTCTCTGGAACGCAAGCTAAGATGGCTTTTGAAATGTTTATCTGACAAGATTGTTAGTGTTGAATTGCTGGCATGATGGAGGTAGGTGATTAAGCATCTCTGTCCAGACCTTTTATTTGATTTACTTTACCTTTAGGCTGTACAGTGACCATTTGTTGCTAAGCAGAAGCATTAAACCTCAAGGGGAGTACACCTAAACTTCAAGTCCCCACACCTGATTGTCTTGACTTGCTATAGCTATCAAGGAGTAACTTTAATAAATCACTTCAGAAACAGAATGTTTTTGAAGACTGGAAAAAGGTGAAGGACAGTAAGGATCAGAGCTGAGAAACAGTCTTGTGCCTGACTATGTGATAAAGCTTTCAGAACAGAGTGAAGCAGAACTTCAGGCTTTCCCTTCCCCCATATATGACACCAGACAAAAGAAATAACAAAGAAAAACAAACAACAAGCTTGCACCACAGAATTCATTCTTCCCATTCATAACTCACAGGTAGATAAGCTTTTGGATTTGCAGCACCAATGGTAGATGAAACAGTGCAGTTTAGATTCTGTATTTCTTAAACTCAGAGGAGCCCAGATTAATCCACAAGCCAAAAACCATATAGTTTTTCACTCTACTCCAATAACAAAGCACTAAAGCAGAACAGAAGAACTTTCCCAAAGAAAAAGCTAACACTGCTTTAGGCCTGATTCCAGATTTATAACAAACAAACAAACCACCCCACAGTAGACTTTAAAACATTAGCATAGGGGAAGAAATTCTCTACTTCTTCGTTACTTGACCAGGCAGGAGCACAGGGACATAAAAGCCACCAAAGTGTTCCTGAATTTCAGGTTTCTGATGAGGACCTGACTTAATTCCAGATTAGCTGTCATTCTTTGCTTGCCTGCCTCGTTTTTAAGAGCTTCTGTCTGCATAGGTTGCACACTGCTTTGCCATTCCTAAAACAGGAACAAAATATGTGTGAAGCACCTTGCAGGTGACCCCGCACATTGCCCTTCACTACCACAGCCCAGGATGATCAACAGATCCAACTCACACACCAGATTTAGAAAGCTCCAAATAAATTCAGGCTCTCACCACAATGTCGGTTTGATCCCATGCATAGGGGAATAAAGGACAAATGAGGTAACTCATCTAATTGCCACCCTATTCCGCCAGGTCAGCAATCCTAGACTTGGCTCTCCAGCTCTCTGTGCCAGTAGTGCCCAGGATAACAAACAAGCAGGATGTGCAGCTACCACGGCTTCATGCACTCCCACAAGTTCAGGTCACTAAGGGTAGAAGGAACAGCAAAAGAACGGAAGAGGTGTTCACATTTAGGATTTAGCAAATAATGTGCCACATGCCTGATCTGATGCAGGGCTCTACTGCTAACACGTAGACATGTGCACACGGGACCCTCCACCACCATTCTTGGAGACTCCTGCACTCAGATGGGCTGAGTCTGAAAACAGGCAGCACTTCCCAAGCCTCCAGCCTGTCCTCTTACACTTCACTCAACTTTTACATCAGTCATCAAGCCTTCTTGGGAGTTGAAATCTGATAAAGAACACCTTTAACAACCCACATCCCCTCTACTCTTATGCTCAGGAAGTTGCCAGGGCAGGCAGTGATTGTCCAAAATACACTAAAATTTATGAACAACAGGTAGGTAGCACTGGTTGTTCATACAGCTACAGTGTCATGTCTTCATATTTAGAGACAGGTGCTCTGGTTCTAAGTGAGTTACAATATCCCTAGATATTTAAGAAAATAAAAGCCAAAGCTATGTTTTCTACAAGGCACATTACAGAACAGGATGCACACTTCCATGCCAGCTTCACGGCTATGCTATCAGAGCTGCAAGGGACCCAACACAGAGGCACAAGTGAAGAGGGGAGCAGGCTGTACTCAGCACACACTGTGGGGTCTGTGTAACACAGCAGGAAAGAGTAAGAAGGCACAGAGGATGGAAAGTGTGTATTTATCTCTAAGCCTAAACTCAGGGATACTCGAACATGGACTACCTGATAAGAGAAAAGCATCAGCCAGGAAAATGTGAAGGGTCTGTGTGGAGCCCTAAGGGAATTAAAGTTCCCTACCAAGCACCCATAGGGCTCAAACTTTGGAGAAAGCTTACAGAAATAGCAACCTTTTCTTTCCAAACCAAAACATACGCCACATGCAATCAGCAGCTCTTTTAAGGGAAATTTGAAGTGCCAGTATCTGTATCTGTTTCCATTACACATTTATGAGCCATGGCCCTAAAAGCGACATCTAAGGACCAGTTCACACTGAGGGTGCTGATCAGGAACTAACAAATAAGGAATAGGAAGCAAGTAAGTCTCTATGACAACTGCATAAAAAAAAACCCAACAAAGCCCACTTGAGTGTTCCTGCTATAGCTAGACCAGCAGCATTTTTTTTTCAGAGAACAAGTAGAACTTTGGTAGCAATCAATTTTAAAGTACCTTATGCTTCTTAATTCCTGTGCAAACTGTGCTGTAGAGGCAGAAGGACATTTCAAGAGTGTTAAGATGCTCAATCACATAATAACACATAACACAGCAAGGAGGTTCAGTTACTCTCTCTGCAATCACACACAGTACAAAAGTGATGGCAGAAACCATGTTTCTAGCTTTTCTTCTGCACTTCATTTCTCTTCCACCCACTCCTGCAATATAAGCATCATGAGACACATCCCGTCTCTCACCAGGGCCTGGACTGTTCCCCTGTGAGAATGAAGCATATGAGGAAGGAGGATCTATACCAGACGGTGGTCACTGTGGCCCTTCTGGCCAGGCCAGCAAAGAACAGGCTGGCAGGTTCTCCCATCACTGTTTTCTCCTCAAACACTTTTTGCTCTAGCACTGTTTCATTGCATAAAGGTGGTGAGCACAGTTATTTTTAAAAGGGGCTTCTCAGCATAGTTACTAGGCTGTGAAAACACTGCCATTTCCCATGGCAGTCTGCAAGTGCAGTCCTTCCAGAATGCATTGATCAAACAACGCAAAGATCGGATCCTTCCTTTCCTCCACTTGCCAAAAGGCCTAATCCCCTGTCTCAGAAGGGCTTTCTTCCTCCTGGTTGAGCAACATTTATTCCTCTGTGGAAGTGGGAACTTCCCAGTGCCAGTTGATCACAGTAAGCGAGAGAAGGAGTGAAGCTGGTCCTTTCTCGTGCAGCTCAGTCAGGACTTCAAGCCCATTTTCTCCATCATCTGTTCATACACCGTCCATGCCATCGCTGCCATCAGAGTGCGCCTGAGGGCTCGGGGCACACCCCCTCGGAAAAAGCCAACCAGCCCAAAGTCCTGCAACAGGAGATAAACAGCAATTCATCACAATCTGCCTCTAGGGTTTTAATCTCTCATCATTTATTACAGGGAAGAGCAGGGGGTGTACAGACACAGATCAGTGTCTGGAAGACCCGGGCTTAAACAGTGTTTAGGAAGAACCTGTAGCACTGCACAATTGCAGGGCTACCCAAGAAAGCAAGAAGAGCAATGAGGGGCAAAAGGAAAGCCAGGATGGAGACAACAGATGGGGAAAGCCACACTCAAGTCCAACTAAGAGAAGGCAAAGGTGTAATCATTTCCAGACACTTCAGGAAAATTACTACTCTTTGCCTTAGAGCTTCATATTTTAAAAAGTATCTTAGCTATTCTGTAAAAACTGAGATTTCTAGGTACTGAAGTAAAAAAACATTCTGATTTGAGAAAAAAAAGTTACATGAAAATGCATACACAAATGAACAGATTCCTGCTTAGGAATAGAGTTCAATATGGAAACAGAGCTGACCTGCCAAGATCTGCCCTTCTGACAGCAGGAAGGGAAAGGTGGGCTTTGACTACTTCTCCATCCCATTCCTGGGATAAAGACTTGGACATTTATTTCTCCTCTGATGTCCAAAGGGCAAAGAATTATTTTGTAGCTGGTTTGTATCTGAAACCAGCATTGCACACTGCACGCTACAGTCTTGGTTTACAACAGCATGACCCCCTTCAGTGTCTTGAAAATGCTGACACTGAATAGTCCAACTGTAAGAGCAGATGAAGCATTGACACTTGTTCACCTCCTTTAAAAGGCAACAACTTCCCCAGTATAGCTGTGCTTGAGCAAGGAGATCAGAATTGAGGGTGTAGTTGTGCATGTCAGAAGGGATTCACCTCACCTTGTAGATGAAGGCAATGGCCTGGCTTGTCCTGTGGTACTTTTGGGGTGACAGCTGCATGTGTGTTTTGATGACATCAGCAGGCTGTGTTGCCAGAGAGGCCAAGATTCCCGCAAAGATCCCACAGCCAAAATTCAGCAAGGGCACAAGCACTGGATCCAGCTGGTCTGCAACAGAGCAAAGGGAACGCACTCAGACACCATTCAGGCCAGGAACACTCATGCTGCGTGACAAAGGGAAAGCTATTGAATGATTAAATCAACATCAGAGTCTAAGAGAAGTTAAAATCCATGCAGCTAGAGAAACCTTTCAAGGTGAAAAGTGGCAACTAGTCAAAGGTTGTCCCTATCAAAAAGCCTCACTTTCTGGGGAACAGAATTTGACAGAAAATCAGAAAAGAAAAAATTGTACAAACGTTGCCCCAGTGAGTTCTCATATCAGAGAAGCCCCGGTCTAGTGGACACTGAGCAGTATGTGAGACATTCAGAAGCAGCAAGCAATGCTAAAGACACCCTCTCTTTCAACTGTTCACTAACCCACTTAAGCATCAGTCTTCATAAAGACAATCTATCAATTTAGGGCCAGTCTCCATTTCTGCACTGACCTCAGCTACAGGTCTACAGTTCTCCACAGGCAAATGTGAGTGTCACCTAAAGCCCTACAGGAGACTAATTTAACTGCTGAGGTGGAGGGCACTAAGCAGAGCATGCAGGCTGTCAGTTGCAGGGCAAGATCTGAGAAGAGGAATATTTTCCATTCCAGCCTCCAACATTCATGCTCACCCTGAGGTGTGAGGTTTTTGGTCTGTGTGTAGAACATCAGGTAGATGCCAGAGAAGGGTGCATCCCGCAGCAGCGTTGCCGTGAGCCCACTGAACATGCCACGAGCCCCTTCTGTCTGATAGATATTCTTCAGGGCTCCATACACACTCCCATAGCCAAATCTTCCACTCTGCAAGGGCAGACAAAGGTCAGTCATCCACGTGCCAGGCACAGGTCCAGGAGCCCTACACACACCCTGAGGATACAACATCCGAACAAATGGCAGTGTGAACTTAATGTGATGCCCAAGATGGCAACACAGAGGACAACCCAAGACAAAACTGGGTTTCACCTACCTCAGACTTGAAAACAATCCTTCAGGAAGGTAACATATGGAAGATGCTACACAAACATTGTATACAACTGAAACTTAAATATATCTCAGGACGAATTCTATTTCATCTTCTTGACTAAATATAATTTCCTGCAGAATATGTGAACTGAGATGAAAACAGGACTACACCCCGGCTGTATCCAAGTGGCAGCAACCTTCTCCATGCAGAAGGATTTATTTTGCATCACAAGGAAGGTGTGTGACACCATTAACAGGGGACTAATTGGAAAGTCATACCTCATATCGGGTCTTCACTACAGTCACTGGCAACATGCAAATCCCAGAAACTGCACGAGCAGTGGCACCCAGAAAGACAGACTCCAGGGCTGTGGGTGAACGGTCCACAAGAAACTTTTGCTTCATCATGTACAAAGTGCTGAAGTAAATCCCAACCCCAGGAATACATCTTGCAAAGGACTTCAGGAGAAACAGAAGCAGATGAAGAAAGAAAAAGCTTACATAAGACAAAATATACTATAGAACATTTCTGAGACTGTTAAACTTGACAGAAAGCTTTGTAGAAGACAAAAATATCACTAAAGCTAACATGACGAGGAAAGAAAATAAGGTAGAAATTATTTACGGCACTGACAGGCAAATGATTCAAATGATGCCAGGATTTAATGCATTCCTCAACGGCCGTTTTCTAGGAACAAGATACTCCAAACCAAAATGAAGTTCATGCAGTTGCCACCCCACATTTGCAAAAGTATTCAGGTGTTCAGCTGGTCAGGACTGCCATAACCATCAGTGAAATTCACAACATTAACCCCTTAAATCTAAATCATGTGGTTTCATTCATAACTGTACAAGAGTTGGCTATTTAAATCCAGGCAGACATAATTAGCAATAAACAGTAAGTTTATTTATCTACTTATTTTTAGAAGTCAGAGTTAAACCAGCCACTTACTGGAGACACACCTTTCCAGAGCCCCAGAATACTCTCAGTACGAACAATCCTAAAGAGCAGCGTTACCATCCCAGCACGACCAGACCTGAAAGAAAGACAAGACAGGAACTGCAGAAATGATCATCTTCTGCTCCTTGGCAGATGTACTCCACAGCCACCCCTTTCATTCATATCTCTGTGCATTACCTCAGCACCTCCAAGGTGCTCTTTCTCATCAGTCTGCTTTTCTTGGTTGCTCTTTCCAGCGCTTCTCCATCACCTTCTGTTTCTCACAACTTGTAACACATATTAGAGCCCTCTCCCACGAGCATTTTTAGTTGCTCATTCCCTTTGTCAGCAGCAGCAGATTGTAGGTTGACTACACCAAGCTGCACACATGAAAAATTATCTGACCACCATACAGGACTTTTTTCAGGCAGAGGATACCCCATGAAACTGCATGGTAGCCACTCCAGCAAACACCAGTCTCTCAGATGACAACAAATGTTGAGGTTACAAGTTATTCCAGTAGCATTCACAGCCACTGACATTTTCTCTCTTCTGGAGCAAAATATCAGTCCTTCTCCATGATATAAAAACATAATTCCTCTTTCAGAAAGACTGATTTCCCAAATTACAGCTCAGAACTCCAAGCCCCAGCCAGCAAGTAAGGCAGAAGCCCATGGTAGAGCACCACCAGGCCCCACACAAACACACATCCCTGCCCTCTCACCCATTCACAGCAGGCTGCAGAGTTTGCAGGCGCGTTTTCAGCAGGTCAAGGGGTTGGAAGAGGAGCGTGGAACAAGTGCCACTGATAGAGCCACACACAAAGGCCTTTAGGACTGGATGCATCTGGAAGAGGAAGAATAGAACTTTAAATGGCCATTTAACTAAGAATGGCACAAGAGGAAATATTTCAGCTGATATATCACACTATAGGAAAAGAAGGTGAGCTGCCCCCAGATGCTAAGGACAGCTGCTTAGGGCACAGGAAGCTTTTCCAGACCTTCTCTGAGGCTGATCAAGTTTTATTTGTGGTTTTTGGTCCCTCTGCTTTTTCTGGGAGATTGTTCCAGAATCTCCTTGAAAGTCGATGGTTGGAAAGAGTTTTCTTAACATCAAATATATCAGCAGCCATTTGGTTACCCTTTGCCATGGCAAAGGAAATAGGCTGCCTCTTCCCACCACCTACCCGCACCTTTTCTGCAGTCCCACCCACCTCTGCTGGCAACACCTCCAAACCCTTTCCTCCCACCCTGCACACCAAGGTCTCCCCACTGCCACGGGCACGGGCGGGGAAAGCTGCCCAGACCCAAACCGGGCCCGAACGCACGCACGGCCCAGCACGGCCTGCTCAGCTGAGGCTGCCTTTCCTACCCACAGCGGCTGCCGCCGCCCGCCACTTCTCG
>VZTE01000494.1:720386-820072 GCA_013397775.1 Eulacestoma nigropectus
CCGGCCCCGCCCGGAGCACCGCCCCGCCCGGCGCATGCGGCTGCCCGTAACCCTTCGCCCGCCGCGGCCTCGCTGTGCCGCCGTAGCCGGGCACGGTGCCGCGGCGAGCGGCGGCCGCCTGCCCCCAGCCGGCTCTGCCCCCGGATCGCGCGTTTGTCACGGCTTTTGGCCGTTCTACATAGAATCGCAGAACGTTAAGGGGTTGAAATGGACCTTTAAAGTTCGTCTAGGTCCAACCCCGCTGCTACGGGCAAAGACACCTCCCGCTAGATCACATTGCTCAAGGCCCCATCCAGTGTGGCTCTGAACGCTGCCGGGGTGGGGCATCCACAGCTTCTCTGGACAGCCTGTTCCAGTGTCTCACCACCTTCACAGAAAAAAAATTCTTCCTAATATCTAACCTAAATTTCCTCTCTTTCAATTTATGCCCACTACTCCCTGTCCTATCACTGCAGTTCCTGATGAAGAGTCCCTCTCCGGCTTCCCTGTAGGCCCCCTCCAGATACTGGAAGGCTGCTATGAGATGTGCACACAACCTTCTCCTCCAGGCTGAAGAACCCCAGTGGTCTCAGCCTGTCTTCATAGCGCAGCTGCAGTCCTCTGATGAACTTTGTAGCCTCATCTGGACTTGCTCCAACAGTTCCATGTCCTGAAGCGGGGGGCACCAGAATTGTGCTCAGTTCCAGCAACTGTATTCTATATTCCAGCGCTGTATGCTGTATCCAGCAACTGAGCCCCAGCGCTCTCTGTCAGACATGAGCAGTGGGAAGGGTCATTTCATAACTGACAGCTTTCATGTCTTCCCCCAGTTCACACCTCCCACTTCCCCACAAAACCAGCTTCTTATGGACACCGTGTTGTTCAGAAACCTGAGATGCTCACTGACACTTCCTTACCGCTATCGCTAGTGTTTCCACTTGCTCATCCACATCCTGGGCCCAGAGCAGAGGAAGGCTGGGTTTCCAGATCATTGAAGAAGTGACGCGCCAAAATGAAGTGTTTCAATATTAGACCTGTGCCAGCCCTGAGACTGTGGCTTCGCTGTGCCTCCAGAGCCAGACACTGCTTATCAACAACAAAAGCGGCCAGAGGAGCTGGGAGGAGCATGCAATGGCTTTGGCAAGCTGCTTTTCTAAGAATCAGCCTGCTTGCCATGGCCTGGCCACGTAAGGAATGACACATCCAGAACGTCATGCTCCAGCTGTTCCTAGAAGGAAAACCCTGTGTGCAGCAGTAGCCATTATGCACAAACCACTTCCTCTCCTGTGCTCTCTTTGCCTCTTGGCAGCCCCCGAAGAAAGAGAGAATTTACTTCTCTGGGAAAATGTAACACACAGGCTAGCAAAAGCACTTCATTACAGACTCCATCTTCCCTTTGGCAAGCTCATCTCTTGTTACGCAGTTCCTTCCTCTGGTGAGTAACTGCCTTTTATTTCATTAACTGACTTTGCCTCCTAACTCGTGGAAAAGAAGATCAGCTCATCCCCTTCCCTCCTGGTGCTTCTTTCCCTACCTCACATCTTGCTCCACTGTGGACCGACACAGGGACAACACGTGTCGCCACAGGCTGCACGGGAATCTCTGCTCCACTGCCTGGAGCCCCTCCTTCCCCTCCATCTTCACTGACTGTTGACTCTGCAGGGCGTTTCTCTCACATATTCTCACTCTCTCACAGCTGCTGTTGCACAATGTTTCTGAATCACAGAGGCACTACCAGCATCACCAATGGGTTCAGATTTGGCCAGCAGCAGGGCCATCTTGGAGTCCGCTGGAACTGGCTGCTACCACCACGGGGGCAGATTCGGCGTCTTCTCACATAAGGCAGCCCTGCAGCCCCCTTGCTACCAAAACCTTGCTGTGTAAACCCAATGCGTCATCATCTGTCATATAATTGATTATATAAAGAAGCTGTCTGGGATACACGTGTCATTTTGAAAAAAGCCCCCTTGGCTGTTTCTTCTGGTGTGTTTCTGGCTGTTCTGGATGGAACTGGATAAGTAGATTGCTTAGAGGAGTAAGCTTAGCTCTAGTAAGGCTGACAGACTCGAGTGATGCATTTGTAATATTTCTATATGGAGCTGGGGGTGGTGTAGCTGGATCCTCTCCCCCTATGTCTTTGGGTGGAGCAAAAATAGACACTTTTCTGGTTTTCTGAAGCAAAATGGGCTGCAACAATATTGGCCAAATGGCATGCATCCAAAGAAAGAGTTCATCCAGCATGAAACCCTGGCAGCAACAGCAGTCTCCAGGTTCTTATCTTGCTGTGGAAGCGTTTTCTCCCTTAGAATAAGCCTCATGAGGGATGAGGAGGGGAAACAGCACCGCTGATGACACTCATCTCTGCAGGGATGTGCCTCACTTCTGCAGGAATGCCCAGCAGAGGGAGCCGCGTCCCTTCGTGTCGCTGTCCTGGAGAGATGTTCCTTGTGCTCTGATAGCCTGTCATCTCTATTTAGGAGATGAGAGGCACAGAACTGCCAAATTCCCATTTGGCAGACACATCTTTTTCCACATTGAATAATTCATGGTTGTATTCTTTGCCACTTTAACACAAACAGAGTT
This sequence comes from Eulacestoma nigropectus, assembly GCA_013397775.1. Taxonomy (NCBI): domain Eukaryota; kingdom Metazoa; phylum Chordata; class Aves; order Passeriformes; genus Eulacestoma; species Eulacestoma nigropectus. The sequence goes on from VZTE01000494.1 coordinate 722,949, forward strand.
GTGAGTGCATTTAAAACCTGCATAAGGGCAGTGGAGATCCCACTTCAACACTGCCGGCAACTGCCAGTCACACTGCCTCTGACAAAAGAGTTTGTATCTGGTTTTAATTCCTAGTTTCAGGTATTGTAAGAGTTAATACCCAGCAGAACTTGTCTGTCATGGCTTGACTCACATGTAAAACTTTTACCTAATGTCACACTGCCCACCACAGCCAAGGAAGGTCATCCACTGCCACACATGCAATAGCTGCAGAATTTCTTGGTTCACAGAAATTTATCCCTCTGCCTTTGGAGTGATGGTGAGTGAAGGTGGACATCCAAAGGGTTTGAGAAAGACAACAGACCATTCCACATTGGGATCTCTAGCAGCACTGATGGACTGATGCCCAATGAGGTGCTGTTTGTTCAAAAATGAACAAAAAGGCGATGTGACTTGCCTGAACTTCAGTAATGGCACCAAGCTCTAGTGAGGAGCAGCAGTATTTAAGGAGGCAACACATATTTCAAATGTTGCCTGTTGCTCAGTAGTGCTGCTCTTTCCCGTGTATCTTGTGTTGTGGGGAAGATGGGAGACAGCTGTGGGATGGAAGCTGTGTTGGGTCTAGATGAGGTCACAGTAGGTATGTGGCAGAGTTGCTGGAAATTGAGTGCTGTTCAGGGCTTTATTTCAGTGTTAGTCTGTGAGAGCATCCTGCAGTGTGCATGTTCGGGGAAGAAAGGTTCAAATGTACTTGGCTGTGTTAAGATTACAGTTGGACTCGATCTTAAATGCCTTTTCCAACCTAAATGGCTATGATTCTATGATCATTTCCCTTAGGTATTCCTGTCTGTGCTGGGTGGGTGCAGGGGGAAGGTGTCTTCCAAGGAAAATGAAATGTTAAAGCAGGCACGTTGCCATCGCTGGCTATTGGCAGCATTGGAACATCCCCCTCAGCCATCTTCACCAAAAGTCCTTGGAGCAGAGGGGAGACAGCACTACTTTCTCTCTCCTAGACACTGGAACTGCAGAGCAGGGACAGCAGGTGGGACAGGGCATACAGGTGGGAGAGGTGGGAGGCAGGAACACTTCAAAGACGTGGAGGAAATTGCATATCTCTTCTACTGAAGAATATAAGTGCTCAAAATGAAAACTTTCTGATCATACAGAAGATAAAGCTAACATTTCCGTTCTGTAGGTGTTAAGTACAGAGGCTGAACTCACTGGCTTGGGGTTTTATACATCTTTAATGCAGCACAGGTCACACAGAGGAAAAGCTATTTTAGGACTGTACACTGCCACAGTGAGGACCTTGCCTGCGACTGGGCATTGCAGCATAAGCTGAGGTAAATATTGCTGGCCTATATATGCAAAGGTATGCCTGATTCTTAAAAATAGGTGATATAAAGACAATTCTTTTATACTCTTTCAGACACAGTGTTGAATTATGGAGCAGAACTTGACATACCTGCTGGGCAGCGGTGGCTCTGAGGACATACTGGTGAGTCGCTCCCTGCCGGGTTGCTCTCCTGCAAGCCGAGGCCAGTAGCACATCTTAGGGGTCCAGTTTTTCCTATGGGGGCACAGTACTGGGGGAGATGATGGGAGTTTAGACGAAATCAGTGTGATTGTTGTTCTCTGGAAAGAAACCAAAACACAGGTTGAAAATATCTTTAGCTGATGAGACTGTGCTTGTGGAAGACTATCCTTAAGGGCAGAGGTAGTGCTAGGAGTGTTCTGTGGAGGACATCCTGACTGGGATGCTGCTGTCCATCTTCTTTAATTGTTTGCTGTCACAGGTACTGGCCAGGGATGTGGTGATTTCTGCTGGGGGGTGGGCAGGCTGCAAGGGGCTGGTGAGCAGGAAGGGGGCATGTCACTGCTGCTGGTGCATCCTGTTTCTGGCACTCAGCTAACTGGAAACAAAGCTTTTAGGAGATGAGTGTTAACATGCCAGTTTCTCCCTGGGCCCTGCTCCCTTTCTCCTTTCAGAAGGAAACATAAAATAGGACCCCAAAACCCATATCAGGGGCTCTCAGCCTCCTAGCCATTTCCATGTTGCTGCTGGTTTGGGGATGCTCCCCGTCTCTGGCCCCAGTACCCCACTTGGACTCAGGCATGGGCCGTGGCCCCACATGGAGCCAGCGGGAGGATGCTGGTAACCTCTACTGCCTCAGCTGCATTTTCCTTTATCTCCTCTGCCCCTCTGATGCAAGGATCTCATCCTGGGTCTTGCAAGGGATAGCCAGTCACTTGTGTTCATTCCTCATTTGCATCCTGTACCACAGCTGTGGCACATCTGTTTTGTCCTCATGCAGCTTGGTGTGAGCTGACACGTGCCTGGTATATTTTCTCAGAGTAATGTGGGATTTGGGTCATATGAATTTCATTATTCTTGAACAGGTGAGTTACACATCGCCAACACCTCACTCTTCTGCAGCCTATGAATATGCCTTCGACTACTCAGAACTACACATCATCTGTCATCCTGAAAGTATTCCAGCATTTGCATCTACCTTATTTCCAGTGCTGTACTCCCTACTGTTTGTGACAGGCCTGATGGGAAATGCCTTGGTTGTTTGGATTCTGACAGTCTTCATGAAAATCAAGACCATGACTGATGTGTATCTGCTGAATCTGACAGTCTCCGACCTCCTCTTGGTATTTTCCCTGCCCTTCTTGGTTCAGTACTCCGTCATGAGCCAGTGGACTTTTGGAAATGCACTATGTAAAATCATCAGCTCAATTTACTTCATTGGTTTCTACAGCAATGTCTTCTTCATAACCATCATGAGCATCGACAGGTACTTGGCCATAGTCCACTCTCTCAATGTTCAAGGGATTCGGACAAGTGCCCTTGGGGTTATCACCAGTCTGGTTGTTTGGGCAGTTGCCATTTTAGCATCGATGACAGACTTAATATTTTTCCAGGAGGTGAATGACAATGACCAGATTGTGTGCGTCCGTCACTATCCTGATGGCAACTATGGCTGGAAGACTTTCAGTAATTTTGAAGTCAACATCCTGGGGTGGCTCATCCCTGTTGGTGTCCTCATTTTCTGCTACCACAGCATCTTGAAAAACCTGCAGAAGTGCCATACCAAGAACAAGTACAAAGCAATAAAACTGGTTTTTATTGTTGTCATTGTGTTCTTCCTCTCCTGGACCCCTGTCAACATTGTGCTTTTTTTGGACTCTCTGAGGAACATGTCCATCATCAGTGACTGCCAGACAAGCCAAAGGCTAGACCTAGCCATGGAGCTGACTGAGGCGCTCTCCTTGGTCCACTGCTGCCTCAACCCGGTCATCTACGCTTTTGTGGGTGAGAAGTTCAAGAAGCATTTCCATGAAGCTTTCAAAAAATCTGCATGTTTTCTGTTGAGCTGCAAAGACTACAGGGCTTTTAGTGGGCGCAGCCTGGACAGGCACTCCTCTCTGCACACAAAGTCCTCGCAGTTGTCTACTGTCTTGTAGAACTACAAGTCCAAAACTATCATCCTGGACAGGTGACCTAAAGCTGAGAAATCCTCAACTGGGCATCCACAGCCATGGACTGTTTGAACAACCTTTTAGGACATGAAAAGTGGAAGCAGCTGCTTTTATTGGCTTGCTTTTTAGTGTTCTCACTTTTTAGAGTCTTTTTTTTTAGCATTATCCTCCCTTTCCCTTGGCACATCCTGCCTTGCTTGCTTTGTGAAATTACTAGCAGACTCCCACATTGCCTGAGCAGCTTGGAGAGGTACCTTAGAAACATACCTTCCCTGCTTCAGACTCAGTACTGAAAAGAACCGTTTATGTTTCCAAACCCTGGACACTTGGCCACTCCTTCCCTCATCTCAGCAGAGTGTGCTGGCTTTGTGAGCAGGGATAGGATTCACTGTAGGAGTGGGAACCTGCTCTTTGGAGGGAAACAGTGCCCAAGTTTAAGATGTTATGCCAGGGCCTGGCTCCCAGCTGACATATCCGAACAACGCTTCCAGCCCCAAAAGAGCTTAGTGAGTGAGTAATTGGATAAGTAACCAAGAAATAAATGCTGTCCATGTGTTTTGGTGAAATCAACATGAATTAATATCTAGGTATGATTCTGACCCCCCATCTGCTACCAGGGCCTGCAGCTTCTTGGCTGGAAGGGTTTGAAGTTGTAGCTTAGAAATGATGCTGTGGATGTCAAGGAACAACACCCACGGGAATCAACGAGTGCTGTAGGAATGGATGGAGAAATTGTTACCAGGAAAAAGGCTGAAGAGTGGAAAAAATAGTGGGTGTGAGCTGTCACACGTCCCCATGAGGGGACTTTTTGAACGTTTTTGAACTTTTTGAACTGGCAACTGGTGCACCAGTGTGGTTACTGCTCTTGAGCAGGTGGCTGGGGTTAACATTTCAATTACTGTTCCAATTTGGAATGACTGATTTTGTATATGTGAATGGCTACCCATTCGCATAGATAGATCTCTATGTACTTATATATTTAGAGGTGTGTACATGTACGTGCATATCTATACTTGGACGTGCGTATATATGCACAAATACACACACATATACCCATATAGATACATGTATACACTTTTATATGTACAAATATTGTAAGATAAATGCAATGGTTCTCTGAAGCTTTTTGTTCTGTTCTATTTGTCCCTACGAGATATCACCATATTTTAAGTTTTATAATAAAGATACTGTGTGCAGTGTAATTGCACAATCTTTATGCCTGAGGAACCTGTTTCATCATTATTTGTGTCAGCATCTGCATTTTATTCTGTCCTGGGCAGATCTACAAAACTGATAATCCCTCCAGATGCCTCTTCTCTGCCTCCTCTTCAGTTCAGCTGCCTCCTGGGTCCCAGCAGCAGGATTGCAGCCTGACGCAGCAGTACAGTCTCTACCTTTCAGGTGCCTTATTGCCAGCCAGGCTTTTTTTGGCTATGCAAACCCTCAGATGCTCTAGAAGCGGATTCACAAAAATTCAGGACAAAACCAAAGGGTGGTGGGCAAGAGGATGGCACCAACTCTCTTCCCTGCAGATTTACAGCATGAGCCCTCTAGACCACAATTCACTCAGCTGAAGCACAAGAGATGGGAATGATTTCTGCAGCCTCATAGCCTCATCCTGCGCCCGTTGTGGGAGTGCTTTGGAACAGGTGCTGGAGCCCATTTGCCCAAACTGACAAGATGATAATGGCCTTTCTCTGGTTGCTGAGCATCTCTGCTAGGGCATATCTCCCTCTTCTCAGAGGTTTCACTTATTGCTGTTGTGTAGCTGTTGGAGTGAGGCTGTGACCCAGGGCTTCCCCAGAAGGGCTGTAACCCAGTGGCATGAGGGTAGCTTAAATACACAGAGCCTTCTTTGCAAAGTCTTTCACTTCTCTAGCTCTCACTGGAGGACCTCCTGCCCTGCTGTTGCCTCAACACCACTTGCAAGCCTTTCTAGCAAGGAGGCAGGAGATGCCTTCTGCAGCTTAAAGGGTTTTTCTGCCAGAGGAAGCTGTTTTCTGTTTTATCAGCAACACCAGGAGCTCTGAGTTGGACCTGACGTCAACTGCTCACTGCCCAACTGCTTTAAGCTGCTATTGCTGCCTTCCTGTGCAAAGGAAGAAGGTGAGACCCACATCCAGAGAGTGCTTGGCTGGCAAGAGCTGTCTTGTTTTGCTCTGGGTGGCCAGAAGCATCCTTGTAGGTCACAGAGCTCCTCTGCTTTCTGAAGGGATGAGCCTGGAGCAGTCTTCTGCTGTTCCAGTGCCTGTGAGGGCATTGAGAGCAGAAGACATCTTCCTGTATCTGTGCAAGCTGACAGATAGCTTGAGGAAAATGCCAAATTTTAGGGTGTTCTCAAGAGCAGGGAGCACAAGAAGCTGAGGCTAAAACATCTTGCACAGCCCCAGTGCCTGTTTACCTACTTGCATAAAAAGTACCCGCCACAGCTGTTGTATTGTTCCTGCTCAAATTTGCTGCTTATCTTTAAATCCTGATCTTGCTTTTCCTTTTTGCTGAGATGATACAGGTTAAAGAGGATTTAGGATGATGTTGGCTCATGAAACAATCAGATATAATCTTGTTCCAGCTTCAGCACGTCATCTTAAAACAGACACCAGAGTAACTGTTACTCACATTCAAGCTTGAACCTAAAATACATACTTGTTTCTGATTTATTGGTGTTACTTGCACCAGAGGGTCCCTTCTACAGAGGGTCTGTTAGAAAGATGGAGACTTTTTCTGATGCCCCTCATGATGCTCTGAATGTCTGGATGGAAAAGCCTTGACAGGCTGGAGCATTGCAGTGGCAGCAGGGGTGCTTGTCACTTGTCACACTGTGCAAACCTGTGCAGGATTTGTATGGATATGTTTAAGGACCATGCTGTTGAACTACACCAGCAAAAAGTGGGATGTATGAGGACGTGTTAGCTTATTACTAGTTACTAGTTACTGGTGTTACCAGATCCCTCAGCAAATAGTGTGAAGTGGGACCTAGAAGATTGTTCCTCTTCTCAGCTCTGAGCTGCAGGACTGCCACTTTAGCACAGGGAATGATAGTCTCTTGTCCCAAAACAGTATGCCTGAGTAAGAAACTAGTCCATATCTGGCTTTTTCTGGCGTTACGCTGATGCCTCCTTCCCAAGGCAACATAGAGACAAACTTATTAAATCCTTGGCAGAATCTCTGCCCTTCAGGTCGCTTGTTCAGGCCAGTGTATGCAGTCTGAGAATGAGGATGGGACTGACTTGGTGCTTTCTGGAGGAGCCCTGTCAGCCAGCAGCACAACTCTGCCTCTTTCTGCTGTAGTAACATCCAGCTACATCTGGAGGTCAGAACCAGTCAAAACTTTAAGGAGAGGAAAAAGAAAGGTTAATTAAGGGTATTTGTATCCCACTCTTAGCTAAAGGATGCTCCCGCGAATGGATGGGTCAACATTAACTTACACGAAATTCCCCAAGCCCAATTCCCCAAGTTAATTGTATCATGTTCAGGATAATCCTGTTTTATTTTCAACCTCTTGAAAACAACATATATACATACATATGTATACCAGTTATGAAGCAGCATGGACATTATTAACTGTGCCAGAAGAGGATCCAGAAAGGATCATGACAGAAAAAGAATAAACATGACTTCAGGTATTCTGTCTGGATGTAAAAATAGTTTGGGAAATTGAAAGAATTGTAACCTTAGTCTGAATATGTCGGGTTTAACTGTAATGTGTGGGCTGATATTTGTATTTGGTTAATGTACCTTGCATGTTAATGTCCCTTAAAGGCAGCAAGTAATACCGGGCAAAGCAAAGCTGCCATTGTAGTGCGTCAATTTTGACTCATGGTTTCTGAGCAGTGTGCTTCTGCTCTAGGTAAATCTGTTTCTGCTGACTTGCCTGAAATGCCAAAATGTACAGAGACAGGTCACAGAAATCCCCATCTCAGAATAGCACTGATTTGGGTTCCTACAGCCTCTGCTGATGTGTGTGTCTACTGGGGCCTCATTCTGACCCAACACTGCTCTCCAGGCCGCCGGGTGTCCCTGCGGGTCCTGCTGTACTTTCCAGCACTCAGTGCAGCCAGTGTAATGCTGGCATCAGCAGCTGGGTCAAACTTACCACGTTGGATGAACTCTATACAAGAGAAAAGTACCACCAAGCAAACCGCAGTGTCTGCTGTCACCCCAGCAAACAGTTTTTCCTCACTGTACTCCGGTATCCAGGCAGACTTCCCACTAACATTAATGAATGTGCAATGTGTACATATGGGTCTGCATTGCCAAGACATTCATCCCTTTCTTCACCTGACACCCTTGGATGATATGCAGTCTCTGTGATCCTCCACATGCCTGAGTTCAGAGAAGGTGTGAAGGTGTGTGCAGAAGGTGAGGGTGGACAGAAGGAAGGAAGGACACAGCCCTGACCAAACACGAACTGCCAGGGCACTGCAAAATATTGATTGTCCTCAGTGTTTGACTCAGCACCAACCTTGATTGCAGCACTCAGCAAGGTAAAGAGATCTGTGTAGCAAGAAACGTTTGCAAACCAGCTGCTGAAAGGCAGTGCCTTTCCTATACAACAAGGAGTAGAGGAAATGGGTCTTCTTCCCTAATGCTCGGGTATTCAACTGGGCTTAGAACAAAGAGCAATGCTGGATGGTTTCCTTGGGTGTTTTGTCCATGCTCACTGCAAGGCAGGCAGCACTTCCACTCTCCTCTCTCACAATGTCTGTGTCTGTCTCTGTACCCGTGCACATCTCGGTGTCCCCAGCACCACATTGCCCCGACGTGTGCTCAGCTGCAACCCTGCAGAGAGGGGTGGTGCTGGTGCAAATGTACCCAACAGCTTCAGCTCTCATAAGCAGCACAAGGGCGAGAGAGGGGAGAGGAAGGAGGGAAGGAGGGAGGAGAGGCATTTCTTTATTCAGCATTTTGAACAGCAGACTGCTGGAGTGTGGCTGTGCAGCCATTCCTCCTGCCTGGATGAGCCTGGGAGGGAAGGGATGTGATTGCCCAGCCAAAGGCTTCTTCCCATCTTTCTTGGGTCTTGCTGTTATTGTTGGAGCTGACCTCCAACGCTCAGCAGTGCAGCCTCACAATGCGCTCTGAGTGATCGGTGTAACTCAGGTACACCCTGAAACAGGCAGATCTGAGCAGCTTGCAGGCGCGTCACCTGTCCCAGGGGAGGAGGACACCTCTGCAGGAGACCTGGCTGAGCCTCTGCCATCTCTGCAGGGCAGGACAGCACCATATCCGTGTGGCAGCTGGAGCTCAGGAGCAAAGATGTGGTCACCAAGGTATGAGTGAGCCTAAGCACTAAACTGTTTCAATGCCCTTATCATTTCCGTGTCATTTCTAATGTGGGAAAAATGTTCCTCTTACTTTTTGATATCTGTTTGAGCCACACTCCTTCTGCTTGTAGAAAGTGTGCAAACCTTCATCCTGTGGTCTTCCCTTCACCAGCCCTCAGGATGAAACATTTCCATCCCTAGACATAAGTTCTCTCTTCCTCACTCTGGGTAATTTTTGCCTCCCCACCTTTTTAATGAAGAATAAATGCATCTCCCACTGGTGGCTGGAAAGGCAGCAGAGCTCAGTTGTCTTCTTGCATCTCTGCAGAACAGTGACATGAAGGGATGAGGCTTCCTCTGATTGGTTTTCTCTCAAAAGTGAGGCACAGAAATTGTTTCTGTGAAAGGTTGTGTGTGTCTGTGTGTGAGCAGCTGGTGCTCACATCTGCACCAAAAGCTGCCAAGTGGGCTCTGCTGCAGGACAGCATGGGAGGAACAGGACACTGATGTGGTGGGGATGCACCTCTAGAAGTGCCTCTGCCCAGCTGACGGAAAAGACGAGAGTTTTGGAGAAATTAAGAGAAAAAGGTCCAGCAGGGGTCAGTGCAGTCACGGCTACGGTCTATGCCATGCTGTTGAACCATGCAGGGCAGCTCTGCAGCACAGAGCTCCTGTGGGGCTCAGGGGCTCCATCCTGGGAGGATGGAGCAGCTACCCCGAGGCCATTGCTGTTCCCCATTGGCCCTGCAGAAGGGACTCCAGTGAAACCCTTGAGAACCAAGAGAGCCTCTTTTCGTAGAAAATCACCACCATCAGGCTTTCCCCCATGGCAGCAAAAGCAGAGTGTGCTCGGGAGAGCAGCATTTTGATCCTGCAGGCCAGACATTTTTTTACCAAGTGCTTTAGTCCATAAAGCTTGAACTTGCCAGCACTGCTGTGCCAAAGCCTGCCTCTCCAAGCTGACCTAGCAGCCCGGCCACAGAGAAGGAGGAGATGCCAGTGGTGTTGAAGTACCACTGGTCTCCACAGATACTAAGAGAAATGAGTTTTCAAATTTGGAAGGCAACTCAGCAGGAGATGCAATAAAAAGAACAGGATGTTTGCCCCTCTTTACCCATGGTGTTGCTGTACATACATATCTTACTCTTGATTTCTTCCTGTAAAACCGTTGTGTGCCTCCCAGTTAGGAAGACAGCACACTCTACCTAGTCCTTCCCAGGAAAAGTCTCTCTGGTTACATGGGATGCAATGTCTTTTTCATTTTAGCTTGGAGAAACAAAAGATGTTTTCCTCCATCATGTATGGACCAGAATGAAAGTCTTTTCAGCAGCTTCCTCAGACTTTTTTATTCCTGAGCTTTGTCCTCAATACCAGAGCGTGAACAGAGGCTGAAGATGGAGAGCAGAGATATTGTTGATATGGCAGTTTTCTTTCAGGTGGTATTGGTTTCACACCTGTCTATGCTGCACTACAAGTGCACACCATGATAATGAGCAAGCACTCTTATCTAGGGTTATCATTCACAGCAGAATATAGCAGAAAGCCTTTTGTGTCTCCCAGGGAAACCTGCTGAGGATCTCTATGAGTCAGCTTGACTTGGTTTCTCTTTAATTGAAGTCTCCAGATAAAACCTGTGTGGGTATCCCTTTTGGCAAACCTCGTTTCTTGTTGAGGGTAATAGCCTGCTCTGTGCTCAGTTCCAGTTAAATTCTGGGCAGCACAGTGATGCCTGAGGTGGCCACCTAAAAAACAGAGACTAGACAGGAATAAGGGAATAAAGGTAGGTATTTGTTTGAAGGACCTTCAAAGGTTCACCCTGGGCAGGCCAGAGGCTACACCCAAGATGGACCTCGAGTCACGAGTTCTTCACACTTTTGTAAGTTTGCTTCCTTTGCATATCAGGGTTAATTCTCCAATTAAACTTCAGTTAATGATGTAATTTTACCAAGCTTACCCCTTCCTTCTAAGATGTTGGTTTACAGATTTTTGGGCCTAGGACAGTCTGGGAGTGTCCTTGGAGAGCAGGCTTGGAGAGGCTTTGTTATGTCTAGCGGGCATGAAAGAGCAGAAGTTAGCAGGCTATAAGACACTTCAGAGTTACACACTAAGCACTACAGGATTTGAAAAACATGAAAGTTAAAACCTAAGGCAGCAACAGGAGGAAGAGGTTGATGACCACCTTCAGGAAAACCCTGTTGCTAGGAGGTTCTTTCTACCTGGAGGCAAGCAATGGCTGGGGACAGCCTCTTCTGCTGTTACATATGGGAAGTCCTGACCCCTCTTCTCGAAGATTTGGCCTGCAAAGAGCTACATCAGAGGTACTGTGCTGAGTACTGGCAAACCAGGAGCGTGTGCCCACTGGGGTGAGGGTGGCTGTGTCTGTCTGGGTTCTGCCCACATTTTACAGGTCAGCAGCAAACCCGCTTGGCATGTGCAGGTTCCAGTGGGGAAGCTCCTACTGGACTATCTGTGCCTTCTTTATAAGGCTGAGGGAGGTGGGGTTGGAGAGACCCAGGCCCTCATCATCCCCATGAGGACATGGGAGACAAATTGAGATTTGAGTGTCCTCTAAACAACAGCACATCTGCATACAGGGCAGTCCTGCTCTGATAATATCAGACTGTCGCTGGCATCGAGGAAGCCTTCATTCAACTTTCTGAGTCTCATGGTTCTCACACAATGAAAAGGTTTCCTTAGTACCATCTACCAGAAATTATCTTTCTGAAAGTTCAAAGTTCGTAATTTTGGCAGTCATAGATCCTACTTTCAGGGTGTGGGAAGAAACCAGCCATTAGCCTTTTGATGTTGTCCTGAAAACAGTGCAGAGTGCTTTACACCTATTTTTAAAGAATAGGTAGGATGGGTCTACTGGCACTCTTCAGAGAAAAAGGTGAGTTTTGAAAATCTGCTGCTCTGGCCCTTTATAATTCCCTACCCTTTAAACTTTATTTCCAGTAGTGTATCTTTGCTGTCCCTGGCTAACAGCTATCCAGGAGTCAGTACCCTGATTATTTCCACGAGTGCTTGTCCTGGCCCACCTGGCTCACATCACTTGTATAATTTGGCTGATATTGGAGGCCCATGGTTTGACCTTAATTACATTGCTGTGTAGCTGTTGGGGATGTAACATTTGCTAGATAAAGCATAACACAGTAAAAAAACCCCAAATGTAATTGGCAGAAATACCAGAACTGAACTTATACGAAGATGTTTGCCTGGCAACTTGCTAACCAATCCACGAGCAACAGCTCAGGCAACCTGGAAGATATTCTCCACCCCCAAAATCCCACCAAGGTCAGCCTGCCTGAAGACAGCACAACTCTGCCTTTGAGGAGAAGGCATTTTAATCTCCCTTGACATTTGAGGCAGGGGCAGTACCTGGGGATGTTTCCAGGACCACATTCCTTGTGAGCTGGAGTGCCTTGGTATTGGTACAGCAGCCAACCAGACACGGTGTCTGTTTCTCATAACACACCCCACTGCACAGCCTCCTGCCTGGTTCCCCCCCAGAGGAACAGCTTTTTGTGCCCCAGTGGTGCCTGGCAATGTGCTTCACAGCATCCCAGCTGTGCTGCACTCATAATGCAACCCTGAGAAGGATGCTCAGGTCAGGGGCCAAGAAGGGTTCTCAATTAATGAACATCCCAATGCTTAAACCCTCGGACTCCACTGATTCTGGGCTGCAGAGAGACATTATGCTTAAAATCTTGTTTACAGGCAAAGAAGAGGCACAATGTATGTATAGGTAGGGCCAAGAATTTATTGTGAGTGTAATGGCATTGTCAAGGCTCCAATTGTTATCAGTTTAGGTCTGCCAGTTGCAGAAAAACAAGAACACTATCGCAGTTTAAATTTTTTGCACACACATAGTTTCTATCCATTTTCCTGGTGTTATGCTCACCATTTCCCTACTCCTTTGGGTCCTAAGGCTGGTGGTTTCACCTGGGTGGTTGTGCTGAATTGTCAGAGAGAGCTGTCAGCATCTCCAGTCCTTCCCTGGGATGAATGCAATGTTCACCCTGATTTTCCTTCTGTCTTTTTCTAGGATCTGCTTTGGATCCTTTTTATGTGTTTTCCAACATGCTTCTATACCTTCTTCTCTCTTCACTGGTCTGTACACAACCTACTATAGGCGGTGCCCCTTATGTATGTTAGATACTAATTTTGTTCTCTCTGTTACCACTAAACCCAGTTTTGCCAGCTCCAGATCTGCATTTTTTAGCTGACCATCAGAGAGTTGTGTACAGCTGTGGGGCTCCCCAGTGCCAGCCTGTGCCCCATCTTCTACCATCCCACGCCTGTACTCCTCTGTGCTGCGTCCTGCATCCCCACTGCTCAAGGCCCCTGCTATTGTGCCAAACTTGTATTTCTACACACTGTACTGTGTCTGAGAGAAAAATGTCCCATTCTGCATAGAATGGGGGGAACTAAGGGGGTGACAGCTTTGACATGCTGAGTATGAAGCACCACAGGCATTTCTGTCTTCTGTGCAAGTCCTGTCCTCTGTAAGCACTTCTGTCCCTCTGAGTGGCTGCCTCCTACTTCAAAATTTCACAAACAAGCCAGCAGGACCCAAGAACAGCACATCAATACTTTCTCAGCTCAGCCCCGAAGAAGCTCAGCCCAGGAAGCCAATACGTTCACGTAGGCATGAGCATTAGAGAAGAGGAAACATACATTTAAATCCAAACAGGCTCAGCTTGAAGAAAACATTGGTTTTCAATGCAGCTATGAATTAAGGTAAGAGACAATTATATTTTCCCTATAATTTGACAGAGCAAGATGAGGCGAAATGGTGTCTCATGAACTTAAGGAAATTCTTCACTGCTTAGTGTTTGGAATCAAAATGATATTTAATTTGGGTAAAGATGATACGGGTACTGTTTACAAATTGTGAAAGTAGAAAGGGAAGCACTTTTGTTAACAAAGTGAACCACGACAGATAAATTTTACTCTGTCACTAATTATTTGTGGCATCTTGTGGTAAGAGGAATATTCACCCTGGATAGAAATCCTCAAGGTTAGCAAATGCTGATATATGACGAGTGTGCAACGTTAACCCAGAAGGACAGACCAAGAAGATACAGCCCTTCTACTTCATTAGAAGTTTTTTGTTCAATGTCTGCAGGGATTTCACAATTCACCAGCATTGCTTGCTTCTAGTTTTGGTCAGTGAACCAACATCCAAAACCACTGACACTGAAAGACAACTGAAAGCAGAAAATCTGGAAAACCTGGCTTTTCGACAGAAAGCGTCTGATACAGACATACCAGCAAGAGAGCAGCGGAAATTCAAGATGTTTGAAAACCCTAACCTTTCTGTATAACATACCTGATTTTTCTATGACTCAGCTTTCCACAGGAAAGATGTTAAATAAAGATGTCTGCTGGTTTGAGTGAGACACTTGGGTAACACAGTGGTAGCCACCTGCTAAGTACTTTTGTGATATAAAAACAGATCCAGAACAGTGGTTCCCAAAATCTGGTCTGTTGGGGCAAGCCCTGTGTGCAGGCAGTGCAGCCAGAGGCAGAGAACTGGATGACAGGATAAAAGACAGCAACTGAAATGGATTAAAAGGGTTTGGGCTGTGCAGAAAAAGTCCTAAAGGGAGAAGAAAAGGCTAAAATTTGACAAAAGACAACACATAATAAATTGAGAGTAAATCCCATAGAAAACTTGATATTCCCAGGAAGGAGCTGGCAACTCCAGAACTTAAATCACATCCATACACAGTCAAAAAGGGATAATGTGCTCTGCTCTCTGAAACGATGGAGAAGATGATTTAAAAGATCTCCCACTGCTAGAGAGCCCTCTCAGTTTTCTCAGGGATGCTGAGGCAATGTGAAATTATTAATCACAAAAAGGGGTTGGGGCCAGGAAGCGAATAGATGCCACAGTAAGGGCAGTGAGAGGACGGAGCCAACGGTAACCATAAACAAGTACAAACAGTGCTCATAGCTACAAATATTAATCTGTTTTTACTGTTCCGTCAACAGAAAATAATAAAGAAATTGGAATGCTGCTTCAGAAGAGAAGGCCTGGGAAAAAGAAATACTGAGGAAAAGCAGGTAAGACAAAACACTGGCAAAATGGTCAGCTATACATATAAAAACAAAGACACAGAGTTCCTGAGCAACCGTGCATGCAGAAAGGGCAATTAGGAGAACTAACAGGCTAGATGAAATACCTGTGAAATAAATTTTCTAAGAAAAACCTGATCCTGGCAGTCACCATCCAGTCACTATCATCAGATGACAACCCCAAACACCCCATTCCCTGGGGGCAGCTCTTGGGAGGGCACCTGTTCCCTCAGCTCTGCCACTGCTTCCCCAGTAGCTGAGTTAAAGTGCTCCCCAGCCTCTATGAGGACCAAAATAAATACTGCTCTACAACAATACTCACTATTTACCTAATTTCCCATCCCCTGGCTGGTCTCTGGGAGTAGGACATTGCTGGGAAACCATCTCAGGCTGCAGAAGCTCTGCAGAGCTCTGTTACTTCTGGTCGTAGGATCAAGACCACCCTGAGAGACATGGATGCAAATTTTAGAACCATTTCAGTGATTTTTGAACCTCAGTTTTAAGATGCAGGGGAGATGCGGGAGTCTGAGTCATACTGTCAGGTCATCTTTCCTAAATGCATTAAGTCATTTCTGAAACAGATTCACATGCTCAAGAGACTTGGCCATGCCCTGAAACCTGAAGCTATTCCCAGCTCCATTAAGTGCGCAGGCACCAAGGCTCCTGCATGTCCACCCTGTCAGCCTCAGAGGGACTTTGTCCTCCCCAACGCTGAGGGAAGGAGCTGAAACCACTGAAAGCTTCAGCTTTTGCTATAAATACACCAGCAACCACAGGGGTGAGCTGCCAGGGATTTGGCAGGGCTTTCCATGTGCCCAGAAACCACACACTGCTGTGGTGCAGCTGTCCCTTCCAACTGGCTCACAGCAAGTCTTCCTGGTGGGGCAACAAAACCAGCAAGCGGAGGGATGTTGCTGGGGGCAGGATGTGCCCAGGCCATCTGGGTTCAGTCCCCTGTGCCTGCTTTGCTGTGATGGTAGCACAAACAGCCTGAGTGAGGCCACCGGCCTGGCCAGTGCACTGAGGGAGCAAGGGCAATATCTTGTTCAAAATAATACCTCTGTTGTTGCTCTGAAAGACAGGTGATGAAGCCCTTGACATTGGCAAAGACAACAGGAAGTCCATGTTTTTGTGTTTTCTTTATAAATCATGAATACACCTAATTTTGATGTGATGGGCTAATATAAATCTTGTGTTCTGGTTACTTGCTGTGCTGCAGTTACCTCCAGATGAGCATGGAGCATCACTGAGAAAGCACTTTCCAAAACTGTAATGCCCTAGGCAAAGGTGAGAGAGACCCTAGGGATTTTGGACTCTACGTTCTCTCCTCCTGCCTTCCATGATCAAAGTCTGATCTTTTCAAATGTATTTCTTCACCAAAAACTATTGGTTTAAGTTTGTAGATTTACATGCTTCTCATCTTCAGCTAGTGGTGTCTGCTTCTAATTTAGTTTGTGATATTGGTGTAAAAACTGTAGAATTCGATCAGGGAAGTGGCATTTTTTTAATATCTTTGACTTAAATACCATTGTAAAGGGATCAAAAACCTCTGCAATATTCATTCTTATCTTTATCAGCAGTGGTTTTATCAGCTTCCATTTCTGAGTCATTTATTTAAAACACCCTAAGTGGCCTAATTCTTCGAAAGCCTCAGCATCATATTTCTGCACCTTCAACTTCACCTTGAATTGGAAAATTCAGTAACGAAGCATCTCAGAGAACTACTTGCTTTTAAAAAAACTTATCCTCAAATTACTGGGGGAAGCCTCCATAAATTAAATCACCCAAATCCAAAAGCAATCATTAGGTTTGCAGAACTCGGATGGGCCACAGAAATAGTCCAGTTGATCTGAGAATAAATGACAGAAGAAAGAAGAAACCAAAGACCAAAGAAAGGAATTTCCTCACCTTAAAGTCATTGAGGAAGAACTGGAGGGACAGGGAGCATGTGGCATTACAGCACACTCACTCAGAAGCTAGGGAGGAATGAAAAAGAACTGGTTAGGTGGGAAAACACACAGGATTCAACAGGGTGGCAGTTTGATAACATCTCCAAACTGTGCTGCTTTCTTTCCACAGCCATCATTATGGCCTCACTGCTAACCCAATGCCAGCAGCTGCTCCATGCTCTTCACAGGAGCCTGCTTCCTTCCAGGGGTAACATCCCAGGATTTGAGCTAGCTAGTGCTGGGGAGAGGACAGTTTAGCTTTTTCAGTCATTTGTTAGCAGAAGAGAGTCATGGTTGCTAAGAGAAGTGCCCCAACCTGGTCTGCCTCCCTGCCTGTCAGGGGCTATAGGGTTTAACCCAGCACCCTCCTGCTGAGCTTCTCCACTATGTCTGGCCTAAATCCATTTCCCTGACTGATACCTTCTCTCAAAATAAAGACCCTGAGACATGCAAAAATGTCCTTTTCCTACCTGGAGTCTGTTCCAGTCATTAGCCTTTCACTGTTAAAAATGTTCATCTTATTCCTGTCTTGCACGTTTCTAGTTTGAATTTCCCTGCATCACTGTGACTGATAGCTAATTCCACTCAAATAATTGGCAAGATTATTAACACAAGCAAAAGTGAAATTAAGTCTTACCAAATTACGTCTACAGCCCCTGTATCAAGCTCTTCAATGGTAAAGTCATTTGTTCCTTTCCCGTCTGGCAGCTCTTTTAACACCTGAGGGTTGCATCAGCTTTTCTTGCAGTCAAGTTTCCTTTTGGATATGCCGCCACTCTTGACACATGGCCCGCGTTGTTTAACTCCCAAGTGTGTCATTTTGGTTACTTGTGGCGACATTAGGGCCAATGTGAATCATCCAAGAAGCCCCAGATTACTCAGATTGTCTGAATCACTCTCCAGTCCTGTAACCCTTTTATCGCATGCCCCTGCCAGCTCTCAGTGCCAATGTGCTTTGAGAGCAATGGTGAAAATACCGAAGAGTTTTTGGCTTTCAACTTGTCATTTCTGCAAACATTTTACAAGCAATATTCCTAGTTCAGCGAGGCTTCCTCCACAGATGTCTGTCTTTTGAGATCCAATGTCTAACCAGTCCAAATCCCATTGCAATGCTTTGTTGGCCTTGCTTTGGGCTGGAGACGTGTGGTAACCAAATAAGCATGCAGTGCAAATCAGAGCTCAAACTCTCCCACACAGCCCCCTTTTTCAACCTTGCAATCCCATCAGATGCCCCTCTTCTATAAAGCCACACAGATTGGCCTTAGCTGCACTCTGCCCCTTAACAGTTTGGAATCATTTTGCCTGGCTTAAAGGTTAGTTTAGATCATCCCTTTCACCTTCCTTCCCACTTTCAAAGGTCAGCATGTAGAGGTGGAACAGGGAGAACATCTCCTCACTTCAGGGCTGAATAAAAGACTGAAATTTAAGTTTTAAAGTAACTGCCTCTGCTGGGATGGGCTTGCTTTTGGCTCTGGGTATCTAACATGATCCCAAGCAACTCCAGAGGCCGTTGCCTATGAATGGAACCACCCTGCTCTGAAAAATAAACTAAGTGAATTAAACTAACTAGCTAGGCATAGGACTAGCAACTGGGCCCCATTTCTGGTTAATGTATTACCCATAAGTCTAAGGTTTGAGTGGTGTATCATCTAAACCGTTGGTAGAGGTGTCCATGGCACTCTGATGATTTTGTGGTTGGAGGTGTCTGTGGCACTCTGATCATTGTGTGGTAGCTGCTTGGCCAGGCTGTTTAAGTTTTACCCAGGGTGCTATCTCCTTCTAGTTCCCACCCAGTTCTGGTTATTTCCTTTAATCTCTTTCTTTTGTGTGTTAGAAGTGCCACCATAGCTACCACATTTCATTTGGAGGTGCCTCAGGTCATCCCTACATTCTTGCCGAGAATCTCTAGCGGGTAAGAAGCAAGTGGGTGTAGTTGCAAGTGCAAAAAAGCAAGGGCATTTTTATTTGGGTAGGGTGATGGCAGCTCAGATCTAAGGGTGAAAAAGGGATATACATACACCTGTAGGGTTTCACAGAGGTTCCCACAAAGCCTACAGCTTCCCAGGGCCATCTGATTCGTCAGGCCGTTCAGTGTGAACTGAAAACATTCTTTGCCAGCATGAGAAAAGCGTGTAAGTCAGCGTCACTCAGAAATGCTGACTAGGGTGTGAAAATCTTTCTGAGGTCAAAATACTTTTGTTAGCATATTGTGCAAATATGAAGCGTGACCCTCAGGCAGAGGTCTGGATTTGGTTGTTTTTTTCACTTCTTTTAAGTTGGTGGCAGGAGAGGCATCACAGGGAGGCAAACTGCTTGAAGATCTCCCTCTTTTTGGCAGTAAAGCCTGTAACATGGCACTTGGCTGAAGTGCCAGGGATGACACCTGGAAAGATCAGATGAATGAACAGGATTTGCTCTTGTGTCACCCAGCCTGATGCCAGTGTTGTTTGAAGATTGAAATGCAACTTCTGTTCCTTAGAGGAGTTTGCAGACCTCTCACAATTTCACTTCCCTGTGTATTGCATGGGGTGCACATGGTGGTTGGGAATAGCTGGGTTGAGAAACAGGGGTCTGGGTCTTGCAGACTATGGTCTTTGTGATAGCTATAAACATGATTAAGAGCAGAAGTGTTTGTGAAGAGTAGGGTGTAAAATCGATGGGGAAATCCAGAAAGAGAGAAAAGTGGTTGAGCAGTTCCATGAGAAGCAGAAGTGAATCTACTATTTCCTGTAGTCAGCAAGGGAAAATATCTGGTGGAGAAACCTCAAAGCCTTGCAGTTCTCCTCCTGTGTCCTCTACACTCTTCAGTTAACTCTGTCCCTCAGGTGAACATTTATTATAAGCATAAAAGAGAAAATTGGGTTGAAGCTGGCTGTGAGAAGCCTGTAGCATGTGCTGCAGTGGACTTTGAGAGGCTAACAGAGAATACCTGGCAGGAAAGGATGGAGGATGGCCAGATCTAAATTTCTCTCTTTAAGGTGCAATATCATTTCAACACATTATCCCTATCTAGCATGAGCAGGGTTTAGTTTAGGGAGCCTTTTGGATTTTGCAGCCCACCTACTGAGTATCATCAGTTTAAACTGAGCAAAGTAGTATCAGAGGAGCTAAATATTCAAACAGTACTGGCAGCATTGCCCGTGCAGGATGAGTGGTGGTGGAAGATTATGAGTGTGTGACTGCTGATATATGAAATCCAGGAGCTAGAGAGTGAAGAAGCCATGGACTGCCAGCAGATTCAACAGTCAATATCATTTTGGTAAGTGCAGTCCTTGCTTGTCCCTGGACATGCTATACAGAATCTTACTCTTCCCATTGTTGTAGGTACCACAGGCTCCTCAAGCACCCATCCACAGGTAAAGGAAATAATTCACTACTGTAGAATAATTCACTACTGTAGAAATAAATGATCCTCATCAGTGAGCTAGAGGAGATTACTTGACTGAAAAGGTATTTCAGGAAATATCCCAGCACAAGCAATGTTTCTCTTTACTTCACTAAGGCCAGGAGTTACACGTCTCCTGCACATCTGTGTAGATGTTCTCCAGTGAAGAAGGTGGCCACTCCCATGCCCAGCTCTCTCTCCAGGCAATGCCAGTGCAGAAGTCTGTGCAGAAGTCTGCCAGACCTGAAGGCTAACCCCTGGTGGGAGCTGCATTTCCTTACATGCATGATATCCTCTGTGTCCAACAGAGCACAGTGACTCCTATGAACACATATGGAAAATCTCCTTACGGACAAGCTGCCTTTCTAGATATGAATTAAGGGAGCAAGCATGTTAAAAACCAACATAGCAAGAGGTTCTTAGAGAGGAGAGTAAAGCAATGTGCATTCCCTCTCTCCAGAGCAGGGATTTCACATAGCACAGACAGACAAGGCAAGCACCACTGAACAGCCCTCTCTGGATGACAGCACAATTAGCAAAGGTGTTAAGGGAATAAGAGCAGGGTTCGATCAGTTTTTTCCTCTTTGTCTGATGAGACTTCTGTCTGTCCCACCAGGAATGACATGTATGAAACAGGAGCTTACATGGCTGAGAAGAAGCTGGAACACTTTGCAGAAACAGCGTGACCTCTGTCTGGCATTGCCACAGAGTCACAAGGATAGGACAGGACTTACGGAGGTCTCTTGTCCAAACCCATGCACAGAGCAGGGCCAGCTGAGTTTCAAGTACCTCAAGATTAGATTCCCACAACCCACCTGGAGCCCTGTCCTGGTGTTTGACCACCATCATTGCAAAAATTTGTTTTCAATACATTAAGCAGTGATTTCCCATGGCTATTGCTATTTATTCCCCTGAGGAAAGTTGTCTGCTTCACCTTTCCACCTTCTCCCTAAATCCCTCTTGAGACATCTCTTGTTGAGGCTGACCAAACCGAGTGTCTTCTCACAGACCAGGTGCTCCTGCCCCAGTCAGTCACTTTTGTAGCCCTCAGCTACCTCTCCATCAGTGAAGAACCAGCTGTGGAGTGCATGAGCCTGCAGAGAAAGGCTGAGGCTCTGGCACTGTATAGATGGGTGCAGCAACAGCTCAGAGGCAAAGGAGCTGGGGGGGCTGACGGAGTGACACGTTCGGCAGAGGAGACTTGGTGTGCCCTGGCACTTCTGCTGCATGCATTTAGTCTCAGAAAGGAAGAAAGAAATCAGGATGGGAAGGCATAAAATGATGGGTTATTGAGATTATGTATGATGTCTCCTGCTCATACCTGTATCACTCAACAGGGCAGATAAAGAGATGGCAACTCTTTATTTATCTCACCAGTAGAAAATAAGCATCTTGTTTGCAATTGCTGTCAGCTTCTGCCCTAGCACCTAAGCTTTTCCTATTTGTATCCCTTTAACTCTGCTGGTGTCAGTCCCTTGCCTCCAGAGGCTGGAGAATCGAACTGGGCTGACAGGCAGGGGCTGGATAGACTCTGAAGGAGGACTCAGCTCTCAGTTCAAGGGGACAGATACTGCAAGAGCCGCTCTGCCCATGGGTGTGCCTGCCTGCTGCAAACAGCTTTCCCCATACTATGCCCATGCCCCAGAGCTACCAGTGCTGAGACAGCCCTTTCTAGCTCACTTTTCCTGTGCAAACCACAAAGATGTTTTCTAGAGTCCGCAGGCACTTCTCATTAGGGTTTGAACATTCAGAATAAAAATATATTTTAAAATTGAGAGCCTGCATTTCCAACTAGCACAAAAACTACCCCCTTTAAGATACTGCTACAAAATAAGAGGCCAGAATTTCACAGCCAACACCACAAATGATGCTCTGGCAATGAGGCATTAGGAGAAAATATCTGTATGGTCACAGTAGCAACTCATGGGGAAGATTGTTGTAGTTATCACCGTGTCACAGAAAACTGTCTCACACCTGAGGACATCTTTATTTCATGTTTGATCTTGCACGGCTTCTTTTAAACAGAAGGTATAAAAACTTTTGCTGTTGGTGAAATGTGGACCTGCAGGCTGGGATTGCAATCACTTAGCTGTAAGTGTTAGGAGTCAGAGTAGCTATACACCCTCAGCACCTACCACTGGGCAATGTGTCCATGCTTGCCTTGTATTTGGGAAAAGAAGTTTCATCAGTGTGGTCAGCAGTCTGGAAAGCAGTCTGTCTTGTCTTAAAGCAGATTTGGCCTGACCTGCATTGGATGAGGATGCACTGCTGTTTGTTGGCTGTACTGACTACACCACCCACTAACAGGAGATGTAAACATCTCTATTAGAGACAGCCTATGGCCACTGAACTGAGTCCCTTCTGTACAGGCAGCGGGGGATTCCTGTAAGAAAAGGGTGACACTGTGGCCAAGGGGTAGTTATTAGTCGCAGTTTTGTTATCACTGAGCTTTTCTTTCAGTCTCGGCTTTAACAGGCTGGTTTGGCCATGTTACCATCTCCCTGGACTTCTGCACAGCGTATCACACTTAATTTCTTCCATCTCCTGCAGCAAGAGCAAGTAATGGATACTTACAAACTCTTTACCCAACCCGGGAGGAGACCGAATACAGCAACATCTGCACTCCTACAGGACTTTTGATTCCTTGCAAACAGAAATCTTTGCAGAGACTTGAACACCACATCCCAAAGGAGAGCAGATGAATTGACAGGTGCTCTAAGTTTTTGGGTGTGCAGACCAGTGAGCCCAGAGGTCACACACCTGCACCCCATACTCTCTTTGGATTCCAAGGTGAATTCCTGGCTCCAGCCTCGCAGCCAAAGCAGGGGCAGTCATGAGATTCTTTGTTGCTTGAGGAAAAGGGTCAATATAGTTTCTCTTCTTTTGATCATAGGGTGATTTTTAGAAAAGCCTCATCAAAGAGATGCTCGATGCCAGCAATGTCCCGGTGCAGACTTGCTCCTCCCATGTCAGCAAGCATCAGCTCAGGCCTGCCCAAACTGGGCATCTTGCCACCCTTCCAGCCCAGGGTTAGCGTGTGGGGGAGATGGGGCTGTTGGGGTGTTGACAGGCACCAAATCTGCTCAACAGCTACTTGTGAAGTATCGTTTCCTGCCAAGCACTGCCCCACAGACTGGCAGAGTGCCAGCAATGCTTGTGGTGCATGCACCACCTGCACAGCTCAGCCAGATCTCAGCTTGCTGCTGTTCCTGCTGCACTTCGATAAGCAGGGGCTTGCTTATGTGGCAGCCCTTGAAATTCTCATTAATTTTTTTCTTATCTTAAGGAGTTAATTTTCAGTGAAGTACACGTAACAGCAGAGTCTGGGCTTTTGTCATAACGTGACTACCATCACCTCCACAGCAGTACAACTCTCACTAAAATAAATAGTGGCAAAATCCCAAAGTGTTCTTGGTGCAGTCCCTCAGTATTTCACCACAGCACATATAAGATCACTCTAATGTTATATTTTTCGCTTTCCATTTTGCCTCTAGCCAGCAAATTCAGCATGACGGAAGCATACGCAGAAACAACAGATGGATATGCTTACGATGAACACGCTTTCTCCTGCAATAAAACCGACATCCAAGAGTTTGGGAAAATATTTCTGCCGATATTTTACGTTGTGGTGTTTGCTCTTGGCCTCACAGGGAATCTAATGGTGGTTTTTGCCATTGTGAAAGGCAATCAGAAAAGCATCACTGACATCTATCTCCTGAACTTGGCTGTCTCTGACCTTCTCTTTGTGATCTCCCTCCCGTTCTGGGCGTCCAACACGGTCCGTGGATGGACCCTTGGGACTATTGCATGTAAAGCTGTTTCCTCACTGTACTACATCGGTTTCTTTGGGGGCATGTTCTTTATCACCGTTATCAGTGTCGACAGGTACTTGGCCATTGTCCGGGCAACTTATTCTCTGAAATCCAGAACAATAAGACATGGCTTTCTTGTGGCCTGCGGAGTGTGGGCAATAGTGTTTTTAGTGTCAGTGCCACATTTTGTGTTCTCCCAGCTTGTAGAAAATGACTGCATTGCTGTCTTCCCACAGAAGCTGGAGAACTTCTGGCCGGTGTTCTGCAATATGGAGCTGAACATTATTGGCTTTTTCATCCCAGTCTGTATCATATTCTATTGCTACTGTGGGATCATCAAAACCCTCCTCTCCTGCAAAAATCAGAAAAAAGCACGAGCCATAAAACTGATCTTGGTTGTGGTGGTGGTGTTTTTTCTGTTTTGGTCCCCCTACAATGTATTGATTTTTCTAGATACTTTAAATCACTATGATTTATTCACAAATTGCAACCAGATTAAGTCATTGGACTATGCAATGCACCTGACTGAAACCATTGCATTCAGTCACTGTTGTCTCAATCCTCTTATCTATGCCTTTGCTGGGGAAAAATTCAGGAAATACCTTTATCAAGTCTGCTTGAAGTACTGTCCATTCCTATGTTTCTGTGGGCCCTGCAGTCACTACCAGGTCACCCATTCAGTTAGTTATGCAGAAAGTGTGGTGAACAGCAACATAACCCTGAACACCAGCGACCAGGACGGCTCTGTCTTTGTCTAAAAGGCTCTGGGAAGGAGAAATGTGTCAATATGTGTGTCCTGCAGGGATAGCAGCCGCTGAGGGGTTGTCATTACCCATATGAAGAGCCTTAATGGCTGCACTGAATTACTGACATGCCTCTTGTTAAGCATTAAATATTCTAAAACAGTAAAGATTCTAAAAACAAAAGCAGTACAATATGTCAGTGTTGAACATGGGATGGAACCAAGAGTAAGGAAAAGGGAAAGTAGAAACAAAAGGAGTGCTCTGTGCCTAGAAAAGGAGGTGGAGAAGAATTTAAGGATAGGGAAGCTTTTGAACAGTTCTGCCACTGCAACTTGTGCATGTGTCAGTGTATGTGCATGTGATACTGATGTACATAGACCTAAACTCATTTTTTAAGGGAAGAGAAATCTCTTTAATGAATGGTGACTGCCTTTTAGGAAAGGGGAATATTTTTGATAGTAAAGGGGTGTATTTTTGATGCTATATATCCATAAGGAAGTGATTTTGTTGTTATTGATTGCAACAAATATTTTAACTGTGCTTTCATATGTAATAAAATCCCACTGTTGAAAAATAAAAAGGACTTATTTCTGAACCTGTGTTTAGTGTCACCCGTGCACTCTGTGTTTATAGCATGCAATA
Organism: Eulacestoma nigropectus; assembly: GCA_013397775.1. Taxonomy (NCBI): domain Eukaryota; kingdom Metazoa; phylum Chordata; class Aves; order Passeriformes; genus Eulacestoma; species Eulacestoma nigropectus. The sequence goes on from VZTE01000494.1 coordinate 748,290, forward strand.
ATCAGAGCAAGGACCTCTAATCCATCCTTAAGGATCAGAACTATGCCAGTGGGTGTATCTCCCGATACACAGGCTTGGCCTCAGCCAAATGCCAGAGCTTGGTGGAGCCCTTCACTCAGCACATCCCCAAGGGCTCTGCTGAGTGAGAGGCTGCCAGCTTGACCAGTGGACATCAGCACCCTCTGAAACAAGGGGAACTAGAAGTATGGGTTTGGATATCCGTGTGCTTGGTCCAAATATAGCACAGTCAAGCTGAGCATGGCAAGTCCATGCCTCACACCCATGCCCTGGTTGCTACATGTTGTAAACACCAACCGTGTCTACACTGTCACAGACAATGGCTTTGGGGACAAAATAACCCCTTGCCCATGCTGCTTACCACAACCTTCCTCAACCTTTGAGGCCTCTCCCACCACAGCTGATTTCCCCAGGGAAAACTGCAGCTGTACCCAGACTTAAAGCATGCCAGAGGATACATTTCTCATGTGCACTCCACAGCCCCCAATATCCTTTTTACTCGTGCAGTAACAATGCACTGAGGGTGCAAAATGTCCATCAGACGACTGAATCCTTTACCTGGGTGTCCCTGTCATCATCTGCTGCAAAAGCAAAGGAGAATTTGTTGGCACCATGGACTAGAGTTAGGTGAATGGAAAAAGGACTGTTGCCAATAATGAAGCTAAGATCACCTTACAAGAAAAAATCAAGGACCAATCTTACAAAACAAGTCCATGACAGTGGAACCCTATTTCTATATGCTGATGGAACTGGTAGCATGTCAAATCTGAAGAAACACTCTCACTTTTGAACTAACACAAAGAAGTTGTTTCAGAGCATCAGGGGGAGGAGGAGGGCCTTTCTTTGTTGACCTTAGTACCACCTTGTTTCTAAGAAAGTGTGGAGGAGAGTGTGTCCATTGAGCAATTTTCCAATAGCAATAAGTACACAAATATTCCATTTTTTGCTACTGAACATGATTCATGACTGCATGATTCATCATGCTCTACAATAAAAAAAACCCAACCAAACCACCTTTTCATGAAACTCTTTGTATTTGGTGGAAAGATATTCTCTGCTCAATTTTGTAATTTCAGCTGTTAAGTGGACTTCCAGACTCCAGACTTGCTGTCTAAGATTAAGTGTAGCGTGAGTGCCACTTGAAGTTAAATTACTTTTCCAAACTCAGTCTGCCTAATCAAGTGATATAAGGCAACGTTGTTTGTCCCTACCCCAAAGAAAGTGGTATTTTAAGAAATGGTATTTTTACAATGTTTTTTTAAAGAAATGCCAAGATGTGCAGAAAGAAAGAGGAAGGCTCTGAGACTAAACAAGAAGTTATCTGCATGAAGTCAGCCTGAAGACGGCGGATTGCCAAACTGAGCAATGCAGTCATGCTTGGTTTATTTAACTTCCCTTTGATTTTCCAGACAATGGTGAGTAGTGGGAAGAGTAAAAAGCTCCTTTAAATACGATCCATGTGCTGTCTTCAGAATGAAAGGTGGAAACCCAGAGCTTTATGCCAGCTCTCTAGGACAGGAGAGGTTTTTGATGCTTCTCCCCAGTGGCTCCCCAGCAATCCTACCCATCAGCAGCACAATGCATCCCTCTCCTTCCAGATGCATCTCCCTCTGGCAGGGCAGACTTACTACTGTGAGTCAGACTGCCTCGACAGCCCTGGGTCCTCTGCAAGCTACAAAAATCCTTCACTTCCAAGTCACGGACCCCTCCTGACAACCTGCACTCTGGTCTTCTCTGCCACGCCGTGCAATGGAATACTTCCAAGGATTGACAGCATAACACTGTCAGGTTTTATGCCATGTATTTGCAAGTTATTACATAGAGTTTGCCATTTATTTTCATGGTTTTATTGCTCAATATTTGAGCATTTGTATGAGATTAAAAGCTTCAGGAGTTTCTAGGCACTGGGCTCTGCAACAAACCACTAGTTTGTGCAGGTTCCTCCTCATAGGAGCAGTGGTAAATTTTTGAAAACCCAAGTGAAAACCAAAATCACTTTTTTTTTTTTTTTTTTATTTTTTTATTATCAGGAAGAGTATTCTTGTAACTATTCCTTGGAAAACTTTAGCCTCCATGGGACATACCAGTGCTCTGAGAGCAGCAAGTAGCAAACTTTACCAGGTCTGAGTTCAGCTGCAAGCTGAGACAGGCATTGCTGCCCTTTGCTGCACTGCACCATTCAAGCCTGACTGAAAGCCCACTAATGTCTTTTTAAGAACTGGACTTTCAGTTAATTGTATTTGGTTGTGCAAAAAAGAGGTGAGGAAGTCTCTGGGTTTGAGGGGTGGGTGTTGGGCTTTGGGGTTTTGAGGGGTGATGAGTTATCTTTGCATCTTAATTTTTCATCATGATCAACTTTTTTTCCTGTTTGAAATCACACTGACATTCACCATAAATCTTTTCCCAGCTGGCTTAAGTTTGAGGAACTAATAAAACCTGAATCGAAATTTCCTCCTCAGGTTCACGACTATATTTCATGTTCTACTTAAAAATAGAATGAACAAGACACATATTCAGCCAAACTGCTTGCATGGACATCAGTATTTTTTTAGGTGTCACTGTGAATCCATCTCAATCAAATATTACATCACAGTTACAAAATAATAGGATTTACATTTCTTCTTTTTTTAGATTTTTTTTAACCACTCTGGATTCTTGTGTTTTTTAACAAAATACTTGTACAAAAAGCTTAGAAGTGCAGCCAGTCAAAGCATAACATTGGCCTATGAAATTGCTCAGCAGTGAAAGCTGTCATTTTCAACACTGGCATCAGAAGGAGCCAGTCACTACCCACATATTTCCTTTGGATTCAGCATTTTCTGGGAGTGGATTTGAAGTCCTGGCCCAGGGTAGCCTGAAGTTTTAATGATGTTCTTCACAGAGAAACTTAATGAATTAATGGGTTATGGGTTAAGTTCTGTCATTTCTATTTTGTCTCTATAACCTTTGTGAGGTCCCTCACTGAGATCTTGTAAGTGATACAAAGCCTCATTGTCTTAGCAGGACCATGAGGGAACAAGTCTGATCCATGCAAATCCCAAGTCCTGCTATCACTAAAAAACAAATGAGAATTTTTCAAAGAAAATCTGAAGTTGCACTATCTCTACCCGCTGTTGGTTTTTCAGGTCCTAGCTGGTAAATTCTTTCCTCTGCAGTTATAGCCCAAGCACAATGCAGTGCTTTGCTAAAGGCCATTGACACACCACTTCTAAAATAGCCACTGAATGAAATATTTTCTGTATTAAGAACATACCTAGTCCTGCTAACCTGAAATTCTAATGAAAACCTGTATCATCCAGAATTACTATTTTGAAATTCAAGTTCAGTAATCAAAGCAAAAATTGAGAACAATTTCTTACTGTTAAAGATTGGTTACTGACACTTACCACATTCACACAGTTTCTGTTGAAGTTGGCAGTAATTCTGCTGCCACTGTTAAGCAGAACTTCCTAATTTACTTGGTAGCCACTGTAAGAATTTGGTTTTCGCCATACACATCCAAACTCAAGACCTGCATTTTACAGGGCCAGTGTTAACACATTGTTTTCAGTATGGGGGAAAAAAAAAATCCACCAACTGTTCCTGCCTGATTTTGCTTGTTACACTAATATTCGACACAAAATTGTTAATATATTGCATTTTTCATTCCTCTCCCTGAAGAAATACTGTAAAATAACTCCCATTGGACATGAGGAAAATGGTTTGCTTGTGGAGAAGTTTGCATTTACCAAATTTCTAACCATGATATTTCAATCAGCAGGATGGAGCACATGAGCTTTTTATCACTGAAGGCAGAGCTTAGTGAATGGGATAGAGAATGAAAGCAAGGACTCTGGCACTGCTGTTTCACTATACAGGGGATATTATCCACTTTCCACCTGCAGCTGTCGCTGGAACAGTCTGTTTCCCACCCCACTCATATGTCAAGTCTCTGATAAATGGCATGCATTTGTCACTGCTCCATATCCAGCTGCAGCACAGCAGTCCCACAACACATAGGTCCATATGCCAGGATAATGCACGCAACTGAGAAGCTGCATTTCTCCCACGAGGAGTTCGCGTTTTGCCCGTAAATTTGCTATGTTAAAATTAAAGCCAGCGGCACCGAGAGGCAAAGAAATGGCAGCAGAGATTGCAGTGGCCAATACTTGCAGGGCACATCGGAGGACACCGACAAAGCTGAGGAAGCAGAGGCGATGGCTCCACGCACCTCTGACAAGACAGTTCCCCCTGGTGTCAGACAGGAGCTGCTGTTCCCGTGTGCAATCTCCTGTGCCCCGGACCAGGACGGCTCCTTACAGATAAGAGCTCCTTGAAACCCTGAGCTGCAGCTTCAATTATTTTTCCAGGTAGGAGCAAATCAGAAGGAAATGATATGTCTGAGAGGCACCTGGAGCAGGTTGTTGGACCACCTTTGTCCACGGCCCTTTGCCGCCCACTTTGCCCCAGGCAATTGCTGAGCAACATAGATCCCTGTTTGGCCATAGCTGGAGCACAAGGCAAAGGGGAGCATTTCCCACTGGAAGGGCCTCAACCAGTAGTGCTAATGGCCTATAACCAGCCAGGGGTGGGGAACTGGTTAAGCGTGCACAGGAATTGCTTTTTCAGCACTTCCTAGGGACATAATGCTAGGCCTTCTGGTACAGATGAAGGACCTTCACCTCACATCTTCTTTGCCCTGGAAGGAAGGTGTCTGAGGAGGCTCAAAGCTGGGTTTGCCTGTTTTGTGAATGGCAGCATTAGAGCTGACTAAAATTTACCAGGTCATAACCCCCAAGGGGCGTCAGAGCCGCTTTGCGATGAATCTTTGCTTTATTGTAGTCCCTCTCCTCCTTGGATTCCTGTCTAAGAAAATAGGTATCCTCATACTGTGATCAGCTTGTTTTTTGTTTTTTGTTTTGTTTTGTTTTGTTTTTTTCCCCTCGAAATGAATGAGAGCCCTCATCTAAATCATTAAGGCTCACCCTCACCTGGTCTCTTGTTCAGTTCCTTTTTCTTGGTCCCATTGCTGAGCCTTGCTCTCCAGATCCTCCTGGTAGTTAAGGTTTCAGGAGGCTACACTGAAGGGATGGACAAAATGCCAGTTACCATAAAAACAACACAGAATGCACAGGCCAGGGTTTACAGATCAAGCCAGATTCAGAAGGGGAAATGGTAGACAGTAGCATACATCTTTTTGCACGAGACTAACAGCACCTGGAGCCACGTATTTGCAGAGTCACCACACCCTCTCGCTATCCCTGTAATCACCCTTGCTCATGCAGGACCCTCTGCCCTAAGCTCACTCCATCATTCCTTCTGCCCATCTTTAGTGTCAATGCTTTCTTTGCATATCCACCAGGAGGTGGCATTATTAAACTCTATTTGACTCGAAATTATTAAACTCTATTGGACTCATTCATGGTTAAATCAGGGCACCAGTCAAGCAAGTGAAGTCACTGATTAAAAAGTACAGAGTGTAAAAAATATATTTATGAAAAGTAAGAAAAAAATTGGTCACTATATTCTGCTGATGAAAGAAACATCAATTTCTCAGAGGTTTTATTTATTTGCTTGTGGGCATATGCAAGTCTGTAGATGTAAAATTAACTACAGGCAGTTTCACCAACAATTCACAAAACACAGAATATCCTATGAATCACAAAGATGACAGAGATGCTCCAATAAAGACCTTTTATTGTGCCTGCCACAGTTATATTTTGGTGTACTGAGTGGTTTCCCCTGCTAGTAAAAGTGAACTGAATATTACATAAATTGGCTGTACAGATTGTCTTGAAGAGGCCTCGCGGTGAAAAAGATTTTCCATGTGATAACAGAGTGCCTGGGTATTAGCAAACATGGAAAGATCAGTAATCAGTAAGAGCAAGTATTAGTTCTTTCTCACTCTTGATCCTCTGCAAATACTTGAGTTTTTCTAACTAGCCTCCTTTATATTACATCTGCCGTGGGAGGAATATGTCAGGAGTGACTGAGAAGATGTTTGTTGTGTAGATGTTTAGGATAAGGCTTTAATAAGTATTTAATAAGCTTTAAAAGCATTTAATAAGCTTTTAAAGGCTACCAGTAACACAAAGCACACCGAATCAAAAGCCTTTACACCACATTGTCATCATTCCTCTGTATCTAAACTCATCACAATAAACATCAGAAAAAGTGGCCTGAGAACCCTTCTGCTATTCACCACTGCCTTGTCTTTTTTTTTTTTTTTTTTTTTTTCTTCAGAAAAACTAGCCTTTAAGAGGACCCCATAGTGATGATTGGGTGATGGCTGGGACATTTAGGAAAAAAAAAATTAAATCTTAGTTATCAACAGCTCCTCAGAGTGGAAACAGCCCAAATATCTTACTTACCTGTAGAAACAGCTTGGTAACATTTAACACGTCACTGAACATGACAAGGAAATCTCCCTGCTGTGCCATTTCACATTTAAGAAGACTTAAACTCATGTTTTTTGCATTAGTGATTTTTAATTTTAGTAAAATTAAGCATATAAAATGACTATTTCTGTCATGTTTGAGGTGAGAAGTTTCAGTTCTCTTTTTTTATGAGGAGTTCTGCCTATAGCAGCTTTGCAAGCACAGCATGTGGGAAGAAAGCAAATTAAGCTGAGGAAAAGGATGACTGACACCATTCACAGAATCACCAGTGGATACAAACAGTAGAATGTACAGGGCTCTCTCTCAGAATGCTGCAGTTTTAGTCATGTACAGGAAATTCAGAATACATTAAAAATTACAAAGAAAGGAACTGTACAATGAACTGGTAGAACAAACACTTTGCTAACAAGGAAGTATGGGAGCTATAAATGTGCGAACTATGATCCAAGTTCACCTGAATTGCAAAAGAAGAACCACACGAGGCCTGACCACACATGAAGGAGTTGGCCTCCTGATGGAGAGGACGGTTTGATGAGAAAGGTAAATGTTTGTCCATCTGTGGCAGCATGGATCTCACACCGATCCACACAATCAATCAAAATACTGATTCTTGCTGATAGTTGTCCCTTTTTATTTACTGTCATCTGCTTCTCTCCTGGGCTAGCCTCTTCCAAACAAGGACTTGTCTGAATCGTCTGTCCCTGGCCAGCACTGGGATCAGACAGAATGGATGGTGCACCGTCATATAAGTGGTGAGTACCTCACAGCCTAGTTAGTTGTCGCGGTAGAGACGGACACATGGCACACACTTATTGTAATCCAAAGCTGTAAGAAGTAAAACTAAGAATAATTTTTATTATTCTCTGATACTANCAAAGCTGTAAGAAGTAAAAGAAGAATAATTTTTATTATTCTCTGATACTACTCTTATACCTTTTCACAATTACTGTGGCTTATTATGATTGGCTGTTAGTAAACAATGACAGGGCTGTCTAAAAAAACAATGACCATTCAAGCAGTAATACAGTCAGCTATACAAGCAAAAGTATAGTTGGTTACATATTATATGCAAGTTCCTTCTTGTACACACTTAATGTTCCATAACAAGAACATCTTCTCCTTGTGTCCAGAGTATCTTCTTTCATTGATTATCCTCTTGGCTATCACTGTGGCTTTCACTGTGACTGCAGTTTCTCACGGGTAGATTTTGACTGTTTTTAAATCAAACTCTGTGAGGCTTTGAGACCAGCTGTCAGCCTCGTCAGATCCCACAGTTAGTGGGTTAGGTAAATGTCTATCTCCAGTCCTTCCCTGAGCAAGAGCCCTATGCCTCCTGTAAAATGGCAAATTAATCATAAGACTTCCCATAAAAGATGGGAGTGGCCGAAATAATCTTTTAGTGAGAAGCAATGTTTTTATGGTATGGGTTGTTCCTCATTTTGCTTTTATTAAGTTCCTTCCTGTTGCATTTAATGTGCCCTCCCAGACACGTATGCGCTATCCCATATAAAAAGTTTATCTCCTTTCAGTCAGGCTAATCAGGTTTGGTCCACCCTTGTGCACTCGTGATATATTTGGTCAGTGCCACATATCCTGATATCATTTAGTAAAGAGGTAAGATGACTTCTTTTCTTCTTCTCTTCCCCTGAAAAACCATTAGTTTTACAGCAACATCACTGAGAACCCTTCCCCCTTTCCCCTTAATCTTGCCATCTCCTGCCATTCTCCTTTTGTTAGTCTTTGCCAGATTGTCCAAGAAGCAGCTGAAAAAGACAGGCTGCCATGTGTTAGAAGGGGACCTCAGAGCTCCCCTACTGGAGACTACAGTTACACTCAGTCCCTTCCACTCTTCTTTCTCTCCAAGCAATTGCAGGACCCGCAGTCACACCACCTTTCCTCTATTTTCTGCATTGTCTCATTTGCTCTTTTTTTTTTCCCTCTTTCTCTGCAGTTTTCCTTGCAGGCTCTCCCAGGGACCCTGTTCATTGGTAAGCCATCAGAAGATATTTCAGGATTCATTCACATCCTCTTGATTTTTACAAACTGGCAGATATATTTTTTAATCTTCATTTTCTGGAGTTCACACATCACAAGTTTTCAGCATCTGTAGCCACAACGATTTTTCTCTTTTTTGTGGCCGAGCATTCCTCTTTCTGCAGAAACACTCTTGCTCAGTCTCCTTACAAAGACAGACCTTCCCATTTGGTGACTTAGCATGAAGTGCATTGGTATTATGGCAGGTGCATTTACTACTTGAAAGCCTTCCAAAGAAGGACTGGGCAAAAGGCACTGTGCCAGGTAGGTGCTTTCTTCAGGCCAGTGCCATATGGATCATACTAAACTGTATTTCATACAGCTGCAGCCTTTTTCCCTGCTAACAGTATGACTGAAAGATCAGAAGCATATCTGAAGTGTGGCCTGTCCTAAGGACAGGTCTTGAAATGTTGCTGGTCATCGTCGACACATCTCGCAAAATGTTGCTGCTGATAGGAAATCATTCCTTAGCTGAACAGGGTTCTTACAGAGTTGAAGAGATATAATATCTGGATTCAGTTCTATTCACCTCTTCATCTGGAAATCAAGAAAAATCACCACTGATGAAATTCAAAGAAGATACCTAGTTTGATAGAGCTGAAAATAATGAGTGGGACAAGATAAGCATGCAGATAGATGGTGGTTTATTCAGGAGAAAAAAATTACAGCCAGAACTAAGAAACATCAATTCCTAAGAGAGCATTGTCAAGAGCAAGAGGTGTTTTCTTCCTGAAAAGCATGTACTTAAAGAAAGATTTTCTGTCATTGTTATTGTGGGTGAAAAGCTGAACTTGTGGGCCTAGCGCAACAACATGTCAAAGAAGAGATTAATGAGGCCCTTACACAGACAAAAGAACATCAAGAGGAACAGCTTCTAGTTTCTGTGAGCAGAGCTGATGAAACAGGTACAACAGTGTTGTCTGCTTATCTGATGTCCACATCCTTTAAGGACTGCTAGTAAACTGAAGAGAAAATGTACATGATCTGCAGAGCAATAACCTGCACTGGAGGAACATCTCCCACAGACCGATTTAAAAATTTCCACAGATGCAGCTTGTGAAAGATGACTGACAAGGTCCTTCCCATACAATTGTTTTTCTCTGGCAAAACCTGAAACCCAGTAGATCCCATGTCTCATGCTGTCTTCACATCAAGCTTTTCAGCCAAATATAAGTTATTGGGCAGTGTAACAGTGTCAGAGGCATATGAGATAGCAGCAAATAGCATAACTGAACAAAAGCTATACCCGTGTCTGGAATAACACCAGAGAGCAAACAAGAAAACATATAATCTCTTGTGGACAGCGATGTCTGATTCTTCCTGCTCTCACTACCACCTTCTGTAGATTTCTTGTTTCTGCTTCTTGTTCTCTCTCTTCAGTTTCTCCTGATCACGAGAAAGCAGGCTTCCCTGTTGAGAAATGGCTTGTACTTGGCTTGGCTGGCCTTTTCTGCGAAACAGAGGAGACCAGCACCTGCCAGCTGCCAGCACAGCTGTTTTGCTGGCAGGACTCACAACCATCCCACTTGACTAGCACATGTCCTCTGTGCTCTCTTCTCCTTTCTCAGGATCCTGCAAAAGACAAATAAGGCTCACCTCACTCTCAAGAGAAATTCATAGAAGCTGTTGAGCTTCCTGCTGTGACAGAGAGCCACGGTAAACCTCAGCACCTTGCACACTCTGCCCTTAGACCACACGTGCATGCACACATCCTACTTCTAATTCAATATTTTGACCACTGTTACATTTTGTGCTGGTCAGTGTTAGGAGGTAGATTTGCTGTATATAAAACCTGTGACAGAAAACATCAAGCAAAAAGGTAGTGTGAATTAACATGCCTTCATTTCTTTTTTTAGTTAGATAAGTAGGAGTTAGGAAGATCAAACAACAGTGATTAAAAGGAGCCTTTCCTACACTAAATCTCTACAGCTTTTTTCTTCTACAATTACATAGTGCAACTTGCGAAATTAGTTACGTCAGAGAACACTTCCCACACACCTACCAAGTGCCTGCCTCCTGTCTGCTCACTACAGATGATTCTTTGATCATTTTTTTCTGAGCTTAAGAAAAAACAAGGTTTTAGTTGAATGAGAGATGAGTGACATCTATGCTTAGTGACATCAGTTTTAATGATTGTTAGATGAGATGAAGCTGCTTTAACTCAGTAATCAGTCTCCCAGTGGAAACTGCATTTTTTTTAAACATTGTAAGATGTGTTTAATTCTATTTCTGACTTAAGGGGACTATCTCTGATGAGCACTGAGGAGAGAAGTACTTGTGATATAATCTAAGGAAGTCGAAGCTTCCGCTAAGAGACACAGCTACCTAGTGACATCTGCTTTTTGCAGCTGGTGGATATTGCTGTGTGGGTAGCACCTCCCTGGCAGAGCTACCTGATGAGAAGCAAGTGATTCTGCACCCTTAGAGCAAAGAAGCCTCTTCACATCAACTGAGAAGAAAGGAGGAGAAAAGGTAAAATTCATAAAATGCAATTGCTCAAACATTTGTGTATCGTGTACACTCATGGTATGTGCGAATGTAATGCTTTTTCATTTACCTCTTATAGCTGCTCAGGTAATTTTTTTAGGCAGTTTTAAGAATTCTTGCATCATCAGAAGTGGGTGTATTCTGTGAGCATATGCTTTTAAGTATTCAAATATATTATGCTGAACCTAGATTAGATTCAGGCATGTCTGGGTGCAGTTGCTGCAAAGCTGTAATTTCTACACCATTGGTGTCAAACGGTTTTGTCCTTGTGACTTGTAAATCATATTCAATTCCTCTCTGTCTAGAATGGAACAGAACTGTAGGCTGGAAAGGTGCCATGCTTGGGACTACACACAGTAGGTCTCAGACTAATGATAGTCTATTTTTGCTGTTGTGTAGCAGCAACACACATGGCAAAGACAAGTAAAGCAATGAAACTCACTTCTCTTCTGCTTTCCATTCATAAAATAAAGACAAAGGGGAAGAACATAGTTCAGGCTTAGAGTTCTGGTATGTTAGGCTAAAAAAAAAACCACTTGTGATGTGAGTAATACACACAAGTAAGAACAGAACTCAGACTTGAATTTCTGGTATGTTAGGCTAAAAGAATGATGCTGTGATGTGAGTAACACACAGACTCATAAGTCAGCAATATATTTGCCCTATGTCCAACTTACATCACTTAAAACTCTCTATCTGCCTGTTAGAAAAGAACATACATATGAAGATGAAAAACTCCTATTATTCATTTAGCCACTGAAAACAGCACTTATTGAAAGCTCCTATCAGCTTTCAGTAAATGTAATTTCATAAGAAAAGTCTGATGCATGTTTATCACAGTCTTCTTACGGTGGGTGACATACGCCTGATGGGAAAGGTGGGTGAGTGAAACTCTGAACTGCTATGAACAGTGGCTTTGCTTTTTACTTTGCTCTAGATGGGGCTTAACCCTCTCTGATCTGACACCTGTGGCCCACGTCTTTTATTCCTATTTGCTTTCCTCTCATCCATCTGAACATCCATTTGTGCTTGATGTGCAAGCTGCACCCACTTAGTGCAAGGACTAAGCCCATGCATGCTAAGGATGGTACATTGTTCAAGTGTGCACATGCATCCATCCCATAATGCTCACATAATGTCTGAGAACCTGCAGTGAGTCATGTGCCGAGCTGCGAGTCAGTCACTCGTGATTCAGGTTTGTGGAGTAACCACACTGTCTTGACGCTCTGAAAATCACTGACATTTTTGTCTTCTTCCCTTCTCAGAACTGGGGGAAAAAACATGAGTTCTTCAAGTACAGAGTCCCTTGAACTCTCAACCTTTTACGACTATTATGATAACTATAACGATGCTCCAAAACCATGCAGTAAGGAAAGCGTCAGGAAGTTTGCAGCCTCCTTCCTACCTGTTCTGTATTCCCTGGTATTCCTGGTCGGGCTCGCTGGAAACATTCTGGTCATCGTGGTCCTCTTCAAATACAAGAGGCTGAAGAGCATGACTGATGTGTACCTGCTAAACCTCGCCATCTCAGATTTGCTCTTCGTTCTATCCTTGCCGTTCTGGTCTTATTTCACACTAGACCAATGGGTTTTTGGAACTCCCTGGTGTAAAATCATTTCATGGATCTACCTGGTTGGGTTTTACAGCGGGATATTTTTTATTATGCTTATGAGCATAGACAGATACCTGGCAATTGTTCGTGCAGTGTTTTCCTTGAAAGCAAGGACTGCCTTCCATGGCTTGATTACTAGCCTTGTTGTATGGCTAGTAGCTCTTTCAGCCTCAGTCCCCGAGCTTGTATTTAGAGAGTCTTTTAATGAACACAATTATACCACCTGCAAGCCAAGATTTCCAGGCAATTTCACAACATGGAAGCTTTTTTCCACTTTGGAAATCAACATTTTAGGGCTCCTAATCCCTTTTATAATTATGACATTTTGCTACTCCATGATCATTAAAACATTAGTTCACTGTAGAAATGACAAAAAGAATAAGGCTGTGAAGATGATTTTTGCTGTCATGATTGTGTTTTTCTTTTTTTGGACCCCCTACAACATTGTTATTTTCTTACAACTGCTGGAATTTATGGGAGTCATTAGAGACTGTCAAGTGAGCAGGAGTCTGGACTATGCTTTCCAGGTAACAGAAATCCTCGGCCTTTTTCACTGTTGCCTCAATCCAGTCATCTACTTCTTCATGGGGGAAAAATTTAAGAAGTACCTGAAGATGCTCTTTAAGAACTGGCAGTTACCTGGGTATTTTTGCAAGTGGTGCGGAGTTCACATCACTTACCACACTGAATCTACCAGTTCATTCCACACACAGTCGACGGGGGACCAAGACGCTCTGTAACGTGTTTCAGACCAGCCACTGAACTCAGCAGCAAGCAAACTGACAACAGCAGGAACTTTGAAAAGCAGGAACTTTGAAAAGCTAAGCAAATGCAGATACATTTAACAATAAGCTAGTGCCGGATAATTACTCACTTCAGCTTTATTTGTGCCTCTAGATTTTCTGAGTGTTGTGACAAAGGTGTCCCAAATGTGGAACATGGGAGATGGACACGCAAGGTTTCCCTGCTGTGATTACAAATCACTGCTCAGCTCTGTGCAAAGCACTGCACTGCGTGGCTTCTTTCTCACCAGCATCAAGACATTGGCCTGCATGGAGGGGCAGAGGTGAGACAGCAGCTTGTCGTCAGCACATGCACTTGCAACACGTATTCATGTATTCAAGAAGGATGGTCATTACCACATTTTTTTATTCTGCAGTTGATCTGTGTAGGACTTGTTCACTCATGACTGTTAGGTAGCTATCAGCAGTACCTGCTACTGTTAAATGTTTCATTTCAGGGAGGATGATATACCCTCTGTCATTGAGAAAAAGGGCAAAATATATTCTCTATGTGCACAAAGACACAAAGCAAAGCCGTCACTTTGCATTGTAGGTGCGTTTTCTCTCAGGCTGACAGATATGCCTATATGTAGATACATCTATATAGGCATTTTGAATTACTTTATCACCATAATTCAGGATAGCAATTCTGTATTTTAATTAACATAGAAAATGTTTTGAATATTTTTGAATAAAAGTGTTTTTAAAAACTCATTTTCCAGCACATGTGAATAAATTTGAAGCATCTTGATTAAAAGTATGTATTTTAAAGTGAATATTCTTTGTTCCGAAAGTACTGAAAGCCAAGACTCAATTTTCATTAATTGGAGATGTATCTGGCAAAACAAAAGAAAGTAAAAACAGAGATTGTGTAGAAAAGTTCTGTCGTAAGTTAGAAACCACTCAAAGAATCCTTGCATTTGATAACAGCAAAATGCAAACAGTGTGATACCTCAGTAGCAGCTCACAGGCTATTAATTAACCAGAGATCTGTAACAGGAAGGAAACTCATACAGTAGTGTTTAGATTTTGGCATAAAAATAATTTTAAAAGAGGCAAAAAATCAGTAATGTGGTGGCAGACACATTAAGAGTTGAAAAATACATATCAGAAGATATTTCTGGTGTGTCTTTTTGTTGGACAACATACATCCAGATTACTTATTATAAGCCAGATGACTTATTTTCTTACACTGTCAGTAATAAAGGGCCTGCTCAGCATTCAGCCAAGGCTCCAAAGAGCAAACAAGGCATTAAAATGCATCAGGAAAGGGCTGAAGAAGAAATGTAAAAATATTGTAGTGCCATTGTACTCATTACTCTAAACAAGAGACATAAGTGGGAGCTCATCTCCATGTGACCTCTCTCATGATACAAGACTGAAAATAAAATGCAGTACACTTAAATCTCATACACACATGTATCCATCATAATTAATTTTGTTAAATTAAACCATTAGCAGTTTGCTGAGGATGACAAGCAAGGATCTGCATTAATGCAGATAATAGGAATAGCTGTGGAAAACATTACTTGCAGTAAGAAAGAGCCTTTATTTCCAAGGAAAAGACTGTAATTCTTACTACTCAAAACCTTAGAAGCCACTGCATAAATCACTTGGGAAAAACTGATGAAAACTTTCCTATTTTGAAAAGGAAAAGGAAGACAAATTTCAAGTGTGAGGCACTTCAAATTCTCACAGATGTCACTGAAGCCACCATAATGTCCCAAGGTGGCATGGCACAGCATCCTCACAGATGGTGATGCTGATAGCATTGGCACTGTGAACTGCTGAGATATGCACTTGTCTGGTGCACAGACTAACCTGGAAGCCAGACAGCTTCCACTTCAGCTACTTTTTTCTTGGTCCTGCTCTGCGATCCCTCTAGTCATCAAGAAAATATGGATCCTTGATTTCCAGACTAAGGGAAAGGCTGCCTGTGCTGGCCTGGCAAAAATGATGGTCAGCAGGGAACAAGCAAGCTGTAGGCTCTTGACAACCCTGATGTAAGAGACATCCAGGGCTAAGAGTGGTGTCAGGGAATGGCTTGCAGGCTGGTCCAGGTCTGGGCACACTCTGCGGTGAGGGAGGACGCTGAATCTGGTCACGTGTGGAATTAACGGGGTGCACCCAGTGGCCGTGCAGCAATGCCACAAACAGCCGGTGTAAAGCAGCTCTCCCACACTTAACTCAAATGTGCCTCATGTCACCACTCGGCTTTGTGCCCCACAGCCTGTGCACGGTTGCCCTTGGTGCAGAGGGTGCTTGGTGCTGCCAAAGCTCCTCCCAGGTGAATGTTGTCTTGTTCCTCAGTGCCAAATAGCCTCTTCCAGTTCTCCCAGTAATATTCACATCTATTCAATGCATGTGCTGGATGAGCAACTGAGCTGAAAGTTGTGCTCTGAGCAGCTTTGCTGAGTTGGGTGCAAAGAGGAGCTCATATTAAATAGATGGGCTCAGGGATTCAGGTCCTGGGACTGGAGCTCATTGAACCTGGGTGGCTTCCTTCTCTGTCACCAGAACAAACCCCCCTCCCCCACGCACCAAGCTGCAGGGGACAATGCCAGTCCTCTTTTGAGACAGGGCTTTGAAATCTGCTAATGAGAAAGGATGAGATAATAGTATTAATACAGACAAAAATAAAGTAGGGATTTTCAAAATGTCAGTTGACAAAGGTGTCATTTTAGCTGAACAAGAGTTTCCAGCAATGAAGAATGTACATACAAACCCAGTGAACCATGAAGGAGAATGGATAGACATTTGAGTGAAGCAAAGCTGACTCATTTTTGAACCCACATTTTTGCATCAAGGTTCCTCAGAAGGCCTGCCTGCATCCTCTCTTCAGTTATGCTAAGCAGCCATAGAAAGGTAGATGAAGGGCGAAATCAGCTAATTAGATTACATACAAATAATGATGAAAAGATAACAACAAGTTGATTGGTTAGTTTTCATAGTGTGCTTGGGCCACTACAGTCACTCCCTAAACAAAAAGCTGAATGACACATTTACTCTGGAGGACAGATTCACCCCTTTTCATTGTGCAGAAGCAGCATTGTGGTCAGCAGCCTGCTCCCAGTCAATCTGCTCCTCTCAGTCTGAGAGCCAGTGAGGAATTGCAATTCTCCTTCCTAGACTGCAACTGCTTGTCACTGTCCCACCACCAGCTCTGCACACCTGCTCTGAAGGGGAGTACAATTCCACAGGCACCACAGTGCTCCTCTGTTACCAGGATGCTTCTAAACTTCAGCAGGGGATCTACATCACCCATTTTCCTCCAGGAGCTCTTAAATCTTTGCAGTTTTATCCTACATCTCTCTCTTAACACAGCCAGAGACCAACTTTGTCACATCCTGCCTCTTATGCCAATATCTCCATCTGACTTGATTTACAGTTAGAAATTAAGGGCCATTTAATACAGTCAATCAAAATGAATATTAAAATAGTGCTTAAGGCAATGCCTCCCGAAAGTTCAACTTTGCAACTCCAGTCATGAAAGGAGGAGACTGGAAATGATATAATAGTGGTGAGATTTGTAGCATTTGTATAACTGATAAGACCATTCAAAGGAGAAGTAGTGGTGGTTGTATCTGCAACCATCTCACTGTGACACAGCAATGATATATGTAGGTGCCAAAGGCAATCATGGAGAAGTCGCTCTTAAAGCAGTGAGCACTACCACTGAGGAGACACCAAGTTAGAAGCTCCCAGGGTGATTTTGTTTTTCACAGTCATCCAGCAGCAACATCCATCACACAAACTAACAAAACCCCATCTAACGGGACAATCATTGAGTCAAAGCCACTTCTCACAGAAATGAAGCTCAAAAATGAAGAAGCTCTTTATCTGTTCCAGGCCAACAGAATCAAGTCCTCTGTGTAAACGCAGCCGAAATACCTGATTGATCGATGGATCACACTCCTTTAGTTTTTGTGCTGATTTATTTTTATTTTTTATTTTTCAAGTTATCTTTGAAGGGTTGAAGTTTTTCTGGATTTTAATTTCTTGTTTCAAAACAAGTAACAGAACACATTCAGTATAAGTAGCGCTGTGACTGCACACTGCAAGCTTTTTGTGAATTCAAGTGTTGCAAAATAAAACTACTAAGGCACTAAGAATTTTTTAAAATTCCAAGATGTTTGTTTACTTGCATTTAACAACAACGGCAAGTAATCAAGAATCTGATCTACAAGAATCTGATCTTTTTCCACAGATACAAAACACTCATAAAAAGTACTCTTAGTGATGCTAGGAACATGTAAGACAACAGAGACTGAATGAAGATTGACATTACTAGATGCACTCTTCTTCTCAAGAGCGACCAGTGGCATTTAATCAGCATTTTCCAAGAAGGTCCAAGCAGCCAAGTTCAGGAAGAGACTTTTGCACCTGGGACAGTGATTGGAACAATGGGTGGACATCCCTGCATGAAAAGCGTATTTGTCGCTTTTGCATAGGAACTTTGCACTCCTTAAAGTACCTCCGTAGAAGTATTGTGGTTTGGGCAGGACAATGGAAGAGAGGGGCCCTCCCCAGCATTTAACCTGTCACCATTACTCACAAACAAAACAGAGCAGTACTGGCTTGTAGTAACACAAAAGCATCTTAATCAAAGTGAGGAAAGACCACAACACTTCTCTGATAGCAGAAAAGGCAAGACACCCAGTCTGTGGTCATGGTCTTGCTTGTGGTCAAATTTCAGTTTACCCGTTATGAGCAAGAACAAAGTATGTGGGAAAGCTGCAAAAAGCTCATAGAAGGAAGATAAGGATGGATTTTGCTGTTGCTTATGCCCTTTTTGCTCATTCACAAGCACCGGGAATGGAAAGAAAATAAGTCTGGTTGATTGCAGGGAGCAATGACGTGTTCTGCAAGACTTGCAGACAAACAGCACTGAGAAGCTGCAGAGAACAGGTCTCCCCTTGCTATCAAGAATCTTGTTTACACTTTCTAGAACAGCGAAACCCATAGTATGAGGTGTCACACAAAACTCTGCAGTCCTACAGAGAAGGGGCTGAAGAGTTTACAAAAGGAAAGAAAAGGCAGCTTTGGATTCTGGCTGTTTTCTCCTCAGTTCTGCTTTACCAGCCCATCCTTGCATAATGCAGGTCACTACTCGCTTCCTTTCCTCAGAAATATTAGGGAACTTCCAAAATCTCCCATGGGGAGGTTGGTGCCTGTCTGCTCCTACTCTGGCTTTTTGCATGAATGTGTATGCAACCACCTCCTCTCCACAGTCACATGGAGTCCATTCACTTCCTCACCTGCTGAAGCTCACTTTCTCCACATAGAGAGGTCACACAGTGGGGTGCCTGTCTTGTCACAACACTGCAGAATGTTTTGCTTTTGACAAGGCAATTTCATGAAGATGTCCCTGCTCATTGCAGGGGAGTTTGACTGGATGACCTTTAAAGGTCCCTTCCAACCCAAACACTTCTATGATTCTATGAAAATCTGGAAAGAGCAGATTTTTGGCAGCAGGTGCGTTGGCTAATGATCAACACCTTTTAACCCAATGCTTTCATCTGCATTTTCATTTCATTTTCAGATTAAAACTACTTTAGAGTAAGCAAAGCCTATTTGTCAACATTACTGCAATAAAGTATTTCATTAATTCTGCTCTGAATTATTATTATAATTTTATTATGATGGGGGAAATAATTTCAGAAGTCCTCAAGTAACCAAAAACTGTAGAAAAAATTCAAGCATTTGTCTTATTTAGAACATTTAAACAGCCTTAATAGAACAAATCTACCATATTGCTCAATAAGTAGCTTATTACACATATCCATAGGAATTTACCAGAATTTAGGAAAAAAGCTAGCATTAGAAGCAAAATTTCAGTGAAGTGGTGAGTGCTAAAGACTACTGGACAAAAATAGGATTTTTTTCTGTGTTTTTTTTTTTTTTTAAATCTACTGCCTAGAGTGTAAAATACTACAGCATTTTATAGACTCTATCAACATGAGACTACGTGAATAAAATTTAAACAATCAAACATCATATTAGCATTTATGAAAGGTCAATTCTTAAGTGACAACTATTTTACAATTTGCATCAGAGACTGAGAAAGCAAGGCTAGTACTAGCTACACAAGATTCTGCCGAATTATAATTCTTTTTTTTTTTTTTTTTAATTCCAGGAATGGGTTTGCAAAGAGGCAGAGCAACTATTGTGTCATAAACAGGGGGAAAAAAAAATAAGCCCACCTTTTCTCTAACGTAATTTACAATGAAGACCTCAGTCATAATACGATGCAACTGAACGTGGCCTGAATTTTCAGGAGGCCACATGCCAAATTCTTGAATTGTCATACCAGCACAATTTAGTGGGTATATATAGGCTTCCAGGTTCCTGGAAAAATGTAAAAAAAGCTCTAGAATTGTCAACTAATTGTACAGAAATAGAAGAAAAAAATGAGGAAGGGCTGATACTGCCCAACAATGGAGCAAATAGGTAGCCAGTATCAATGTTAATTTTAGGGACACCTAAAAAAGTCTGCCACATTTCTAGACCTGAGGCCATAAGATTCCACAAAGTTACTGCTTTGGCAAAAGCAAAATGAAACACAGTAAAATAAATAAATTAAAAAAAAGAAAATCAGTGAGATCCTTCCCAGCAAAAGCCGCAGCTGCCTGGTCAGGGAACAGCACAAGGTGTGACTGCATTCCAACAAGCGCAGCAGCTGAGGAGCCGGTAGGCGAGACCTCGTCTGGACTCACCAGCCAGACGTGACACTTGAATGAAAGTGTGTTTCTCCTTTGTGACTGCAAATGCAGAGAGTCCCACGCAGACAGACCTTGGTGCATGGGGGCAGATACAACTGGCCCCAGCTGTGTTCAGTGGTCACGTTTAGAAAAAACCCCATGTTTTATTAACACTGCCTTACTAAATGGCCTCCACTGTCTGCACTGGCTTCCTCATCATAGTGGTGCAGACTTACACCAGGCAGAAGTACCCCAACCATGCCCATCAGTACCTATCAATCTGAGTCAATATACCCAAACCAGACTGTAGTACCATTGTCCTATACTTCTCCCTGAAAACAAACAACAAAAGCTGTTTTTAAGGTTCAACCTTTAGCTTTGCCAGGGATGTCGGTCAATTTGACTCTTGCATTTGCCACATAGAAATCAAAACTCTGCCCTCCTTTGTAAAGGCATTTTGCAGATGAAAAGTACAACAATTAAATAATAGTATAGAAACAAAAATCTGTGTATTAATTGCTAGATTCCTTGCTTTGTCTCAAGACATCAAGAACTGTGCACTCTCATTTACTCATAGCCGAGGAAGTTTTATCTCCTTCCACAGAAGATGAAAAAAACTTCATAATGCATTATTCTAAACACAAGTCTTTGGTTTTGAGCAATTTCATCCCAACATTTCTCAGTCAATGGGTGATTTTCCTGAATCATGAAGGTTTGAAGACTAAACTCCTACCCCTTTTTAACTTACTTGCCCAATTTACTCGAGGTTTTGGCATTTGTAATCTGCAGGGGGTTTCACCAATTTGCATGAACACACTAAAACAGGTAACAGGAAAAAACAAAGTATCGCCACAAAGAACAGGAACATTCTTTCCAAGCCAAGCCAGCATCACAATTTCACATCAAAAGGTCTACAGCCTGACAATAAATGACAATCTCCCAAATCAGAATACATTATGGACCATCAACCAAGGCTGTTAAACAGAGCTTATACTTTTAAATTATTTCAATTGCTGTACTCCAGTTTGCCTTGCAGAGTGTGAACTTTAGAATTTTGGGGTGTCATTTTTGCAAACTGAGTCATGGCAAGCAAGCAGCTGAATCAGCAGTCAAAGCTGAGTCTCTTCTACTGAAAAGCACTGAAATTTGTACCAAAAAAGAGTTCACCTTAAAGTTTCAGGTGCTGAAACTCAAAGAGAGATGATCAGATATGCTCTACTTCAAAAGAAGATACAGGGCTAGATGGACCTTAAGCAAACTCACTGCCATTATTCTTATATGAAAAAGCAAAGTTCTATTAAATGAGAAAAAGAGAAAAAAATGCAACAAAAATTGTGAGCTGAGCTCCGTATATTTTCAAAGCCCTCAGCCTCTGAGACAAGAGCACTTGTGTGCTGTGCCAAATCTTTAACAAACTCAGAGAGAGGAGAAACCTTGGGAATCTCTGAATGTTCTTTCACCCACCTTGCAGGACAAGTACAACAGCATGGTTATGTGTCCAGAGAAGATACTTGCTCACCAGAAACCACAGTGAAAGCAAACCAGGCATCATCCAACCTTATTGTTTTGTGAACAACTGAAAACAGGCGATGCCTATCAAAGACAAAAAGAACCAGCATGGTTTCTACCTTGCACGGATAAAATGGAAGACAAGATGGTGACAAGCAGGTGGGGAGCAAGTAGCAGCAGAGCTGGTACTGATGGGCATTCCCCATCTTGCGGTTAGGCAGATTTTTATTAGGATTTGGATATATTTTTCCCACTTTGCACATCCAGCCAGGAGAGCTGAACCTTTACTACAGTTCACCTGCCTTCTTTCATCTAAAAATTCTCCACTTGTAGCTCAGAAATCTGAAAACTATAGAGCTCAGCATCATTCACCTTTGCCAGTTTAGTGAGATGCAAAGCCACAGCATGTAGCTGGAGGTACCAGAAAGGAAATTATTTTCCTTCCCCCTCTCCAACGGCAACTTGCTTAGTTTAAAAAGAACCCCCCAACAAACAAAAAAACAGGGAAAGAAAAAACAACACAAAACCAAAACCAACAAAGAACCCACCCTTTACCCAACATATTATTATGCTTTCCTCTCTATCTTCACTAGGCTTCACATCCAGATCATGTTTTGTAACACTGAATATTCTTTTTTGCTTGTATCTCCATAGTGCTTAAACATCCCCAATTACAGTGCTTTGTACTGTACCTACAGTAACAGTAGAAACAACTTTCATGCAAGTCAAGTATGCCACTACTGTAATCTCTTTTCAGTATCTTTGCAAAGACTGAATTTTTCAGAGTTTTGAAAAAAAAAAAAACAAAACCACAACAAAAAGCCTTCAGGCTGATTTCAGCATAGGTAGCTTCTACTCTTGCATCTAAATTACTGGCATCTGTCCAAGTGCTCCTTATTTCCTAGGATGGGTGAACAAGTTTAATTTTGGGGTGGTAAGGGTATGTGGTCCCTCTTATCACAATAAAAGACATTACGAGGAGCACAAAATTTGGCTAATCCATACAAGACCTACCTTTTTATTTTTTTTCCATCACCTCTGAAGCCTTTGAATCAAACAGACCTGAGAGGTTAAACTAGAAAGAGTTAAAAATGGGCAGTTTGCTGCTAGTTGTTTCTGCTAAATTTTCTTCTATTTCAACACAAGCTAGACGGACTCAGTGCTTTAAATTCAGTCATGTCTGAAAGTGTCTCTGGCTGCAGTCAAAAGAATCACACTGTCTTAACTCTAGCTTTTGAAGTAGATACTGCTCTGGATCAAAGGACCAGAAAAGCAACACAGATGGGGATGCAGGGTAGCAGAAGGCTCTGCTTAGACAATATTTTGCAGGAAATCATGCTAACACTTTGCGAGTTCAGTATCAGGTTCTTGGGTTCTTCAGCACACCGGATCTACCTATTCATTATTAGTACAGACCACATCCTAAAACTGAGTGGAAAAACGCAAAACAGCTTAAAAGAAAATATGTAAAGTGTATGCAGGATCCAGACCCATCTCTCAGATTTTAAAGTTGTGCTGGTTTTGCACAGCCTGGTTTTTGGTAGCGAGGAGGCCACAAAGATGGCTCCTGTGAGGAAGCTGCTGGAAGCTCCCCACCATGTCCGGCAGAGCCAATGGCTGATGGCTCTGAAGATGGACATGCTGCTGGCCAAAACTGGGCCAATGAAAGAGGTTGCTAACACCTCTGTGATGACATATTTAAGAAGAAAATCAAAACAAAGTGAGGTGCACTGTTAATTCCAGCTAGAGAAAAGGAGGCGGTGAGAACATGTGAGGGAAAACAACACGGCGACACCAAGGTCAGTGGAGATGGAGGGGGAGGAGGTGCTCCAGGTGCCGGAGCCAAGGTTCCTCTGCAGGCCGTGGTGCAGACCATGGTGAAGCAGCTGTGCCCCTGCAGCCCAGGGGTCCATGGGGCATGGAGAGATCCACCCGCAGCCCGTGGGGGAGGTGCCCGTGCCGGAGCAGGTGGGTGCCTGGAGGGGGCTGTGATCCAGTGGAAGAGCCGGTGGAGAGAGAAGGCCCCTGCTTCCAGGCTGGAGCAGCCTGTCCCTGGAGGACTGCACCCCGCGGAAAGAGAGACCCACGGCGTGGCAGTTTTGGGAGGGCTGTGTGCCTGTGGGAGGGACTCACGCCGCAGCAGTTTTGGCAGGACTGCTGCTCGTGAGATTTGGAGCCACGCTGGAGAAGTTCACGGAGGACTGTCTCCTGTAGGAAGGACCCCACGGTCTCATAGGGGAAGGACTCCTCTCCTGAAGCAGCGGAAAAACTCCGGTGATGAACTGACCAAAACCGCCATGCCCTGTCTCCCTGTGCTGTCGGTGGGAAGGAGGGAGGAGCTGGGGAAAAAAGGGAGTTTTTAAGGGCTTGTTTCACTTCTCATTATCGTCCTCTGATTTTGTTAGTAATAAACTCAACTTTGTACCTCTAAGCTGAGCCTGTTTTACCCCTGGAGTGTTTTCTTCTGGTCCTTACCTCAACTCATTGAAGCCTTTGTTAAATTTTTCTCTCCTCTGTCCAGCTGTGGCGGGGGAGGGAGAGCAAGTGACCTTCGTGGGTGCCTGGCATTTGGCCAGTGTCAAACCACGACAAAAGTCTTCCAGGAAGCCTTGATGGTACAGGAGAGTGTTTCAACATCCAGAAATAGAACTTAACATGGAGGAGACAAGAAAAGAGTGCAAATTTTTCTTCTACAGTTTCTGTCTTATTCCACTTCTGTTTGCTGTGAAAATAACAACCAACATTTTCAGCAAACAGGAGAAAGGTCTAAAGTTCAGCAACAGGCATGGCATGAGGAAGGTTAGGAGCAAGCCATCAGTTTCTTTTTCCTCCTTT
The DNA here is from genome assembly GCA_013397775.1 of Eulacestoma nigropectus. NCBI lineage: Eukaryota > Metazoa > Chordata > Aves > Passeriformes > Eulacestoma > Eulacestoma nigropectus. Next base: position 772,645 of record VZTE01000494.1, read on the forward strand.
TCCTCAACAGTTCTACCTGTGCTTTGGACAACTCCTTCAGCCATTGCACAGGAACAAGACCAGATCCTGTAGCCACAAGACACAACACACAACAGCAGTTCACCTTCTCCCAAGGCAAATACTTCGGACAGTCCCATTGGACAAGTCCACAGCCAGGGCAGACTTCTGGCTAAATTTGGACTAGAGATCCATAAAGAGTGTTCTCACCCTGTACACCTGACCAAGACTGGTGGAACTTGAGAAAAGGAATCTCTGAATGAAACCTGAAAGGCAGGAGACAGGCATACGCAAGCTGGAAGAACAGGCATCTTTATCTTGCAAACTAGCAATGGATAGGTGGAAGGGTTGGAGATCAACTCCATTTTAGACAAATAAAGACATATTGAAGGAAATTTTTTTAGTTTCTCTACACCTAAGACTTCCCTACTGTGAGAGGAAGAACCAACAAGAGTTCAGGAAGAATGAAACAGGAAATAGGTAAGAATTTCTACAGCATCAGAGGGATGAGTTGCTAGGGATCTTCCCCCACTGTGCCCAGATGTGTGCTCTGGCCCACAACTACAAATCTGAAAACGCTCAGTTACTATTAGTATAGAAGCATGAGCCCTACAGAAGCATCAAGTTTAATAAAAATAGTGCATATACTTACAGTGATTAAGAAAACTTAAACAGGAAAAGACTGTAGATACTGGCTGCAATTTTCTACTGAATCTGCCCTGGTATTCAACAGATCCGCTCTACTTAACAAAGGTACCTCCAGTTGGAGTTTCAAACTCAATTCTCAATTTCATTAGAGAGCAGTTTTTTCCCCTCTCTTGTCTAGCAAGAGATTTTAAAAGGCTAAATTAGGGTCATGCAGCTGTAAGCACAACATCAAAGTGTAAGACAGTGATCTTATTGTTATGCTGGCACAGGGTCAGCTACCAACGTGTGCTGGGGAGTCTCAGGAACAAGACTGTGCTTCCCATGCCAACTCTACAGTTAAATGTGGGACCTTCCTAAGACCCTGGCTTTGGAGGTCTGTATCTACCTGCCTCCTGAGAGACAGGTGTATGTGCTAAAACCCAAAACAGGAGCTCTCAAATACATCCCCAATTCCTTGGCCACACTATATATCCTAGTCAAAGGGGATTGCATTACCTAAAATAAGCCCTGGTTCTGTGAAACTTCTTGAGGTAACACAGAGCTTCAAGATTTCCCCCAAAGCAGAGGAAGGTCACTACTCCCATATTTGATAACATAACAAGCAACAGGGAATATCTTCTGAAAAGGGATTTCTAAACATACACACTTTATTCAGTAAAAGCACAACAAAGATCCCTGTGATGTACTTTTCCCACATTTTTCCATTCAGCCCAGGGCACCAAGTTCCACGATAATCTATTTCTACCCAGTTTTGCCTTCTCACTGAAGGAGAACCATTAAAACAGATCTTCTGTCTTCTGCCACAAGATCTCCCAGCCAGGACTTTGAAGTTCACCGCTATGCTTTTAAGTCCCAGCCTGCAAGACAATTTCCTTGCAACTCAGTAATTTCTATCAAAAAAAGATGCTGTAGCACCTGGACCAAGTCATTCAGGAAGTCGGTTGACCTTTCATATCCTTGTCAAGTCTTCTCCTTGTTACCCCGCACTTTTTAAAATTTCTCTAAATCCAGTCCACAGAGAGATAAGAAAGTAACAGGGCACAAAACAGCCCCAGAGCACAAATACACACTTTGTGTTGGCTGTGGACAGTGAAAGTGGTAACTGGCTTACATAGAGCAATGAAGACTTCAGTTACTGTTGACAAGTCTCCCAATAGTAAACACTGGAATAACTTGCCTAGGAGAGACTGGAGTCTTTATCACAAGAAATCTTGAAGGCTAGCTTAAAGAAACACACTGAGAATATTTAAGACACAAATGATGTTGCCTTACAGTAGAGAGACAGGGCTAGATCATCTCTCACAAACCCTTCATCCTGCATTATCTGTTAAAATGTTGTTTGCAGTCTGGAAAAGATACACCCAAGAAGAGATTAAAGAGAAAGTATGGGGATTGCATGTCAATCACCAGCACCTTTGTGAAGTCGCGTTAGAGCATTTGCAAGCAAAAAAAGGAAAACAAGGAGTGACTGTAGAGTCATGTAACAGAAAAACATTCTCAAGTAGCTTCCTGCTGGTGCAGACAAAAATGGCCACTAAATAACCAAGCTGCTGCTCAGGTTAGGATCTGTCAGCACTGTGAGCTATTTGCTCAAATATGGGCAGATTTCCAGGACAAGTATCTTAGGAAAAGTGTCAGCGTATCTGTTTTGCACATACAGAGATGCTGTTGTTCCAGTGGTTTCAGTGTATCTGAAACGAGAACACAAGGGGACTACAATAGGCTGTCATCCATCGCAAAGGGACTGCTGATCCAAAGAAAATAGATTCTTTCCCCTTGTCCTCCTCTTAGAGTTTGGTTAACAGGTCACCTTCTCAGCCTGTACAATAACAGCATCACCTCCTTCAGGGCACACAGCAAACCACAGGATTATTCTTCCGTAATTGCCATTTCTGCACACCTGACACATATCTGTCAGGTGGATAGTGCTTGTGGTCCAGTCAGAAGGATTATTTCTAGTCACTCCTGCAAGTATTCAAACTGCAAACAAATGAGTATTTCATCAAAAAAACTGCAAAAGAAAACAACAGGCACTGTGGAGCTCCCAAGGAAATTGGAGAGCAGGAGATTGGAGAGCTGTCTGCACCAAAGAATTACAAAAGGCATGGAGAGTCTAAAGGAGGACAAAGTCAAGTCTCAGTCCTGTCATTCAGGGACTAGAAAATGTTGATCAACACTTAGTAAGATAGTTATATTATGAATATAAGGGAAAGAGTAGTCTCATACATAGGTTAAGAGACAGAATTCAACTACATAGTGTGTGCTACCAGTTCTTGCTTTTCTGTTTGCTCATTCACCCCAAATAATCACATTTAAAATTCTTCATTCATGCACAGGCAGATTACAGACTAAGCTTACAAATCCCACTCTAGAGCTGAAAAAAAAAATTAATCTGTGCTAAGGTGAGCCCCTACAATTACTTTATGGGTGGCTTTCAAAGGGCATCCCGTTATGGAATTGCAAGGATCCATCTACCTTCCATATGGGACCAGTGTAATACCTTTGTTTTTAACAGACTGATTCTGACCAAATACCATGCTTGCACTGTCTGCCAAAATCAGAGAACGTTGTGCTCGTTACTCAGCTCCTGTGTAAGTAAAGCACTTGCAAATTCCCAAGGAGATGCGCCAGTAAAGATTTGAGGACCCACAGTTTTACCATTAGGAATATTCCTTCTTGCCAGGCCTTCAGGAGGCAGCTGACTCCACCAGAGAGACCATCCCGCAGAACTCCAGCACCTGGAATAGTTCATACAACTACACCACAGATACCAGCCAGGGGTCTGACCATGCTTTCACACCTTGCCTTTCAAAAACAAACTGAAACTAGACCCACCAGTGCCTTACCCACTAGTTCAAGGTGAGCCAGGTAACTCCCCACGGCAGTTTGGATGGCCCCTCTTCTCTTATGTGTTTGCCCTCAGTCAGAAGGTTTCATTCTGATTACATTTCCACCTCGGACATGGCTGAACTACATTTGAGGATAGGTTAAAATAACTGACCCACCTGAGGCTGCAAAGCAGCAAACGCCACGCTGTCCTGTTTTGTATCACACTCAGTCCCAGCAGGACTGCATGCCGAGGCTAGGAAACCTAGGGTAACTCCCAGGCATGTAGCAGCAACAGTGGTGTGGGCACAGTGCCCCAGTGTGGGCACAGGCAGGACAGAACGCTCAGCTGCTGCACCTGCAGACACATCCTTGGGTAAAGCAGCAGCAACTGGCAACAAACTCCTCTTGCTAGTGCTGTACTCTGAAGGTCCCTTGTCACAGGGACCTCCCTTCTGCATACTCAAATACCATCTCCAGCAGTGTTTCCATACAGGTAGAATAGGATTAGGAAATCATGGCCACAACTTCCAGCTCTTTTCTGTAGACAGGAGACCACTTCACTGAAAGCAGTAAATAGGCAGGTGTGCTAAAGCAGCTATCTAGAGCCCTACTTGAAAAACTTTAAACCTATTCTTTCCACGCTGTTATTGTTATTCTTAGAACTAATCAGATGCATGTTTGTAATTCTCGATGCAAAGCCTTTCCACTGGCAGTATTACACAGTTATGGTGAAAAGTCATGTCTCATGGATTATACTATGTTTTCACAAGTACAATGTAAACTGAAATTAGAGCGAGAACCAGGAGTTCCACTCCCCTCACAGCACTAACTGACATACAAATAAAAATACTCCCAGCTGTTAAAGCACTGAGCTTCAATAATACATGAATAGTACTGTCATTCTGCACACTCCAAGACACAAACCCCATCATTAGTTAAAAACTAATTCTGTTTCATCCCTTATTTTCAAGGCCTGGCTCTGAGGTAATTCCTGCTTCATAATTAACTGCATGCAGAGCACATTCCAGGTTCTCCATAGGGATGGTGCCAAGAAAGAAAAAAATCTGGGGTCAGAGCGGCTTACTTTATTCCAAGAATCAAGCATGTCTGAGTACTGAACACACAGCCCTCAGTCCCTGGAATTGGTATTTGAGATGAGAACTTACGAGTAGAACTCTCTGTCTCAGATGACCCACACCTGTCTCCTTGGAAAGCCCATCAAACATGTCAAACATGTAGTAGGCATGAAGTGAGTGGTGCTCTTTTTCACTCTCTTCTCCAGTGAGAGTATTGGTCCTCAGTAGCTGAGAAGAAATAGTCAGGTTTTTGCACTGGCCGTTTCAGAATAGGGTGGCACCTCCAGTATCTGCTCAGCCCATTAGAGCTACTTCATTTTGCTTTACTTTGTACACATCTTCACAAATCTTCACAGAAAATAGACCAGACATCAACAAGAAAATCTCCTCAACCACAGAAACTTTACAATCTCATTTCTCCCTTAATACTGCTCACAATTCTTTCTCATCCCTTTTTCCTTCTCAAACACACAGAGGAAGAATTTAATCTTTAAGGAACCATTTTAATAATGTCGGACAAAAATCAAAGGAAGAAATCACAGATTATGAAATACTTGATTCCATCATCTTCTGTTGTTTAAATATCACCATGGAATTTGCATGACTGACACCAAAATCACAAGAATCAAAAAAAAGATTCTGTCTGTTGTAGAAACTCAGATGTACTGATGGAGTTTGTGCATCTTTGCAAATATCAGGCACTTACAAAGACCATCAGTTTACTGGAACAAAACAGGTGATGCGAATTAATGACTAAAAGAGAAATAAAATTCTTTAACTTAAAGCATTCCACTTCCAAGGTGCTGGCCTATGAAAAGCAGGTACTCCACGCCCACTAGAGAAAAAAAAAAAGAAAACAAACAAACCAAAAACCCCCAAACCAAACCAAAAAAATTAAAGGAAAAATTGATCATTTAAAAAACACATTCTGCAGGCAGATTAGTCAGAGGCTATGGTTCCACCAAAGCAGCCTAAATTTTACATATGTCATTGTACTTATCAATTTACTTTAAGTCTTTAGAGCTAGCAATAGGGAAGCAGTAAATTGGCTTTCTAAGAGGGGACAGATGCAGACCACAAGGTCCCTCTCCATGTAACTGCTGTTTGGACCAGCTGGCATTTGAGTGCTCTCTTCCAGAGTTTTTCTCACTGCTCCTGTAAGAAATAAACTGAAATTTCCCCAAAGTTACTTGCATTAAAAAAATGAGGTCCACTCAATGCTGGCAGTAAACCCAGTAAGACTAAAAAGATGTTGATACTCTAACCAGGTGATTAAGGAAGCTGAAAGTGTCTTGTCTATTGGCAGCTCTGACTTACCAGTCCACTTAAGTGAAACCAGCAAGGTAGTGGGGGGATGTACACCCCTTTTGTAGGCTCCTCTCCAGTTGCAAAACATGGTAAAATATAAAAGCATAAGAAGGTTACTGTAGTATAAGCAGCATACAAGGACTACATTTTCACTACATTTTTACTACACTGATGGAAACATTACCTTCCAGTTGAGTTCAATTTCACAGTCCAAGGCAAATTTCAAAGCTCCAGCTTTTATTTTTAAAAAGAAATTCAATATTTAACTGAGAGATTTAAAATAAAAAAGTCTTTGAATAATTTAAGAAGTTGCCTCATGGAAACAACTTCCCTTTTTCGAAGACTCAGTGTTAATCAGTATGGTTTGAGGAAAAGGGAAGCAAAGAGGGGGTGGGAAGATAAAGAAATACTCAAATCATTATAGATGGCGCATCCATAGTTCTCTAACAAAGAGTGGGGGCTTATCAGTTTCATGCTGTAGGGTTGCATTGATATTAGGTGCATCTACAAATTCTATTTCGCACGCCTGGGTGCTGCAAGGAGAACGCTCCAGCTCCAACACTGTTACGTTGTTTGGCATCGATGCAACAAGTATATTACTTGGAACATAAAGGGTCAGCTGAGGACCACGGGCTGGCCAGTAGCGACCAAGATTAAAGCCATTGATCCAAATTTGCCCCTGTTAAGAGAGAGAAAAAATAACATTTTAATAATCTGTCAGAGATGAAATGACAAAATAGATCTAAGCATAATACTCAATATGGCAACAACTCCCTTCATCTTTCAGTTTGATTGAACACATGGATAGAAAATCTGTACAAGAAAATGCTAATGACAGTCAAAGGAACCTAAATTCCCTCAGCAGTTAAAGCCATCACTAATATTTAAACAGAAAGTGGTAAAATATTGCAGTAATTCCAAATATGATGATAATCAGAGAAATAACTGCAGGCTCCTTGCACAGATTTTTGCCCCGAGTTTAAGACCAAAACAAATCTGAAAACTGTATTTGCTCGAAGCTAATTATTAAAAGGAGAATGAATGCACAGAAGAAAAAGCAGATCTTAATGCTGTTATGGTTCTCTGTACAAGTATAAGACTACACTAGCTTGGTAGCCCCTGTTCTGAGATTTCAAGGGCAAGATACAGATTGTCTAGACACATGAAATTCAGATTTCTCTTTTACTTGTAATAGCTTAGTCAACAAAAGTACTTGTGAAATCACACTGCAAAAAGTACTGTTGTAGTTACACATAACCATTAAAAGCCTTGGGGATCTGCTAGTGTTATTTTAAGTTCAATGAAATTGTAGCATAAAAACTCCTAAAACTGCTTTTTACAGTTGAGGTGGTCAGAACCCCTAGTTCAAAATACTGTCCTAACATCATAAATACCTTAAGTTCAAAAGATTTTTTAAAAAATGGGCAAAGAGAAAAAAAAAAGTCAAAACACTAATTCATCTACCACAAAACAGACACACTGAAGTGACATAAATGGAGATTTTTCCAAAAGTCTGTAAATTGGCAGGCTGCAGAATGTTTAGTAAATCTGTAAACTGACTCCTACTGAGTCGAGCTGAGTCTTGGTTCTTAAGCAAGACAGAAGGGAGGATATGCAACTGATTTAGATGAATAATTTGCTTTTACTCCTCCAAAGTGTCCTTTCACTGTATATCAAACAAGAGTTCAGTGCCAAGAAAAAGGATGGGAACAGATAACTGCATCTGTGTTTTTCCCTCTTGCTTTGGTCTTTGGCAATCAGAATATAGAAGAAAACCAGACTCATGGCATGGATGTACACTGATAAACATAATAAAATTGTCTGAATCAGTGGAAAGCAGGACTTTTACTGCATTCAGTGATTTCTAAAGTTGTCTGGGATAGCTGAAATCAGAATATTTTAACACGATTTACAGAAGCACAATTGTAATATAACGAGTATTGCTGTTCAAGCTGCTTTAGTGGTATTTTTCTTGTGTTTCCTTTTTCAGGTATTTATGAAAACAAATTTTATGAAACTCACAAGAGAAACTTTTTAAAGAGTTAGTAATGTACAAACACAGTTGAGTTATTTTGCCTCTGTATCCACTTCCGTGGTACAAGATCCTATCTTGCACTGTTCTGCCAAGGTGATAATAAACCTTGACCTCAAATGTTTGTTTTTTTTTAAATCAGGTTTATCTTTATTCAAGTTCACTACTTTCTATGGTAGGTTTAGAAGAAAACATGGTATGAATGCAAACTCCCTCCAAACAAGACGGATGAGTGAGTGTACCCACTAGACAGTAGCCCTCCTCCCACAGAGAATGACAGTAACCTGTGGGAAGTAGGTGTTTACTGTAGGAATCAACTGCATTAGAGTTCTGGTGCAGGAGATTTGATCAGACAGGTCTCTGTTTCTGATCTGAATCAGTCACTGGTGGTAACTCCTTTTTCCAGTAAAGCTAAGAACTTAAGTTTCTCAACTCCAGACTGTGTCTGTTAACATTGCAGTTTCTAAAGACTGCACACTCAGGAATTCGTATGCCCTAAACCAGCAAATTATGACACTATATACACTAATAAATATGCCCTAGACAAAATGAAAGAGGGGCGAACTTCATCTTCACTAGCAAGACTTCCTTTAGGAGGGACAGCAACTACAGCCCATGATTCCACAGAAAACAATAACAGTCCTGACTCCAAATCCTCTTTTCTGTTGAAGAAAAAACAGGTCCTATAAATCTAACCATTCAGTCAGTAGCATGTATGCTTAAGGGCATCATGATTCCTCATGTGAGGGTGAAGTAGGTTTTATTACTAGTGAAGGGTTTAAAAAGCACTGAAGGCAAGCAAGCTGCAAGATAGGTCATGACTGCATGCTGCACCCTTCCTTCCTGGCTGTCCAGCACGCTATATTCCTTGCCTTCACAAAGGCAGAACCATCATTAGGACTTTAAGTTTTCTTGACAAGTGCTGCTTCTGTGGTTTTCCAGCTACTCAAATAGGCGAGTTTTAACCCTTGCTAAGAATCTCACTCCACACTTAGGCAATTTACACAGTGCCACTCAAGGAACTAAGGCCCAGATACAGTGGGACCTGAGTGGAATTTATACCCTTTAAGGCCCTCCGCCTTAAAGGCATTTGCTGATTTGTAAAGCTATCTGAAAGTCTCAGTTTCTAGGTATCTTATTTAAAATTCTTGTCCAATCCATATAAAGCTTGAAGGATCAATTCAACAGCCATACTTAAGTTCACCTGGAATCTCTTACCAGGACTGCTTTACAGGGTATACGAACTATGTAAAATAGAGGTTTCCATAGATCAAAGGATAAGACTTCCACCAATACTTAAGAATTCTTGGACTACCTTGCCATTTTAAATATGAGTTTGCCAACTGGCAGGTATGGCCACCTCACTTCCTGAAGAAGATTTACGACTGATGGGATCACAGAATTTACTAAAAAGGTTTCAGATTACAGGTGCCATGAAAAAAAGCTATTTATGAATTTTATTCAGTGGTTGTGTGACATGCACATATATGGGAACAGGGACTAAGTCAGACTTCCTCATCCAAGCTCAGTGTCTGCAACACCAAGTGCATGCAATGAATCACAGCCTCCTACATATTGTGAAATGCTTTAGCTACAATACTAGCAGTGGAGACAGATCAACAGCAACTCCCACTTTATTTTAATAGTAGTAAATTAATTGTTTCAGAAAAGAACAATTTTGCTACCTAACACTGTCACAGGCACTTCCCGAAAGCCTGGACTTAAATGCCTAGGCTTCCAAGAGGAGTGGCACTTCAGTGCACACACTCTGTTTCCCTGTGCCTCCCACCAGGTAGCTCAGTTGCTTCTCACCCATCCTGCACGCTGGTGGTTTCAAACATGGCACTGTGAAAACACACTCCTTCCTGCTCTAGCTATGCTCCAGCCCTGTGAGAAGTTCCCATTGGCAGAGATCTGCCCACAAGCTTCTCACAGCAGTGCCCTCTGATCCATTCAGTCCAGGTACAGGTAACCTTCTCCATGCACTGTATCTGTATCTGTGGGCACACCACCAGCCACTGAGTCCAACACTCTTTATGCTTTGCAACAGGATCCATAGTCCCTCACTCAGCACCTCAAATACTTTCCAAAAAAACTCCCTCACAACCAAATGTAACAATTCTAAACAGCCTGATAGTTACTCTTTCTCACTCTTGAAAAACTAGGGTGGGTTGGTGGGTTGCTTTGGTTTGGGGCTTTTTTGTAATGCTCCACTTTCTAGATCAATACCATGAATCTTTTGAATATGTTTCCTTTCTCTTAATGCGTTAACTCTAGATTTACTTAAAGCAAAGCATCAATTTCTTAGTAATTTAAATATATTTGACACACCCACCACTACAACCAACTTCTACCCATCTAAGAGAGGTGCACTTTGATTGTCCATAGAAGTTTCAGTAGCTTTCTAAGTGGACTTTGAGGTTTTTACAGCAAAAACTTGTACCTTTGTCCAGCCAGGAAAATTGACATAGGTGTCTTGCGGCAAGTCTGGAATCCCTCCAGGAATCGAAAGAGTACCAGTGTAAAATGTAGGTACTTCGTAACTCAGTGATTTGACAGCATGTCTCTTCGGGTGATCAAGGAGATAAATAATGTCAGAGTTCACTGCTCCATCTATGTCTAGAGGATAGATTTCCCATCCAACAAGTGTATCTTGAGCAAGAGTTACATTTGAAACTAGACCCTAGGAGGAAGGAAAAAAACCAACACAAAAATATAAGTAGCTCATGTCATTGAAGTTATTTGGCTGCAACTATAAATCAATCATGGATAGAAACTTAATCAAAGTAACAGCTGGCTGCCAATCTGTGTATAAAAAAAACAAACATCTGGTATTCACCAAGTTATAAGCTTTGCTTAAGAATAAACGGCTTCATTTATTCTCTGTGAAAGATCTGTTCCTCTTCAAAGTTTTAGGCTTTCGTTGATACACAAGGGTTTTTTTCAAATTCTTTTCCTGTAACTGGGAAAATTTCTGTTTTGCTTTAACATGAACATGATTCCAAACCTGAGGCTTAATAAAAAGAAGCAACATTAAATATCATTAAGCATGAGATACCATCACTTGGTAACACTGAGCCGCTAACTCAAGACATTAACTTGCGCAATATCAGAGAAAGTGGTATTTACTTCCTACAAATCTTCTCCCGGTAAGATACAGTATCAAAAAAATCAATGCACATGCCCAATTCAGTGAAATACTTTCAGCTTACAGTCAGCTTCAAGCCCATAGAATCCCGTCTCATTTCTATGGGACCATGTACACAGTGGTTCACAGCACACTGGGGTACTTGCACACCAAATGCCAAAGCAAGGCAAGGTCATAATTTAAGAAGAATGAAAAGAACATCAAGTCACCCTTGCACACACCCTAATTTTGTTATAGTAAGAGTTCCTAAAGTGGTGTTTCAGTGCAATGTGATGGGTTGATTTTAACAGCTTGAATAGACCCTGCACAGAAGCTGGTTTTCAGTGCAACACAGGTTATGTTGCAAACACCACACATCAAACAGGAACAAGCAAAACCACAGTTTCTTTGGCTTTGGAGAGCTGATACTAAGTTGTGTGTATGTTGTGATATCTCATAAGCATTGCACTGTCTCCACAAGGCACTAAGTGGTTTTCTCTTCCTTTACCTAATGTCCTCTTTACAGAACAGTAACTTATTTTTCTTACGCCAAAATAAAATATCTGCAAGTGTCAAAAGTTAGGTGACAAAACTTTTCTATACAACCTAGACTCTATTCTGTCTAGTAATCAAATGAAGTAATGCAATGTAACTTTCAGGCTGAACCTTCTAACCCGCCTCCCTAAGCTCATCTGTGGGTACTATGAACAGTGTGATTTTTCAAATTATATGAAGTGCCTACTAAACATTCTTACTTAGGTCTGCATAAGAATACACATTCAATGATCCTTAACTGGAGAAGATTTGTAGGAAGTAAATACCGCTTTCTTTGCTATGGTGCAAGTTAATATCTTGAGTTAGTGACTCAGTGTTACCAAGATGTGGATATAAATTTTCCAAGTAAAACTGAGATATACGTGGCAGTGTGCATGTGAGAAGACATATAAAAAACCAGAAACCACACTCTTCCTTTGTGTCCTTTGACAACATGATTTAGATCAACAGGATGTTTTAAAACCAAAATCCTTTTACGATTCCTTCCCAAAAGCTAGATGCCTGGTTCCATTTCAAGCTCAAAAAAGTGATAAAACTCCAGCCAAACAAAACCCTGAAAACCTATCCTCTTTGCTTAAAAATTCAAGGCTTCACAAGGCAGGAACCTCTTCCCCTAACTTGATTTTCAAAAGCATATGAATTTTTAAAACCCAAGGTATCATTACACTCAGTTTTCAAAATCAACACAAAGGAGAGCATGAGGAATGGATTCTACGGGAAGAAGCAATGCATATAGTCCAAAGCTACCCAAGGAAGGTTGCCTTTTCTACACAGAAAGATCCTGCTTTTAGAGGATTATTTTCACCATGGACATGTCTCCTAAACCTGCTTTCACTCTTAAATTGTTAAAAGGTATACATGTGAATTTCAGCTCAACCACAGCAACTGAGCACCTCCCAAATCCAATCCAACCTCTAAACCTCTATTCTGCCACCTTAATTTAGCACTAAGCATACAGGTTTCCTTATCATCTGGCCTGTTAATAAATAAATAAATAAATAAAAGCATAGTTTCTGCTGCCTCAACATGAAGGCAAAACTCTGGGGTACTAGCTTCCTTTCCCTGCCACTCAGATAAAGGCGAAGTACCTTGAAGAGACAGTATGAACACAGTTGGTACTACCGCTACCTACTGTGTCCTAATAATACCAAAAACCAAAACAAAAAGGCATGCTGTGAACTGCACACAGCCCAAACATAATGCAAGACCGACCTCTACAGCACTCCTGTCTTTTATCGCCTATCATGCAGCACTGGGGATCCCATTAAGTCTAAAATCAGAAAAGTTTACTTTTTGCCCATGCCCTTCCTAGTGCTACATTAGCTGCACCTGCATGGTATTGGGTTTAAATGGCAAGGGTTTTTTAGCAAGGGGAGCTGCAGTGGGGGCTTTTCTGAGAAGATGCCAAAAGCTGCCCATGCTAGACAAAGACAGTTCCAGCTGTCTCTGAAACAGACTCACTGCTGAGCCCATCCGTGATTCTGGGAGCACCTCTGTGATGACATGTGTAAGAATAAATTGAGTTTCTCAAGTTGAGTCTGTTTTGTCCATGACGGTAATTTCTGAGTGATCCCCTTGTCCTCATCTTGAACCACAAATCCTTCACTGTATTTTCTCCCCCTCTCCTGTTGGTGGAGGAGGAGTAACAGAATGGTCACACCGCTTTGTGGGTACATGGCTACCAGCCATTGTCAACCCACCACAGCCACTCACGCATGGAGGTGACAGTCCCGAAGTGCAGCACACACCCACAAGCACAGAGAAGCTTTCTGATAATTCTCTCTAACACCTGGTCAGTCTGGGTGTAACTGGCACTTTTGCATGCCAAAGTGGTCGCGGAAAGCCTTTCCCAGCCACTCTGAAAATACTGCAAGGGTACACTGCTGACAAATGAAATGGGACAAGGAGAAAGATGCAAAGGTGTATTTAGGTACACATACATACATACCCCCAGCCCCACAAAAGCAATCCCAGGATTCACAAGCCTCAAAGTGCAATCAAGTTCTGGACCAATTTCCAACACATTTTTGGAGTTTATAGAAACAATTTTAAAATTGTTATCTACAAACTCAGCTGAACCAGAAAATCCTGTGGGTGATGCTTTGGCTGACAATGTAAGAGAACAAACAAAGTTTAAAAGATGTCTAGCAGCTTTTAATTTCACATTGATTTCGGTGACTGGAAAAACTCAGATGGAAACTAGTGAGTAGTTATATTTTGGGTAAAGTTACAGCTGTCTTATCTTGACCTTTTTGCTCTTTCTAATTTACTACTTTCTTTTTAACTTGTGGAAAAGAGGAAAACTCATTACAATCAAATAACTCAACAGATTTTACTTACCTTAAAGTCATTATTGTATCTACCAAAGTTGACTCGGCCCATATTCTCTACCAAGATGTCCAGATTTGCTCCAGCCTGCCCAGTTATATTTATCTTCAGTGATTTGTCCCTTTCAAGGACACCCTGAGGTACCTATACGAATTGCAACAAGAGGAAGAAAACAACAACCACTGAAAACCAAATATACCCCGTTACTTGTTTTTTCAACTTGCATGAAGAAATTAAAAGTGACAATGGAAAAAAAAGAGTAAAAAAACTCCTTTCCTTTCCCCCTTTTGCGTGTGAGAACAGACACACACAAAGAGCTTCTACATTGACATTCACATGTCAATACATCAACTGGATGTGCTAGTGGGTTTTGATGCACCTGATTCACAAAAAACAAGTTTCCAGATTTAGTCCAGTGACTGAAAAGATTTTGGCAATTATCAGTGATTTAAAGGGGCTTATCTTCCAATTAAGTGTGCATCAATATTTAGTTTTATTAATTCCTATTCCCACAACACACGGAAAGAAGAGCTTGACCTGGACACAAAGGTGAACAGAGTTAATACAAGTCAAATATTCACTAAACACTTGACTGTAAAATCTGTGAATTTATATTAATTGTCATTAAGCAGGGCCAAAACCCTGCTTATGGGAAGAAAGACTAAGTTCACTTTCTGGAAAAATAAACATTCGGGGTTTTTTTTGAAACTGTGGTTTGGAGACAGTTTCATAAGGTAAGACATAGGCTCAGGCTTCCTCCTCCTTCCATGCTCAAAGGAAGAAAAAAGAGAATAATAACAAAAAATCTTTGCAAATACTGCAGAAAGCCACCAAGAATATATATCAGTAACATATTCCATAAAACTGCAAGTAAATCTGTTCTCTAGGTCTTTTATTCACCTACATCATGAATCTCTATCAACATTCAAATTCAAATATGTCAAAAATGGCAAGATAATACATAGTCATGTTTTCTGAAATACAAAATTGAACATCTGGCATGAATTAACTATATACTTCCTTATTTTCCTCACATGATTAAGAAAGATCAGGGTTGTTTTGGTAATCTGGAGAAAGGAATCAAAAAAACCCCTGTCTGCATCCATGACTTTCACGAAGGCCACTGATGGCAGAAATCAATACCAGCAAACAATGTTTTTACCCCATTGACAGAGACATAGGCACGATCATGGACTCCATTTAAAGGTGAAGACAGTGGCGTTGGCTCCATGCAGTTCTTTGGAAGTGTAGTTCTGTACAGTACAAACCCAAAATACTAGGAAAAGAAAAGAACAGCGAAAACCCCAACAGGTTAATGAATCAAGTCATTCTGTAGTTTCAATTCAGGCCATGAATTTAAAAAATCCCACATTTCTGCCTACACGCTTGGACTGAAATGCTAACATTCATTCACTTCAGATAGCGACTATCACAGACACCATTTCAGATCAGAGTTTACTTTGACCTTTAGGTAATGGGTGACCTTTAGGTAAACTGGTGAAAATCCCTTTATAACTGAGTTTATATAAAAAACTAGCAAGTTCACTTCTCACCTAGTGCCCATAAATTGCTATATTCATCAAGTCAACATCATCTAATTATCTTTAAATACTACATGGTTTACATCAGGAACATTTTGAAATATTTTTCACTAAGTTGCCCATCAAGAATGGAAAAAATAAGGCATAGCCATTACTGAGACCTTAACAGGCTGGAGACTTGGGTGGAGAGGTAACTAATGAACTTCAAAAAAGGCAAGTGCAGGGTTGCTTTGCCAGCAGGTCAAGGGAGGTGATCCTGCCCCTCTACTCAGCCCTGGTGAGGCCACATCTGGAGTGCTGTGTCCAGTTCTGGGTTCCTCAGGAAAAGAGGACATAGAACTACTGGAGCAAATCCAGCAGAGGGCTATGAAGATGATTTTAAAAAAAAAGTCTCTTAAGAACCTTAAAATTAATACTTCAGAGAGGAGAGAAATCAAGGTGAAAGCCTAGACAGCACAGACACCTACATCCACAGGAAGAAGAAAACCTCAGGTGCAAACAAGAGCACTGTAGAATATGGAAAGGCCTCCAATGCAAAAATCCTGGATACCTTTATAATACTACTACTTCTGTAATAGTATTTATTCTAGATAAAAGTGTAAGACATGACAAAAGAAGAGTAATACCACAGAGGGTTGTTCAAATAAACTTTACAAAATTACTGCAAAGTGCATACTGAAGGAATCCTCACCTGCTTTAGCTCAACGAATGTCAATGGGTAAGTGCTTCTCACTGGTCCAGAAGGCGACAGTCCATCAAGAATCTCCAACACAGTGCCTGCCTGCAGCACAGAAAAGGCAGATACAGGAAGGTCAGTAAGTTTCAGTCCAAATAGAACAGCTTGCACATCTACCCACCAAGCCAGCTAACTGCATGTGTCCAGAAAGTTAACAAATCTTTACACCATCTTTGCAGACACATTTAAAATACAATACAGCAGAGACAACTGACGAAATCTGAAAGAAACATGCTACATGTAGAGCAGTGTTTTTAAAAAACCCAAATGTTCTAATTTTGCTATGCATTCATAAATATAAAACTGACCCTTTATTAGTTAACTAGAACTAACCCAGGAGTTTCTCACAAAAGTTCTATAAACAAACACAACTGCTCTGGATGATTAATACAAAGCAATATATTATCTAAATTTTGCTCAGTTATACTTAGAATCAAGCTAGGGAAAATGCCACTGATTCCTACTGGAATCATTCTGAGCTAAGCTGGGATACAGTTTAATTCCATCAAGAGCCATCCAAGATGGATTTACCCTATTTAGTCTTAAATGATTTTAGAAACTCTAAGGCTGTAATTCAGTTGTCACATGAAAGTAGCTGGACTGATTTTAATGAGACTGGGAGCAAGATTTAGGCTAGTCACACACGTCAATACCGTGCTGAATAAGGACTTAGATGTGCACAATTAAATTGCCTTTTGCTGCCATCTGCAATTTCCTTTTGTAATTATGGAATTTTCTACCCATCTACAATTCTCTCTCAAATACCTCTATCAAGTTTTAGGTTGGTCAAAATGCATATACTATGCCTAGTGTCTTACCAGCTTAAGAAATCAATTGCATGCCATTTTTCATGAAAGATGTCAGTCCGTTTCACCAGAATTATTATCCCTGTTCAGTGGTAACTACACATTAGACATTCAAATACCTCTCATATATCAGATTTACATTCAAATGTTTAATTTAAAAAAAAGGTGTCTAAAATAATGTAAAACTATATAATGTAAGAGCACTCACAGTAATACAAACTTCTGAAGGTACTTCAGTAACAGAAATACTGAATTTTTGCAGAACTTACATGAAAGTTGTACTGAAATATTAAAATGTATATACAATATTTTGCAGTGATGCAACAAAAGCCAGCATGGATTATCTATGTACACATAATTAAATCTGCAGTTTTGGCTGGGATACAGTTAATTTTCTTAATAATAGTTAGTATGGGGCTTTATTTTGGACTCTTGCTAAGACTGTTGATAACAGAGGGATATTTTGGTTATTGCTGAGCAGGGCTTACACAGGGTCAAGAACTTTTCTGCTTCTCTCACCAGAGAGTAGGCTGAAGATGCACAAGAAGCTGGGAGGGAACACAGCCAGGACAGCTGACTCCCACTGACCAAAGGTATATCCTGTACCATATGGTGTCATGCTCAGCAATAAAAACTGGGGGAAAAAGGAGGAAGGGGAGATGTTTGGAGTGACAGTGTTTATCTTGCCAAGTAACCAGTACACATGAATTGTTCAAAAGGTGTGTGATGCGGCGCTGTGGAACATGGTTTAGTGAAGAACACAGTAGAACGCTTGGACTCAACGATCTCAGAGGTCTTTTCCAACATTAATGATCCTATGATGGAGCCCTGCTTCCCTGGGGAAGGCCAAATGCTTCCCTCCACAAAGGAAGCAGCGAATGAGCTCCTTATTTTGCTTTACTTATGCGTGCAGTTTTTGCTTTACCTACTAAACTATCTTTATCTCAGCCCACAAGCTTTCACACCTCTGCCTTTCTGATTCTCTCCTCCACCCTACTGGGGGAGAGAATGAGTGGCTGCATGGTGCTCAGCTGCCTACCAGGAGGCAACCAGCAGGCAACCACAACAATCATGTAGACATAGATCTAAACAGACTTTTGAAATGAGCTTAACTATAGCTAAGAAAAAACAAGCAAAAGGATGCCATAAGTATATAAAAGATAACACCAACATTATCTGGAGGATGGGTCACCCTCACTAGCCCACAGCTACGCATGTTCACTTGGGCAAAAAGGCTGCTGGTCAAACACGACTTGCAAAATTTTGATGAAAGCAGTTTGCTCTTATGGTTTCAGTTTAAATGTTGTACCTAAAATAGCAGTCATCTTTCATACAGTAAAATTTCCCAAACATTCCAGACTGCATACATGGTCCATTCCTTATCTTGTGCTCCTCCAAGGGAGCCAGTAATGTTACAGCAATATGCAGGACTTGCCAGGCCACAGGAGAGACTGAACTACCAGGTCTTCAGCAAGAGCTGTGAAGCAAGAGATGCACTGACATCGACAGAGGTAATTAATAGAATTTAACAATCCTATGGGGCTTAATAGCCTTAGCCTCAGGTGGACAGCGAAACCAGAAACTAATACAAGCAGCATTAAGACATAGCCACTTGAATGAGCTACTAAGTGGCAATGAATGCTGCTTTATGCCTTGCTGACCTGAGTATTAGCAGCTTGTACATTTGTCTATTTGACTTCTTTTTTTAAGTCCCTGCTACCAAAGGGGCTTCTATTCTGAATATGGGTCAACCATGTATGATTCACTTAGGGATTGGTAGAAGCTTGTTTCTTTGAAACTTGAGTAGTGCATTTTTGTTCAGCTTTTCAGTCTTCTGTGGTACATACAAAAAAAAGCTTCAGGACAAGATTTGGTCTTGCTGCAAATTCCTGTAGACTGCTACTTAGTGGACAATCAGTATCACAAGAGAAATTTAACAGTAAACTTAAAAATTACAAATATTGTCAGGAATTTTTAAAAACAACCTGTAAAACAACAGATGACTACTAATAGAAACAGCAATGCTTCTTTAATCCTCCAAAGCAAAGTCTTCAAAACCCAAGTGTAAGGTCAAGCATCAAAGAAAAAGAAACAAAATACCTCCAACAGGAATATCAACTACTGGCAGCATCCTGTTTGCTTAACCCCCTTCTAGCCCCAACACACACCAGCACTGCCTGCTACTTCCTATTGCTTGAGCTCTTCACATTCTAAGAACTGAGTACATCTCCAGAACTTCTGAGTCTGCAGGCTGCTGTGCTAGGGCAAGCACTTCCTTGTGACCAAGCACTCCTCAGGGCCCTCCAAGCGGTGACCAGAAACTACCACCTGCTCACAAGCCTACACAGCCACATGGACACATTGCAGACACTAAGACTCATTCATTTCCCTCTGGAAAGAAAGCTTCCCAAGTTCTGGGTCTTAAATCCTCAAAATCTATCATCTTGTTCACACTTCTAGAGCCCATCTACTGTGGTTCTGCCTTTGCTTGCCCTCATTCCCCATCTTCAACACTTCTCTCTTACATCTATGCAACAAGATTTTTTCCTTATCACCTGCTTTTCTGCCTTCTGCTCTTACATAGCAATGTCAGTGTTTCCAGCATCTTTCAATAAACTGTATTCTTCCCACCCAGGAGGATTCTTTAAAATAAATCAATAACTCAAAATGAACAATTGCCTGATCAGGGGAGTTGGAACTTAAGGACTGAACTGCCACAGAATATCTTGTGGGAAAAAAAGATAGAGAACAGTCTGCTCTGGTTACATGTACCTCTGTAAAGTACACCATATGATGCCTGAAAATACTCCAGAGTCTCCCTTCGCTCTTCCTTTCTGCAAAAGTGTCAAGTGAGTTGGTTCACTGGAGGAGATTCAATGCTCTCCACGGCAGACTGACTGCTGGACCTCAGCTGCAGAGTCAAGATCCACACAGTACCAGTGTTAGCACTGACTGTCACTGCAAATGACATAGCTAGGAAGTTTACTGTTACCAAAGCTAAGTGCTATTATTTAGAATATTCCGTCTCTGATATTCACCAAAATACATTCAGGCTTCTCCACACAAGATGCTTGGACCTAGTCCTAGATGGGGCTAGAATGGAGTTGGGAAGGCAGCTTTGGGCTGGCACAGTACAAACCCTCCATGATTTGAGACTCGTCTTGTGTTGCAGGGAAACCCAGCAGAGTAAACTGCTGCTGAAGTTAAGCAGTGGGTCACAGAGCAAAAGGCTGCCTTCTTCATAGCAAACAGTTCCAGAGGATCTCAGTGCAGATGGCAGTATACGCACAGGCATAACAGAAACCTTAACTGGCAGTTTAGACATGCCATCTGGATTCCTAAAACTGATGCCTGGAGAGTGAAACACTTCCTCTCAAAAAATCAGAACGTGTAGAAGGTGCAGGTCAGGTCAAAGATGCAATATTTGAGCAAGTTTGGTCATCTGACTCCTTTGTGAGAGTCCAGCAGCATTCATTCCTTGAAGGCATGAAAGAGAAAGCTCCTCATTCTAGTGAAACTGTTCAGCCTTATCTGAGAGCCATGAACCATGACAAGATGGGAGAGTCAAAATCTGGTAACTGGGCTGCCAAGTGCTTGCAACCTAACATAGCAGCCACAGTGGCAGGTGTAGCCATAAGAGCCTATAATTAGTCACCACTGCCAGTTCAGTGAAACCTCGTATGGTGAGAACTCAAAGGCTGTTGAAAGTGATATGATCTGTTTCAACTTCACAGGTGAACCACTTTTATGCAAAAAGTATTTCTACCCACCACTTGAGCAGAATGACTTGAAAATGCCTGCAAAGCCTTATCACTACTAAATTTTGCAATACTTCAGCTGCAGAGGGTAACATATCAGATACATCACTAATTGGAAAAATAACTGTCAAACTGAAATTACAAAGTATAAAGTCAAAGCATTAGGAGTTACAGTATCCAGCACATCAACTGCAGTAATCCTCTATCTCAAAACTTGTCTGTGCCCAGCAGAGAGAATATAGCCAAATTCATATCTGCTATCTCTTCTATTGCCCATTAAACCATCCACTTCACTCACTGCAGGAACCTAGCTCTCAACCGTATCTCAAAGAAAATTGTCCTTGGTCCTAAAATGATGGTGCTATGGTCAAACCCCAGATACTTGTGACCTGACCAACTATACCACTGTTGTCAGACACTACATAGCAAGGCTGGTTTCCGAATGCTTAGTTCTGTGTGCTTTTCCCTCAGCAGGAAACTGATGTAATTTCTCTCACCAGCTACAGATTTGCACAAATCTTGTCAGAAAATTTATCAATAAGACTTTCAGATTTCTTCAAAATGTTCCACACTAAAAAATTTAAACACCTAGAAGTATTTAAAATACGTATATCCTACTTTTCCTTCCATTTCAGAGGCATCACCAGCTACAAAAACACTCTTTGCTTGCAAGTCTCATGGTAACATTCCCCCAGCTACATTACTGATATATGAGTTATCTTTAACAACAATGATTCTGTTGTGTTAATAATATATTAATTTCACTTTAGTAAAGCTTCAGGCACATACTGCATATTGTAAACACTATCTTTTTACATCCAGGTAAGATGCATTTGATCATTTTCTAATATGGGCATGATTCCTAACTCCCAAGTTCTGCTCCCTCCTTCCTCAAAGTTTGCTTTCAAGGTTTTCCTCTTTATTTTGTAGGATATCTAGAGCCTGTTGTGACACCTTTATAAACATTTTTTGTAAAAAGCAAACAGAAAGCATTATGAAAAGTTACACAGTGTATTACAGATGTTAATTTACCTTCTGCAAGCGAACCTTCCCGTATGCAAATTTGGGTGTCGTCGGAGGGATAAGGCCTTCTGGTAACTGCTTAAACTAGAAGGAGAAGGAGAAAAAAAAGACACACACACACAAACACAAAAGTTAAATACAAACACACTTTAACTGAATTCTCACTTTATACTTCACAACTTACAAAATTAGAACTTTGGCTTAAAGTAAATAACCTCCCTAAAGGTTACAGCTGCATCTAGTCCTAAGATGAAGATTTTTTTTTAAAGAAAAAATCTGACTTGATCACATATGGCAAACAATTTTTAATAACTATTCAACTCTAGGTAAAAGTAAAAAGCATAATGAACAAAGCGAGCTGCCAAAAAATCCCAATGCCCTTGGAGCCCTCCTGTGGCTACAGCCTGAGCTACTGTCTTCCACAGCTTTTCTGCAGTCCTCTCCCCAGTTCATGGGAGCTAGAATAAACCTTTCCAAATCTGTAGGACAGTATTTCCACCTGACCCTTTGTCAGCAAAACTTCCTTGTAGGGAGTGTTAGCCTCTTGTGCCTTTCCTTTCAGTGTTACAGTATCCCACCACCACCTCCTGCTAATCCATTACTGCCAGGGCTGGGGTCTTTGAGAAGCAGGCCTTGAGACCACAGTTCCATGAACCCCTGAGGTCCCATCTTTAGCTTCCCTCTGGTCCTGTTCTAGACAACTGTCCAATCAGTCATAGGGAAACATGACAAGGAAACACTCTTACCACTCATCTACTTCTGGTTACTTCTTGTCCTATACTTTTAAGAAGAATCACTTGAAATCAGCAAAGGGAAGAGATGAAGTGCCTCCACTCCACTTTTCCTGGACACCTTTGAGGCGTGGCAGACCAGACAGTGGCTTTCTGCCCAATACCTTGGCCTTCTCCTTTCTGAGCCTACAACCTTCTTTTCTCCTTGCCATCATCCCCTTCTCCCTCTCCTGCCATTACTTGATATCCACTCTTCCCATCTGTTCTTTCATTAACTAGACATGGCCTGTCTGCATATCAGAGAAAAAGCTGCTGCAGATGAGATACTCATGTTGAAAAGCAATCCAAGCCTGCATTTTAATAAACACACACAAAAGTCCACCCTTGTGAAGAGTGTCTGAATCTGCAAATTTGGTTACTCTGGAGTGCTTACTTTGCCAGGTTTTTTAAAAATACATGTGGTTAGGGGCTGAAAGGGAATTTTTCTTAAGATATTTGATTTACTTTGATTTCCACTTGAAATACAAGAGGAAATCATGCACAAGGCATGATTTTCTAAGGCTTACACATGGTATAAGCAGCGTAAAACTCATGCTGCTCAAAAGTTGCCTCTGCACCAAGACAAAGGTTGTTCATTTAGTTGGGGTGAGGTTTTTTTTGTTCTTTTGGCTTGGTTTTTGTTTTGATTTTAACAGACCATGGCATATATAATCCCCCAATGCTATCCTGTCAAGTGTCAATTACAGATGGGTGAAAGCCTAATTTATATTTCCAGCTAAAAGTTCATTTCTTCTTCTCTGTATTTGAAAATAATCTAGATATCTAGACTCAAAGTAAACAAAAACTGTATTCACCCAAGAAAAGAAGTCAAAAGTAGAAAATTTCACCCCAAATAGTAAAAATTAAGAGAATGCTGTCAGCAATTGGAAGAAGCTGTAGACTGAAATTCTTCTTCTTTATTACATTTTTTAACTAATGGAAACTGTAAAGGAAGACTAATACTATCCTTGTAGTACAGCTAACATGTTGAACAGAGACACTTGTTACAGGCAACTTTAGTTTCTTTCATCAGCTTTACCTCAAACTGCAACAGAGTAGATAAATTGTTACAGGTTTAGAATCCGCAGCAGTGACGGGAAAACTTTACTGAAAAGCTATGGGTATGCAAAGTAAGAAACAAACCAACCACACCAAAAAATGACCCAACACACTTGAGGTTATACTGAACACTTGACATCTTATTAAGGCTCTCTCACTGCACTAGAATACTACTTACAACTCAGAGAGGGATCTTGCACCTTGAAGAAAACAACTCAAAACCAGGAAGTTTGTGGATTTCTCTGGTGAGAAAAGCTGTATCAAGACAGGAAACTCCCCCTGGGAAAGGCCATCAAAATTATCCCACCAATTTATCCCATCAAGATTAGGGATAATGACAAAACTGAAGAAAAAAATCCACAGCAGGCCTTCCACAGTTACAGAGATAAGGGCATGCTCAACCCTAGAGAAAGTGTAGTACACTTTTGGGAGATCTACTCCCAGAATAAAAATGTCTTCTAGGGAATAGGAATGTTGCTGGTACACAACAGGATAGCGACTACAAGCCTGAGCCTTGGCATTCACATGGAACCTGTTTTTAAGCCTCATCTGAACGGCCTCCAGTGCAAGGTTATTCAAAACCCAGACACAGATTCCATGTTTCCCTTCAGTCTCCAGTTTGTGGAGACACTGTGCATTTTCAAAGCAAGGCAAAGCTGCTCCCACCCACTAGCTGCAGTTTGTGAACACACAAAAGGAAGATGTGCTCTTTTGAGTAAGCCTGGCCCTTCTCACAGAGGCCCAAAAACCTCAACATGAAGCTTGAGATAGACAGCCAAAGCACTAAGCTGCAGCATACACCGGGTTGACATCAGGTCTTGAGCCTAAGCTGACTGAATGGCTAATGGCTGCTGCAAGAAAAAGGCTCTGTACACTCTTCCTCCATCTATACTCCCAGTCAAACCCTTCCCACCTCCCTCTGCTCCCCTTGTGGCAGCACTGGTTCTCATTCAACTGAGTGAGCTGATTCACCTTACTGACCTTCAGCTGAGAGAAGACAAATACAGGAAAAAAGGAGAGGTGAATCATGTCAGTGTCAGGCCTACACCAGTATTCTCTCCTCTAAAAGGAAGGAGGAAGCCATTGAGACAGAAAGAATAGCTAGAGAGGTGCAAGATCTTTTCCCTTTTGTAATGAGAAGCAGTTAGGTTGGCCTAATTATTTTGTTCCATTTCACTTTCTCCAGCTGCAGAAAATAGGAAATTAGGGAGTAATTTACACCAACACACGAACAAGAGAGTTTGGAGTACACTGGGGATGCTTCAAAGAACCATTCTAAAATGTCCTGGGGACACTCACCATACCAATGACTTTTCTCAAGGCAAAATACTTTTCTGTCAGATCTCCCGCTTCGCTCAGTGGAGCATCATAGTCATAACTAGTGGGCTGAGGCATATAAGGCATATTAGCACCTAGGGGAGGAGGAAAAAACAAAAAGCAATACAAACAGTGGAAGAGAGAGTTTTCTTGGAAGAGAAAGGTATCTACTTTCAGAATTCTTTCTGATTATAGCCAGACTCTGCTACATTTTCAGATTCAGTGTAGGCCTTGATGTTTCGGATTTGGCATAAAAAACTGTTCCTGATGAAGGACAACATCCTTGTGAGCTTACACTGCTCTGTGAAATATTCTGAAGAGAAAAACATTTATCTGTGTTTCAACTGTTTCCCAGGACTGAGTGAAGCCGAAATAGCCTTGGCAAAGATAAACACCATGTGGGTTTAGCACAATGTGCTGGCAATAAACAAATAAACAGCTAGTGCAGTCATCTTTAGCCATGTGGAAGCAGGCACAGCTTATTCTTTCACAGAATACATTACTACCTAACTCATAAACAGCTCCCCTCCACCACCACATATCATTTAAATAATTTCTTACCATTCCAATAGGCAAAGTTAGTTCCACCTATAAACATGTACCTAAAAAGAAAAAAATCAGGTTTTGCTGAACTGGGAAAAGAAATCCCCCCCAAATTAAGCTCTACTGAACACACACTTACAGGTTAACGTTAGCACCACGTGCCAGGATTTCATTAAGTGTTTTAGCTATAGTTTGTGCAGGCACAACAGAATGACGGTGCCCCCAGTGATCCAACCATCCAGTATAAAACTCAGAATTAACCTGAAAGGAGGAAGGGCAAAAGAGGAAGGGAAAACATGAAGAGGGAACAAGAACAGAATGCAATGTGATTTAAGGTTCCTAACTGTAAGAGGGAAGGAAAAAAAAGGCACCTTGACTAATTTGAGCCATTTTTAATCTACTATAAATACAGCAAAGTCTATACTAAATCAATCCTTTTCAGCAGACTATAGGTCAAAGAAACTAAAGGATTGTTTTAGTAATTTTATAGGGACACTTTGAAAACAATTGCTTAGGCACCAAAGAGCATGGATTTCCTGGGAACCTGTCAACAAGGACATGTTTCAGATGCTCGGCATTCAAATAAATGATGGAACCAACATATTCTCTGCAGAATAGCATACACAGACTGAATGTAATGAAAAATAAGTGTTTCGAATTGCTTTCTAAACAACTCCCTAGCACAGACATAATCTTGTACCCTCAATGGGCCTTCTCCCTTTGTCAAAATGGCTTCCAGTGTTCTCACATCCCATTATAGCTTGTGTAAAACCTCTAGGGTAGCTGAAAACAGGAAGCAACTTCTAACCTGCCCTTTTAATTTTGCTTTTAACTTCCACCTACACACATATCTCACTAACTCATCTAACCATCCTTAGTGTTTCTGCTGCTTTGTAAACATTTGTCTTAGCAAGGAAAACTACTGAAACAAAATCAATACTTTTTGAGACTAAAATAGCACTTGCAGAGCAGCAGTTAATGTGCGTTTGACAAACACACAGAGAAGCTCCTCTGTTCTGACTTGGAAATTATGTCTTTGTCAACAGGTCCCTAAAATTGTTGAATGTGCTGCTGTCAACCTCTCTCTGATTAACAATTTCAAGACTGGAAATGATACAAAAAATTTAAGTGAAAAGACATACCAAAGGGCCCTTAGGTTCACTGCTCCTTTGAGCTAAGAATGCTGCTGTGACATTGCCACCTATAAAAAGAAAGACATAAAACTGAGTCGTTATATTCATGACTTTCTGGGTCCTTCATTTTACTGAAATTGGTGTCTTATCCCCCTTCCAGCCTAGCAAAAAACATAACAAGAAAGCTACTCCAGCAAACACAGGAATCAATAGTTTTGATTCCAATGTTTAATTTGCAAAACCTACTTAAAATATATACATGCACGTATGCATGCTTGTGCACATGTCTTTGCTTTTGAGATACATCTTTTGAAAACCCAGCTTTTCTCAGAAATGACATCCTGGCACAAAGAAGTCTGAGATGTGTCAGAATTGCTACTTGATCATTGGAAAGTCTAAGTCTGGGGTTATGTTACCAAGGCTACGGTGAAGAACAGAAGCCAGGCAATCTCTAAAGGGGTGTTTCACTTTTCATCACTGCTAGTGGCTCAAGCCACAGTGGCTGGAAATAACCACTCTGGTGAGTAGATCACCATTGCATAAAGGATACACATGAAGGAGTTCACAGTTTCATTCAGCTTGCAAGAAAACAGATCCCTGCCAAGCACGTGTGTTTGGCTGTAGAGAGAATAATGTGCAGAAGAGGCTGCACATTAAAAAAATGAAAATATCTGTCCTGCAGTTTGTTTCTTCTGCCTTAAGCCTATTTTGTCAAGTCCACAGAGTATATAAACATTTAAATCCTTAACTCTCCTATCAAAAGGGTACTCTCTGATCACATTACTGACACTTAGCCATTCTTCACGCCTATATCACAGCAAATTGCAGCAGGGCGCACACTTCTAATGATGATCTTCAACAATATTTTTTTTTCTAATAACCTCTGGCTTAAAAAGAAATGTATTTGGATGGCTGAATTCTAGGACAGACAGAGGACATTAAAAAACCCCAATACCAAAAAAAAAAGTTAAAAAAATACATGGAATCAATGCCAACTATTATTGCTAATTTTTAGGAGAGAAGCACTATGAGCAGTGCAAATTGGTTATTCATGATTTCAAGATGCAAGGAAGTCATTACGACTTTCTAACTGGGTGCTCATGGGTGATTCTTGTATGTTTAAGAGTACATCAAATATACATAAATGCCTATTACCCCATTTTAACAAAGCAGGCAGGTTTGGCAAGCAGTCAAGTCAGTTTGTCCTGCCACAAACACACACAACTCAGAATTTCTAGAATCAAACAGCTGTCTCCAACCTGGAGCAAAGTCCACTGTTGCATAAAGACCCTGGAGAGCCCCACATTTCAAGTGAAACTGGCTTGCACCATCAGTTGTGAAGAGCACCACCTCATCCCCAAGATGCAGGCGAAAGAGCTTCAGAAGGAAACGCAGATAGTTGTAGTCGCAAGCGAAGTAGCTTCCATACTCGTTCTCTACCTGCAGAGTGAAAGCAAGTCAGTAAAGCCATAGCCAATTCAGTCTGCATCTGATAACAAAACCAGAAAGCACAAGTCCAACCCTCTTCCTCCTTTGATAGCAATGTTAAAAACGTCATTTTAACTCCAGATTGGAGGAGTAAGAGAAGACAAGACTCATTCCTCTCACCTGTGTCTTACAGTGGAGCAATAATTGTGCAGAGCTAAGCCATTTTCCTGCAAAATTCTCCCCCCCCTCCCCAAAGTATCTGCTTAGCTACAGTGATCATAATACAGTCTCTATTAAAATTTGAGATCTATAACCCACCTCCCAAGCGGAGCAATAAAACCACAGAACAGGTTGTGAAATGATCAAACTGCAACAAAACTGGACATTCAGAACAGAGACATCTACAACCACAAAACCCTGCAATGGACTCCAAAGGACTTAAGGGAGGACAGCTCTGCTACTACTGAGAGGTGCACAACTTGTCCCTTTTCCAAGGAGATGAACTTTTCAGCTCCAGATCCAACAGGTTCCAATCCTGAATGTTATTTCTGAAAATCCTGTTATAAGCATCTTACTTTTGCCAAAGAATAATTTTGCCCAGTGCTTCTGCTCAACAGACAAAACACAGTGTTCAACAAAATTATCTTGGGCATATTACAAGATATATCTCTTATCAAGATGGATCTCTTATCCCATACTGTGCCAGTCAGGGAGTTTAAAAAAAATTGAAATAAAGCTTTGTTATGATCAAATACTATAAATATAAAACAATCACTCCTGCACATCTAGAAGGAGTTTAAGACAGAAGCTACTCACCACGAACATAAAAAATTGTGTCCTGAAACATTTACTACTTAAGTTAGGCTTACTCCATAGTGCTTTTGCTTCTGTCTAAGGGTATTCTTATTCCCCTTTTTCCTGTCAGATTGTTTCAGGCAACTGCAATGTATTTTGGCTTTATGTGAGAATTGCCATGAACCTCAGATCTAAAAAGCTACACGAGTTCCCTCTATTGCTTTATATGGCTGTGGGAAACAACTTTGACAGAGCAGAGGAGTGCTCTTTGAGTTCTAGAAACAGTGGATTCCGTTCTTTAGGATAAGGTATTTCATCAGAATCTTTCAGCTACCTGAAACTTAAGAAATATCTGTGACACCACCACCCGAGACCCATGGAGTGCCTGCAAGAGCAGTATAAGCATTCATGCTGCTTGGGTTCATCTGATTTTCAGAAAGTTACCTGCACCATGATGATTGGACCTCCATTTTGATAGAGGTAAGGCCTCATCTTTGGCAAAAGGACATTCATCCATCTCTCTACTGCTTCCAGGTAATCTGTGATACACAAAGTATAAATGTTTCACAACTTTTCTGCTTTTTTTCTATTTTTGTTTTAAATTACATATGGGTCACTTTCACATAGTGTTCTAATTATGTAAATTACAAACAGCATTTAATGAACAGATTACTCTTATACTTGAATAAATGTGCTCTTACACTTGTTCATAAATGCTTCCAGTACAGTTTACTAAAAAACAAAACATTTAAATACTGATGAACTTGGACAATTATCAAAGGGACTTCATTATATCTCACAGGCTGTCCTAATACATTTTAACAGGAAGACAAATTCAGATGTTGATCTATGTACTATTTTTTAAAATAGATAATTTAACCCACAATCAGCAGAACCGAAGTTAGATATGGTATCTACATATTCATCCCCTACATTCACTCCAATAAACACATTAATCTCCTATCTCATCTCGTTTTTCCATGTCTGGTCCATGAACAAGAGCACATGAGAATGCTCTAACTACTTCTGGGTCGCACACTGACCAGCCAAGAAGGATCCCCATTATGAGTGGCTGTGGCAAAACCAAAAACCTCAAAGCTGAAGCTACCTGTCTTTTCCTCAACGGTGACAATGATTCCCCCCTTGGCACCAACTTGACAATACCTCAGAAACTGTCTCCCCTACTTTGTTTGTTCTACACTCATTTTGAATATACACTTTTAACTAAAAGTACTGAAGATTTTACTCACAAGAAAACTTGAGCTGAAATATGAATTATCTAGTAATGGCCTCAAACAGCAAGTTGCCCTGCTGCTACAGTGTATTTTTGATAGCCTTTTTTGATGCCTCTACCTGAATCAGAAGACCTGAGAACAATAGATTTCTTTTCCAACAGCCATGCAGGAAGACCTCCCTGGGAAAAGAAAGGGAAACACTTTAGTGACATTTTTAGGAAACCTAAGAAGAATTTTGCATTTTATCAAAACATATACTGAGACATGAAAACTGATTTTCTACAAGAAAGTAGTAATTCCTAATTGAAAAAAAAATACAGAGTAAGTTTGTATTGTAAGAAGTCACTTTAGGATGCATGGATGTTAATATAATAAACCAAGACTCTTGTCCAAGGACATACCAAGTAAGTTTGTCTACTTTAAGAAAT
Organism: Eulacestoma nigropectus; assembly: GCA_013397775.1. Taxonomy (NCBI): domain Eukaryota; kingdom Metazoa; phylum Chordata; class Aves; order Passeriformes; genus Eulacestoma; species Eulacestoma nigropectus. The sequence continues at coordinate 803,117 of VZTE01000494.1, forward strand.
ACTTGCACTAGATTTACCCTAGAAATGAGCTGTTACAAAAGGTTGTATACCATGTCCCATTCTGCGCAGATGTAAGGTCCAGCTCTCAGGATAACAAGCAATCCAGTGTCATTGGCAAGCTGCAGGAAAGACTCTAGATCTTTGCCACCAGAAAAGTCATACGTGCCCATCCGGGGTTCGTGGTAGTTCCATGGGACATACCTATTAAGAGAGAAAATCACCTTCCATTAGGAAACTGAGACTAAACCAGAATTCGAATAACAACTATTTGCACTACATACCCCAGAGATCAGTAATGTTGCTGATCCTCCAGATCAGTAAAAGACAAGAGTAACTCTACAGCCTTTCTTTTGTGAGGTATTTCATATGGCAGAAGGCATTGAAATTAATACTGAAACTAGGGTTATGTCTGCAGGAATCCCTACCAGGGCAAGAACAGGTTCTGGTAGTGCTGTTTTGAAACCATGATGTCTGTTCTGAAATTTAAGCAAACAGTTTTGAAGCTGGCAAGGCAGCTGCCAGCTGCATAGTGGTGGGAGGTTGATGAGGAGATGAATGTGGTAAACCACTCATGAAGGAGGAGGCCAAGAACAAGCTTGCCCAAAACAGCACATGACCCTTCATGAATGGATCACCCAGCTTGCACAGGGAACCCCAACCAGGCTGACAGGTCTATGCTGCTGCCACTGCAAGGAACCTGAAAAACACCTAAGCCCCAAATGATGTTGCATCTAGGTCCTGAAAGTTTTCATGGACCAGGAACAATGCAAGTTCTGGAAAACCACCACTGGAAGAATGGTCAAGTTAAGAGATGTTAAGGTGCCCAAGAGCTTGGACAAAGCAAAGCTTAATTTCAACTAAGAAATAAAGGTGCCAAACATGCAGATCACCATTTAAAAGAACATCTCCCTCCTACCTCCAGGACTTAGGAGACCACAGCCTCAGCACAGAACATCTCACAGAAATAAAAAAAATACACTTGGTTGCAAGACAACAAAGAAACAGTAATCTACCAACTACCAAGAGCAGTGTTGTAGCTGATGGTTCCTGTTTGACAATCATGACTGCTTTGTTTGCCATAGTACTAAGTGGCAATCTAGCTCAGACAGACTAAAATTAGGCATGAGTACAACCTGAGCAAGAATTCAAGGGAATGGGAAAATTCATTCTTCACACATTTACTGTTTTGCACATGGGTTTGTAATACATTTAGGAAAACTGCTGCCACTGTTCCAGAGAGAACTAATTTGAGAAAAATTTCTAAAGTTCACAAAACTGAGTCTAGTCAAGAAAAGATCCTCTCAGGCAACACTTTTCTTACTGCCTGGGTTTGTTAGTATGTTCCACGTTTACTTTTGTAAAAACTACCCAAGAGGGAAAGAAGGACCCTAAAAACAATGCCTTCTATCAGGAAGAAAAACAGGAAGCTTCACATGAGTAAACTACTGAAATGGCCATATACAGACAGACATGCATATGAACACCAAATACAAAAATTATAATCTTTCAACCTTTGTTAATATTATAGCATCTCAAACACCAAAATTTTAAGCTTCTGTTTGAAAAGATAAAGCTTAAGATCTGTGTACCAGGATGGAGTCAAAGCAACACACTCAGGCATCAAAGTGCAGATTTTTTCCTCTACGTGGTATATTTTATTTCTGAGTCAAGCTGCTCTAATTGTTTCTGAAGCATGATTAACTCACTTGTAAAACAAACTACATGTCCATTTAATGAATATATGAACCATGTGAAAATATACTCATTTAAGAGTTTTATGAACTTGTTTAAATACGTTTAATACTGTCTGATGTGAGCACAAAAGGGTTTCTCTGGCTCCCGTACGCTCAAGATGGAAGAAGATAGAAAAATTCTTCCAGAAACAGTTTTCATTTATGTCACATGCTTGACCACAGCATTGGAAAAAAAGCAGATTCTAGTGGAGAAATAGGGAAGAAGTCTAAGAAAAAAACTTATTTGAAAGCGTTTTTTAACATAATGAATCATGATAAAAATTTATTTTTAACACTGGTCTATAAATTGTTACTAAGACACTTTAATCCACCAATATATTTTCTACAGCTAGTGATGGTCTCAAATGAAATAATTTTACTCTGAAATTGTTATCTTTAACGAGTATAATTGTTACATACCACTGTAGAAATTTATAGTCACATGTTAACCCTGTACTGCTTTAGCTACAGAACAACGAATTTATAAAGGAAACTCACATCCTTTTTCAAACTTAAAACATGGTTTTTCTTTCATATTTGAGTTTACTTTCCATTTACACACAATTTCTAAGCTTCATGCTATAACCTTCCTTTCTTTAGAAGTCACAGCTTTCCTCTCCTATTTCAGAGATCATCAACAGGCAAAAAAAATCACACTTCAACTTCCTTAACATACAAGATAATTCTCTCTGTAATACCAAGGTGGGATTTTTTTTAATAGTGTAAAATTAAATAAATTGTACTACTTTCATAAGTGAGCATGCTAATTAAATTACTTACATATGAGTCTTTAGCAACAGTAATTTGTATTTAAATTTTAAATATTAGATATTCTAAACAGTAGCTCTTTCTTAGAAGGAGTTTGTACAGGTTTACAGCTTTCTTATTGTCAACAAATAGAGTAAAACAAAGAAAATGCTCAACATTCTTTGACTTTCTATGAGCCTGTAAAGGTAACTGCGGATTCTTCCAGGAAGCGTCTCCACTGACCAGTAAATCCTGTGTATCTTCAGCCCCATCTAGTGGCTAATTGTTTATCTGCTCCGTGCAAAACAAACCCCAAACTTCCGTGCTTTCCAGATGCCATCGTCAGCCAGCACTCATTTCCAGTTGGCAGACACAGTTCAGGAACTGAAAACAAGGACAGTTACCTGTGTGACCAGACACTTCTGTGTGCTGCCTGCTGAGCTGGGGAGTGAGCGCCTCAGCATCCTCCTCCACCACCTTCTGGGATGTCACACCAACCACAATATTAAATTTCAATCTGCTCTTTAGAAGGGGTAGGCCTTGATCTCTTAAGCTTTAATGCAAAATCAAGCTTTCTGCCCCCTGTTTTCTCACGTTCTATTATTGCTTAAGATGCTACCAGGTGCAGACAGTTATATTCATGTACTGACTTCACCTACTCCAGAGTCTGGGATGAGCTGCTGACTCGGTCATGAGCTGAATGATGCATCAAGGCATAGTGAGCCTTTTGGAAAAGAAGCTGCAGAGAACAGCAAGAAGAACATGTCTGGTTGGCTTTGACCACAAGGTATTTACAAGGACAATCCCATAATAAAAGGATCCTGTTTCCCTTGAAGTGGTAAACCTCACTGGGAATGCCTTGATAAGAACAAGGAAGGCTCCCATATCTGAAATTATAGCAGGACTGTTCCCTGTCTTATGGGAAGAATTCCAAGCAGCAAAACCACAGTCTTCAGAGGTGGCCTCAAGATGGGGAGACATTCTGCCAGAAAGTCTGGCAGCGCTGCTGCCCATTCATTCCAGAACAACTTCACACAATTTGTATCTCAGTCCCTTGCTAGCAGTATTACTGATCCAGGGAAGAGTGAGCAGAAGAGAAAACAAAAACCCAATCACGTAGACCATTTTCCATTTTTCACCAAAGCCACACAAAATCGCAGAAGATTTCTTTGGGGTAATATGAACATTTATAGCTTTATCTCAAATTATCAAGAGCAGTAAGACTTGATTATTGGCAAACTTCAAAGAAAAACAAAAGGGGCTTTTGGTTGGTGAGATGCTTTTTTAGCATCAGGAGAGAAAGAGAGAGAGATTAGTTTCAAATGAAAAGACACAGCGATTTGATTCTTGTAGAAAATGCAAGGCACAGGAGTATTTTCTGCTTCTAAGGTACACTTTTAGATTTATCTTTCACCATAGTAGAAAAAATCCAAAGGTGAGCAATAATGGGAGATAAAGAATCTCAGTGTGCTCTTAGAAAAACAAAACAGGCTGTAATAAAGCTGTTATTACGTGATCCAGCAACAACACCTAAAGCCACAGGTGCCGTAACCACTTGCCAGTTGCACAGCACCTTTTGTGCCAAAACAGACACAGCTCAGCTCTCCCAAGACCAAGAGAGATCAGTTGGCACCAGCAAAACAACACAAATCTTCACTCCTTCCTGCACAGCAGAAAGACACTAACGCAAAACAGTAAAGCACAGTATGAGATACCAACAATACCAAGGGAAAAAAAGAGAGAAAAAAGAAGGAAAAACCACACCTTGTTACTGGGAGATTACAAATGAAGAGGAATAAGCAACAGGAAAAAACCCAAACCAGCCCTGCAGCAAATTTGCCATTGAACAAAGATGATGAGGGGAATGCAAAAAAACAATTCCTATCTCAAAAGGCCAGTGATGCAGCAGACATGAAAAGGCAATTTGGATTAAAAAAAAAAAAGGAAGGGACACTTTGAAGAAGTTGGAAATTAACAGAGGGCACTGAAAACCCATGGGTGTTGGGAGGAGAGGGAAAATCAATCAGACACATAAGGGAAGTATGAGACACTATGAATCACAGGAGTCACAGAGCCACTGTCTGGACCCAGGCTGACCTTCAAGCCAGACACCAGAAGGTATAATTTTCAGGTCCACTTTAAATTACTTTTATTTCAGCAAGAAGTCATTACTTGGGCAAATCAGGCAACCCTATCCTGAGCAAGAGTGTTACTTAATCCCATTGCTCTTATTAATGAGCAATGAGAATTAATGTGAGCGAAGGCAGAACTCGATTCTTTAATAGGAAACAACAAAAACAACCACAAAAAACACTCACCAGAGAGTGACTGCATCATCCCAACACAGGGAAGAGTCTTAAGATGCACAAAAAAAATAGAGAACCCTAAATCTGGAAAAATTCAACTTTTTTTCTTTCCCTGCTGTCTGTTCTTCACATACCAATTCCTACTAATCTCATCCCCACATGTACAAGGCAACCCTGCAACCTGCAGGTCTAAAACAACAATACAGATTTCAAGGGTGAGAAAGGAGTGGTGGTACAACACTCTGAGCAAAATGCCCTAGCCTACAGGCTATGCACTGCCAGAATCTGCACTGTCTATAGCACAAAAGCAGGAGGTTTCAAAGAGAAGCTCTAAGCCTTGCAATGATTTAAGAAAGGAAAACAAACCTGTTTGGAAATTACAACCATTGCCTGAAAAGACTGTGCCTTACACTTTTCCACCACCTCCCTTGTCAAGGAAGCTATGACAAAAATAAAAGTAAGCTGAATTTTTTTTTCCCTCTGTGCCTCATATGTTGAATTAAGTACACAACCAGGTGGAAAAGACAAGAAAAATGGACTAAGAGTTTTGTACACACAAACAAAACTGAAAGCTGTTTAAACTTTTTTTTTTTTAAAGAAGTATATCTAGCTCCCCATTCATTTATCTAAATTTAAATGCTCCTGGTGAAATAGCTTTAAATATTACTGCAGTCTTTACCAACATTTTCAAGGCTTCTGGGTGATACAACCCAGGCAGTATTAACAGGTTATTGTCTCCTCTCACCTAGTCTGCCTTTTGACCAGAGAATACAATGTCCCTGGCAGAGGCAGAGCATGTACAACTGTTCGTAGTTGCCAAAGTTCACAGTCCAACAATTTATTTCGGGTCACATTTGCACCCTGGGTTGTGAAGCAAGAGGTGTTGCCTATCATCAGGGAAACAGACTGCTGGTTACAACCTGCCCCACTGTCTCATTTATGTGCTTAGAGGTCATCCTGTACCACCCTTCAACTTCTCCAGAGCTTTCTCACCTATTACTGACAAAATAATAGAACAAGTAACAACAGCAGCATTCCTCTTAATGACTTCTCATACAGCTCCTAGGCCCACAAATCACTTGGAAAGTCAACAGCTACTCACGTTTGTATGGCATCAAGCCCTGCCATCTTCATCTTCAAGAGGCGGTCTTTCCAGTAATACGGAGGCACCCGCGAGTAGTGAATGCTACCGGAGATGTAACGGAAAGGTTTCCCATCCTTGACAAAGCAGTTGGAATCATAATCAATCCCAAAACTCCTCTCAGGTACATTCTGTACACAAAAACAAACAAACAAAAAGACACAATATAATTTTTTTCTGCCTTGAAAGACACAGAGAACAGGCTATACAACGTCTGTGGGTTGTCTACAATAGAAGATACAATGGTCCTAAAATAACAGATGGTGAATGACTTTCCTCCAGCTATCTACAGCCCACCAGAGTCTTAGCACAACAAATCAGCGAAAGGGAGCCAGTGCAATGTGTCACAGGATAAAAGAACAAGCAAACCAGCAGATATAGTTCAAAGAAAACACACTCCCTCCTGAAACATGGAGGACAAAATTACTAAGCCAATATGCCTAGCCCTCAACCGTCATTAAACAGAGCAACTGAAATAACATTCTACAATCATTTGAAGACTACAAACTACAAGAAGGATGACAACAGCATGTTGCATCTGCAACAAAGGCATTATTTTACAGAAAACCTAAAAAACGTTGTGGAAAATGTCCTAGATATACATAGCAATTTAAAGCATTCTGCCAACAGTGAACAAGTGAAATTGTGTGCCGGACATGTAATAACAGATCTCAGAGGATCCAGCAAGGAGCTGGCAGGGAAGCGGGAAAAGCAAGGGACTGTCAAATGCTGCACAGCAGAGGCTTTTTATGCTCTGTTTCCACAAACACGTAGGCATTCTTAAGACTACTTAACAAAGATAAATAAATCTTGACTCAACAAAACCGTGAGCATGTCAGGCCTCTCCAAAATCAGGACCCCACAGAACTGAGAAGTACAAACCAACTGCTCTGGAACAAATATAACTCAAAGGCTGGGATTCTCCATAAGAAATTATGATGCTGTAGTAACTCCGGGCTGTTAGACCTCAAGCAAACTATTGCTGCAGAGGATGCACAGGTAGCTACAGCTGCTTACTTTCTGTTCAATTTAAATGTATGTGATTTTTTCCTGATCTTTCATTTATAACCTGCATCTTGATGGCTGGGCATGCTGCACTAAGATGGAATTGTTCTGTGTGTACCCCTGAAGGAAACTATTCACCTTTACAAACACCAAGCAGATGTTTCACATTCTTCAAACATTTTTTACTCTAGGGCACTGTGACAAGTCACAGCACTAATGCAGAGCTGAGTGCTTCAAAATGATCATGACTAAGTGGAACTCAGAAGCAACAATACAGAAAAGAAACCAAAAAAAAGCATCAATATGGATAGAGGCACCTTACACATTAAAAGGCCATTATCCCTGGAAATAAGGGGAGGCAAAAAAAATTGCTACGGTGTCCCTCTGTAAGAGGATTTTAGCCCCCTCATTTAGACTAACCACATCAAGAGGCCTATGGAAAAGACACTTGCTCATTCACAGCAGAGAACTGTTAAGATGATGAATGCTAAAAAAACTGTTGACATGCCCTCAGGGACAGACTTCTGACAGAGAGCCAAGGCTATCTTAAAAAAACTAAAAGAAGGCATTAATTATGAAAGTGGTCATCATTGAACCAGTTACCATTTAGATGTCAGGTTTTTAGAGCTGTGACCATAGCTGTAAAACACCATCCCAACACATACACTTCCAGACACCGTGTTATTATGCGGATGAGGAGAGGGAGGAAGCTACCAGAGCACTTCCATCCAATTCACCTCACTCATCATTCATTGTAAACAGACTTCTCATCATGATCAATTCCTCAGCATCACTTTATTGTCAGTGGATGACCCACTACTTGCAGACCAGGGCTTGCAACAAAAACAGGAGAGTTGTCCTCATGAATTTATGTCTGGCTCTGCCAACACTGTGTACTCATCGTTGTCAATATGCAGGGAATTCATTGCTACTTTGTCTCCCTAGAAGATGGGGCAGTGGGTCTGCTCATTTGGTAAGCAACACACACTAACAGCACTGTTTGGGGTGCCAGTTCGTTCATACCAAATCATACCAGTGCCCAGCTGAAAATTCAGACCCTTACAGCCAACGGTATAATGTTGCACCTTACATCCTCAGAGCATACTCACAAGGAGAAGAGAAGAACTAAAGAATTTGTCCTTGCTTAAATCAAGTGTTTACTTTTGCAACCTTAATGCTATTTCAACATTTTATAATTTGCACGTCTCTCAACATAGGGGTTTTTTCCCCATTTTCAACACACAGAACTGTTTATCAGTGGCAAGAATCTCTCATTCTCCAAACTTACAGAACAGGGGTTTTTTTCTTATTTAGAAAGCAAACAAATGTGGGTACAAATCCCCCACTTCTGAAGATTTTTAGCCTCTCTTACACAGACCAATCACAGAACACGTCTTTCTCTACCTCACAGCTTAAGTATCAAAATCGAGAATCACAAACACTCATTTTCTTCTGTTCATTCCAAAAAATTCTCTTAGGAACCTTTCTCTGCCCTCACAGTGGTCCTTTTCTCTGCATCACATCCTTACCCCTTCAGTCTGCACCTTTTTCTCCCAGCAGGCTTTAGGCAAATGTAATAGTGGCCTTACATTTCCCACTTTCCACCATGCCTTGCTTGGCAGTGGGGGTGTAAGAGTTTCCAAAACTAGTCAGGTTTATAGTTTGTAGCTTTTTGTTGGTAAATATAATGAGTGTGTTAAAAATATTCAGCACAAACTGCTACAATGCATACTGGTACAAAATAAAAGGTCATTAGAGGCCTCATGCTTGATATAAGAATAGAGTTTTATTAAATCCCAACATTTAAAGTATTTGTTATACCACAATTTACATATTTTTCAATCCATTCTATAATAATTATATAATAAATACAATTTTCACAAAGTGATGATACTATTATATTCTGCTACTAATTCTGACAGTAATTAACTCCTCCTCATCCTCCAATGAATTGGCCTTTTATGGGATGAAATACATATTCATTTAGTTAAGTTCTCCAGATTAAATACATTACACACACACACATAAAATTTACCAAAAAAAATGTTAAAAATTACAAAATAAGCAGCACAGCAATTTTTCTTCATCTGAAATACTGAACACAGGTCTGCATTGCGCACATTCAAATCAAACTGGAAAGAGTACAGAAAGACTCTTGAAGGACAGTTAGAGATTGCTGATTAGAGAGATTATAGAAATGGTTCATTCCTTTTATCAAACAATGTTGATCTAGGATACTTTCCATTCATACTTAAAAAGCAAAATAAAAAAAGGCTTTGAAGTGTTTTGGCACAGAAAGAAAACATTTTAAGTAATAAGTAATCACCAAGCAGACAACCTTTCAGAGGGAGAGATACAAAAAAAAATGGGCAAGAACTAAATTACATTGGGAGAACTCAATAAATTTATGAAATGACAGTATGACCATTCCTGAAAGGATGCATATCTGCTTCTGAAAGGATACATAATTATCTTCCAAGAGAGGCATATACAAAGTAATGAAGAAAATACGGGATGGAAGGATCCCTTCAGTTAGGTTTTTGCACACACTTTATCAGAATGAAGAGAGAAACAAAATGGGCAGGAAAAAAAAGTAAATACTAGCAACTCATTGAGAAACTGACACCATCTAAAATCAGTCCCACAAATGCCTCCTGTTGAGGAAACTGGCTTAACAATTAGTCTTCTTAACATGGTAAGAACATTCAGTGCAACAAGTGAAAAACAATCCTCCTGGACTACTGGCCAGGTGACAATACTCTGCACCACTAAACCCAGAATACAGCTTTTAACCGAAGGCTTATTGACAAGTAAACAGAGGGTTACAGGCTATCAAAATTCTCTCCTCATAAGACCATTTGACACTATGCCACTGACTGCAAAAAGTCTCAGAAGGATCCCACATGGACAGTGGGCAGTGTTGAATACACATGGAAACTTCAGGATACTTAAACAGATATTATCATATAATCACAAAAAAAAAAGTTTACAAAATTTTAAGTGACAGGAAACAGAAATTATCTAATCTGGCAAGTAGAGAGCCTGGCTGATACTGTATTCAGTTTTCAGACTGAAAGCGGACTGACTTCTCCAACAATTCCTCTAACATTCATGACACATTTACAGTATTTCTCATTATTCCTGAGTAAATATGTAAGATGTTTGCACAGAAGAGCAGGATACAAAACCAGCACAGGAATTAGAAACTCTGCCTGGGAGATGTCTGGAGTGCATGAAGTTAAACCTCAAAATCTAACTTACAAAATCCCTCAACTTCACGAAGACTACGGCACTTTTCAAACACACCCCCATCTATCTCCTTCAATATGCGAACAGAAGCTGAAGAACAAAACAAGGTGTTTATGGTTGTCTGGTTCAGGATCACACAGGAAGGCAGGAAAAGACTGAACACCACAGCTCTGGTCTTCCATCCTCAGTCTCCTGTGTAAGAACTGCTCTCTTTTGCCCCATGCTACATGGGTCTGCCTGAGAGGAACTCGGGTACTGGTGGGCAGAAAGGCACAGCAAGGGAAACCCTGTGGCTGCAGCTGCAGAGGCAGGATTCCCAGGCTCCAATTGTTTGCGATGTTTCATGCAACAACACTGAGGTGGGAGAGGAGGAGAGAGAAGACGTACAGAAGTAAAGTGTTTCATCAGCCTGGACAAAATTCACACATTATTTTACATCCTGGCTTTCTCGTGTGAACACAAATATATAGAAACAAGAATGTTTGTATCAATATTTTCTAATACTTCAAATTTCCCATAATTACGTTAATTTATGTTAAGACCTTCTACGAAAGATGGGAAGAAATCCTCCATCCCTTATTATCCTGTAGCAGTTACTCTGCTATGTGCCCATCAGATAACCGGGACATTGACGTGTAAATGCTCTTAGGGCAAGTCACCTGCTGCAGAGTTTAGTCTCATTAAAAGAGGACATAATTTACTTGAATATGAAAGCCTTTAACAAATTTCAAGCATTAACCTATTTGCATTGTTTTCAAATAGCATCTACATACTCTTGCAAGAGAAAAATGATGGAGGAGAAATTAGGCAGAAAAAAAAATATAGAATGAAGACAAAACACACTGATTATTTCAGCTCTGGAATTAGTGCTTTATATAAGGAGGTACTGTATGCTCAGACAGCAACAAAAGTTAATTTTGAAATTTTTTTCATTTGCTTTTATTAGAGATATTTTCACTAAGTAATTACTGGATGCCCAGCTATTCTGGGGAAAATGCCTGAGAAAGACAGCTACTTTCACCCTTTGGTGTCAGTCTCACCAACTTTTTAACTGGACAAAATTGAATTTCAGAACTGATGCCTGGCAACTTACAGTACTAGTAAGAAGCACAGACTGGAAGCCCTGGTACATGCTGCAGACAGCTAGCAGGATAAAGATATCCAGCCTCAATTAAAAAAACCCCCTGAACTATTCCTTTCGCATAACAAATCTAGCATAAGCCTCCTAGAGTTTGCATACTCAGCGGGCACTCTTGCGGGCCTTTCTGCAAGAGATGCACAAGTGACTCCACTGCACAAGCTCAGAACTTCACCTGCCTGAGATGTGATAAGGTAGCTGCCTGATGGATACCGAACAATGGAACATGAAGTAGCTGCGGGACACAGGTATTACTAAACATGCACAGGACACACATTATCTCCATGACATCAGGGTTATCTTTAAATGCAGAACCTCAATGATAATGAACTCAAAGACCCAATTTATTCGGTAATTTAACATGTCCCAAATTTGTTTCATAGGCCCAAGACACAGTTAGTGTTTTCTGCTCAAACTTAACAGAACCTGCGGAAGCTCAGCCCAACGCATCTTCTCTGGCTTCCCTGAAAAAGGATTTGCTTTCATAGCAGAAGAGCCAATATACTGGCAGAAAAAAAAAAAAAAAAGTTTAGAAGTCCATCAAATGGAAGACTTCTCAAGGAGAACGTAGAATTATCTCTGTTATTTCAGCTCTGCTGCCCAGCCTCATGGGTATTCCATAGTACATCGTCCCCGGGCTGACGTAGACAAAGGTATTCTGCCCAACTTTGTACAAGCCAACAAAGAATGGATTCAGAAGATAAGCTCCAGCATTTAGAGGGAAAATCTGCCCTCCATGAGTATGGCCAGAGAGAATTAAATTTATGTCTGGGCTCTCCTGAAGGGCCCACTTTGCAGCAATTGGCTGATGAGCTAAGAGCACTATTGCATGCTCACTGCTACAACCTCTGAGAGCTTTTTTCAAATCCATGCCATGTCCTGAGTAGCGTATCACATCTGCTTCAATATCATCCACGCCAGCCAGGCAGAACCAGTCGGAAGTGCTCTTTGGTGAAACAATCTTCACATTCTCGTTATGCAATGGCTGAATGTTAAATGATTTTAACAGCTCAAACCAGTTGCTAACATCTGAGGTGTAGTATTCATGGTTTCCTGTGACAAAGTAAGTCCCCAAAGGGGAATCAAGTTCTCCAAGAGGCTCAACAGCAGGTCGTATGATCTTTGCCTCAGCATCAGTCAGGTCCCCAACAATCACGGTGATATCTGGTTTTAAAGCCTTAACCATTCTCACTATCATGGCAAGCTTGGTCTTCCCAACTGTAGGCCCCAGATGGATATCTGAAAGCAACACCACTTTCAGGTTATTCATTGTTGAGGGCAGCTTGCGAACTGGAATCTCCACTGAATTCACAGCAGGAGGCTGGGAAGCATTTAACAGCCCAACAACAGTCAGCACAACAGTCAGCAAGACTGCCAGAACTGGTTTCAGTGCTGTTCTGTTCTTGTTGCCAGTGCCCACCTTAGCGCCTCTCCCAGCTAAGAACTTGTAAGCCTGCTCTACAGAGCCTAGAGTGAAGAGGAAAAAGATGAGAATAATATAGGCCCCCAAGCAAGAGTAGGCAGCTAAAGAAAATAAATAGGGCTCTTCTGCAACAAGAAATAGCAATGTAAAGAAGCTTGAATGAGCCAAAGCTAGAAACATGAACACAGCTATTTTCCACAACATGAAACAGAAGGAGCTGGCAGCTGAAGACCTGGTGAAAGTGGTGACTGTGCTTCTCCAAACATGAAGAGATCCCATCAACATGAGAGTATTAGCAAATAGTGCCATTTGCAGCCTTAGAAGCCAGCGCCGTGTCCTGAAATCAAGTTTTTCCGCCAGGTAACTCCGTGATAGGATCATGGAGAAGAAAACCACTCCTGCAGCCACGGCAGCCTTTGCTTCAATGGGCAGTTGCTTGAAGGAGATCATCTTTGCTTCCTGACTGTTCCCTTCTATTCTGCAGAAGTCTCCAGTAGTCAATAATGTGATTATGAAGGGATGCCTTGGGTCAACAAAGCCTGCAACCAGGAACCAGTATGAGCTGCTTTAAAATATTACATACATTCCCTTTTTCCCAGACTGCAATAAAGGACTGTTACTCTACATACTACACAAGATGCTGGGTCATGCAGAATCACTGTCATAAAGACACAAATGAGATGTCCTGACATGGAGTAAATCAGACACCAGAAAAGACGGAATTCTGGAAGGCCCCCTCCAAGCTCCCTGTCTGCCTCCCTTAATAATTTCTTCCCCACACCCTCTTTTCTTTTAAATTCTTTTTTCTCATTAAGACTTCCTAATAGTAGATGGCAATACAGCACAACAGGGATGCAGTGAGTCCTGGGAACAATCATTATAGCATTTGTAAACCCCATACATATTCTGGGACTAAGTTGCTTCTGATACTAACTTAATACATGATTTCTGTTCTTCTTGCCAAGCAGTTGGCTCCATCTGAAAAGCAGGCATCACCCTACATCATTCTTACCGAATGCAAGAGGTTCTACTAACACATGCTACAGCAGCAGAGAAGTTCCCACTTGAACAGATGCAACTGCGGTCCCAGAAACTGCAGATGATCAGCAGATATCCTTGCCTGTAGTTGTGCATCAGACTTCTCCAAAGCCCTGAAAATCAGTAGGATCAGTGAAACTCATATTGCGTTTTGCTACTCACTTTCAGCTCACTTCCACTACATGTACAGTTTTCCAAGACTCAACACCTGTTCTAGCATATCCTGGTCTAACAAGATGCAACTAAGGGATTAAGACACTGCACTCTGCTCCTTTAGAGGGCAGCACAGAATCTAATGCATGTCTGCTCACAGACTGAAAACAAACAAGCAAGCATCAGTTATGTTTGAATGGTACCAAAATTCCCTGGTTTGCTCTATATTTTGCTCAGTCACAGTGTTTCTACTAATGCTCAGGTTGCACATTTCTATTTAAAAGAAACCTATTGTTTTATTTTAATCATAGATGAAAAAAAGTTTGGATAGTCTTTCATAACATGCAATAGAGACCATGTCTGACATAACAGTCCTGTAATAGCACACTTATTTTCAAAACACTTCCTGTCTCTCAATCCACACTTAGATAGAGAAAGCAAGCAATCATTACAGCCAAAAATATCTCAGAACTAGGGCACAAAAGCAGCCTTGTAGGGCTCAGCAGTGAGCCTGAGCCCAGAAGTCTGCAAACTCCAGTTTGCCAGGTTGCTTATCTGCTGCATATACCCTCCCAAGCTAATTGAAAAGAACATTAGCACATATGTGATGACAGGACCTTGATCTACTTTGAGAACTTGACCAAGTTTTAAAAAGACCCCTTTCCTCATTGCTTGTGTCAAGGAACTGTGGGCTGATAAGGGAAATCGTGCATGCCAGCCTCAAGCCCTCTGAGCTATTACTAAACTATTCTTAAGAAATAGTGCTATTTAACAGAGATAGGAAGATAAGAGCACAAGAAATGCCCTACTGATTCAAGTCCATAGGTCCTCTAGGCACCATGCAATATTCTGTTGGACAACAGCACTAAGAAATGCTGTTTTTAAAGAAATGACAGGACTCTGGCCACTGTCTGTGGTCTGCTCCCTCACACTCCTCCTTCAGCTGACAAAGCTGCCACACTAGGGATGTTAGAGGGCAAATCCTTGCATAGTCATTTCTGGATGTTGTTTATGAACCTGATGTATTTAAATTTCGCAAATCCTTTTTTTTTTTCATCTGTTAAGTACTGTCTGCTTCTACAACCTCCCATGGCAGCAAATTCTCGAAACTTTGTATTTTTACAGTATTTTATCTGTTTGAAACCAACCTATTAAATTCCCCAAAAGTGCTAATACTACCAAACTTGAAGAGCATTGGTTCTCCATTACCTGCCACCTTTAAAATTTTGGAAGGCTCAGCCACAACCTCACCCCTCAGAGACCACACCAAATGTGACCCCACCTTCTCTTCCATAAAGGTCTCACACGCTGTTGTCCTACTTTTCATACATCTTTAACAACCTGCGCCCCATCCAGCTGCAACATCTACCAAGGTAATAGTGACACTCTGCCTCAAACTCGAGGCATAAACCACGAGAACTGTGGAGCCTGAGGATTTGTCCTTAGGCTGTGGTATTGTGTCCCCCAGGACAAGTCGGCTTTAAGAGAATCTACACAGAACGGGAAAAACTCCTTTTCCTCCTCTCACACACCACAGGATGAGCAAGTTTTCCCACGGGATCTACCGACAGTGCCGGTACCGGTTCCCCCACCGCCCCAGCGGGTTGCTCAGCGAGGCCTTCACGATTCCTGGGCGCACAGGGAGTCCCGGCGCGGGCAGCATCGCTCCGGCCGGGCGGCCACGCCGGCCATCACCCCCGGAGGGCGGCACCGCCAGCCCTTCCTCAGCACCAGCGGGCCGGCCTGCTCGGGAGAAGGGCACCGACCCCTCCCTGCCCCGGCTCCGGGATCTCCCCCTCGGCGCTGCCACAAGCCCGGCACCCGCGCCCTGTGCGCCGCCCATGAGCCCCAAATCACTCATGGTTTAAAAAAGGACCGAGGCGAAGCGCCTTCCTCCAGCGGCGGGAGGAGGCCCTTGCCAGCCCTCCCTCGGCCACGCCGGCCCCCCCCGCCCCTCAGAGCCGCCCCCCGCTGCCCCCGCGTGTCCTNCCCCCCGCTGCCCCCGCGTGTCCTTGGCGGAGGAGGAGGCAAGGCGGGCACTCACCGCCGCCCGGAGGAGCGCGGCCAGGGCGGCCAGCGGGAGCAGGAGCCGCAGCATGGCGGGCGGCAGCCAGGAAACGGCGGCGTCAGCTGACGGCTCCACCGGGAAACGGCCGGCGCAGGACGGGCATCCCTCCTCCTGCTCCTCCCTCCCCACCGGCACCCACGGCAGCGCCGCTCCACCCCTCAGAGCCCGGCCTCCGCCTGCTCTGGCCCCCTCCTGCTCTGGCCTCCCGGGACACCCCCGTGGGCAGCCTGTCTTGTGCGCCTGCGGTGCGGCGCCTGCGTGCGCTGCTTCCCGTGTTAATGCGCTGCCGTGCGCTTTCAGCAGCTCACAGCAGATTGATGGATACAACCTCCGATACGGAATACATCCAAGGATTTCTCCCACACAAAAGTTTCCAAGATGGAAAGGTCTTTCTGACCTTCACCTCTGCTGGGCAGCCCATCATCCTGAGCAGAAGCACTGGGCCTGGGTGCTCTCCTTCCCATGTTAAAGCACTGTCATCCTCTTTTGGGAGCCCAGCACTGAAATCAAGATACAACCTCCAGTGCTGAGTACACCTCCAGAGACTGCTCCCACACAAAAGGTGCCAGGACAGAAAGCTGGTTCTGGCCTTTACCTCCAGTGGTCAGACCATCATTTGCAGCACCACACGCACTCCAGCCGGTCCAAGGCCAAGGGCTTGCCCCTGCTCCCCAGAGGAATGGCAGAACAGCCGCCTCTGCCACCTTGGCTGGGCAGAAAGGCCTCACACACCTCTGCCCACGCCAAGGAGGTGGAAGAAGGCTCTCCCAGTTTACAGGCCAGCACCAGAGGTGGGGATGCCTGCGGGACCAAAAGAACGTGGGGAGATGGCCCTACATTCACTTCCATCCATGTAGCTAATTTTCACTTCATGGGTGAGGATGCTTTGGAAAGAAGATGACAAAATGCAGGCCCAGGGAGAGGAAAGAGGGAAGGAGTTAAAAAAAAAAAAAAA
>VZTE01000494.1:820089-877686 GCA_013397775.1 Eulacestoma nigropectus
AAAAAAAAAAAAAAGAAGAAAGAAACCCAAACCAGAAAGAGGCATTTTCCCAGGGGATCCCACTAACTAGTTCCCAGAGCGGCCTGAATTTTGCTCTCTTGATATCCAGAGCTGAAGTTTTGCTGGCACTTTTCCTCCTGTCAGCAGGTATTTTAAACTTGATTGCTTCATGGTTGCTGTAGCCAAGAAAGTCACAAATCATCACATTGCCCACAAGCCCTTCTCTGTTAGCAAGCTACAAATCAAGGCAGGCACCTTTCCCAGTCAGTTCTCTTAGTATCTGTACCAAGAAGTACAGGTGTTCTAGGAATCTTGTGGACCCGTTTTATCAGCTGTGTTGATTTACAGGTATTTCTTAGTTGCTTAAAGACTAATTTGTTGGTTTTGTCATCCTGGCTGGGAGGCCTATGGTAGACTCCCACAATCACATCCGCTTTGTTTGTTTGTCCTTTAATCCTTACCTGGAGGCTCACTTATGCCAGTGGCAGTATATCTCTGGGGCTGAGCCACGTCTTCTAAGCTCCTCTTGCTTGTTCCTCATGCTGTATGTAGAAACACTTCAAATGCAGTTCTTTGTACCCAGTGCCTTGTGTAGCCAACTAAGCATCTCACTGGTGCACAGTTTCTAAAACTTTAGTGTGCCATTCCTTTGCTCATCCCTGGTGAGCCTCATTTTATCCCTTTCCCTTGCACACTTCTGCAGGCAAACACTCAGGAGTTAAAAGTCACACTATGAACGAGCCTACAGTGTGAGTAGCAAAGCCAGTGATTCTCCTAAAATAGTAGTTGGACCTGAGATCTGTAAAGTTTTTATATCCCTTGAGAACAGATGCAGCCAAAAGAATGTGTACTCTAAAATGAGTACTCCAAACTAGGCCAGCAGGCACAGGCAGCTCCTGATTTAATTAAGAATACACAGCCCAGGAGTATGAAGACTTGACAGGAATGAGAATGTTTAACACCAGCCTTTGGGGTCTGGTTTGTCTGTCCTCGCCTGCCAAGTGCTCTGTAAAAGGAGCTGCTGGTGACATGGCTCTATACAGGAACTGCTAAAACATTTCTTGCCAGCAAACAGGAATTGGGTTCACAGAAATATGTATATATATTTTTTTGTGGTAGAAACTGGATAACTGTGTATCTTCAGTATCTAGACTTTAAACCTGTCCTATTTTTGTGGAGGAAAAGTGTTGCTACACTTAGAGTAATGTGAATAATATTTTTTTCCTTCAAGCTCTGTGTTTGCAACCCATCCTCACAGGTAAACCTGTATTTCAGCTGTTGTTAGGAGTTTACCTGGGCAGGCTTGGGCTGACACATTTTTGCGCTGGATATTCTAATTGACAGGGCCATTCCGAGAGTTTTCAAGCTGGTTTTTTACTTTAACTCTCCACCTTTCTGAAGAGAAGGAAATACTTAAGGACTGTGTACCCATGCTGGAAATGGGAATAAGAAGACCCTTTTATTTGCTCGGTATGGAAATGCCCAGGAACCCCTCTGTGTAATCTACATAAGCAAGTAACCTGGCTGGAATTGCAATCAGAGGCACTGATCTCACTGACTGCAAGTATCCTCCAGTGAATTGCAGCCACAGCCTCTCCTAAACAGACCATCTGAGGAGTTATTGAACCTCTAAAACAGCCTGCTTGGAATGAAGCAGCATAATGTTCTCCTTTTACCCAAGGAAAGGAAAACAGGTATGTTAAAAGACAGATTTACTGCAAACACAGTGCAGTTTTCACTGTGAAAAAAAGGAAACCTTTTGGTCAGGCTCAGCAGAGGATATAACCACAAGTTTTGTTCTGTTTCTGCAAAATCTTTCCAGCTTGATCAGTACGTCAAGCTAAGTACTTCTCTGTCTATAGTACCTGCAATAAATGAGGGCTTTAAAAATCATCCCCAAATTGTGCTTAATATTAAGCACCATGAAGTTAAAAAGAAGACATAGGAGAAATGCTGGTGGTTTTAGTTTTCTCACTTTAAACAAAACAAAAAATACAGTGTTTCACTTGCAAGTTCTCTTGATGAACATGAAAGCAATCCGTAAGGAAAACAGAGATGCTTAATTTTGCATCGATATGAGCTGAGGGGAAATCACAAGTTATCTCACAATGCAAGAACTGACTGCATTGTCTCTGGTTTTGCTTGAAAGGAATTAACTGTGGATGGCATTGAGTGAGGATACAAATCAGGAACCAGTTTGGCAGAAATCTGGTAAGAGGACTAACGTTCACACTGTTCTTCTCCTGTTCCCACTCTGAGGGGCAAAAAAGCTGCTGTTGTCAGCAACACTCACTTAACAAATGGCATGTGGCAGGAAAGTAATGAACAGGATGAGCAGCTGCCCATGTTCTGGTCTGGAGGTTTATCTGCCCCAGGGGCTGGCTGTATAAAGTGGTGGGTTAAATTATATATTTTACCTTGCTTCCAGGGAGAATTAAACTAAGTCTGATTAAAGACACTTAAATCCTGAACATGAGGGCTCAGATTCACGAAGGAGAGACCAAAGGATGTGAAGATCCTTTGCATCAGAGGCTTTGCCCATGGGCATGCCTTTATGCTACTGCAGTTAATGTAGCTCTCCCAGTGCTGAATCAGCTTGCATTATACCAAGGGCCAAACTAGCTTGAATTAAGGATAATTACCATGGATCCGCTGTCAGGCAGCCATTTGCAAGCTCAGAGTAACTCATCCCTAATCCCAGACACTGCACCTGTGCTTTCACATCTGGGCTTTCCTTAGCAGGTGCCCTGGGGTTTGGCTGAGATCTGCTCCCCCACTTCTCTTGTCCTAGAGGATGGCCCAGGAAGTGAAAGAAGCCTAGTGCTGTACAGTGGTATCATCATACAGACCTATGCCCATTTCATAAAGAGTTTCAGGATGGCAACCAATTATTGGAGATACACAGATGCCTTAGGGGAGATTTTGCCGTTGAGTGTGGAGCATCCTGGGCTCCTTCCCCTTGGAAGGAGATGCCTTGCTGCTAACATGAGCACGGTGCCAAGTGACAGCAGAGCCCAACCCAAAAACTAGCCAGAATCATTGTTTTTTCCATAACTGGAACTGAGCTTGAACTGCAACTTGGAAACTTCCTTGAAGTGTGAGTTGAATGAGCATTGGTGACAGCTGAACACCATCATTAAAGCAAAACCCCGTGGTGCTCAGACTTCCTGCAGAGAGGGGAACTTAAGTCAGCATCATTTGCATGCCAGCTTACCAGAAAGAAGACATAAGATGTGCACGTTCATACTTTTATTAACCACTTCTCACTGCCTTCCTCTTCAAAGTCTTTCTTGCCATACTCTTCTGGATGGTTGTCACATAAAGATGTGCCACCAGTAGGGACTTCATGTGACTGCCTGCCGTCCTGCCTTGGGTTTCCCCACCTTCTGCAGCAGGAATAGCCAGGCCTTTCCTCTTGAAGGTGACATACTTTTGTTTTGCTCTGTTTTGCTGTTCTTGCAAAGCACCTGGTGTTGCGGGGCATGACACAGACCCTGTGATCCTGGCTCCTGCCTGTTGGCAGCCTTGGCAGACAGCAGTGGGAAGCTGTGACCGTGGGTCAGTCTGGAGCGGGCAAGACTAGACGTGGCTCCTCGTGCCTATCACAGCCTCCCAAGAAGACACTGGCAGATGCCCAGAGGCACCCAGTTCTTGTTCAAGGATATTTTTTTCCCCAGTGAAAATATTTTGCATCAGGACATAGCCTAGGAGCAGCCTCTGATTTGCCCTGTGCTAGATGATGCACATGAGCAGAAAAATGATGGTATGAGACATTGTCCCTTTGGTATCAAAAGAACTTACCAGGAAAAAAAAACAAAATAAAAATAAAAGAAAGAGAAGATTGCCACCTGTGTTTGAGCCACCTAAAACATGAAAACCACAGAGTGAACAGCCTGTGACAGGTCTAATCAGGCTGAGACCCGAGGAGCACACACTCACCTCAGCCTACAAAAAAGCTCAAAGGTTAATTGTAGGTGTAAAAAGCAAAAATCACATGCAGAGCGTGACTCCTGGGTGCCACACCCAGGCTGGCCCCCCTGCAGCAACTATCCCAATGAGTCTCCCCACTCCTCCACTATTCATGTCTCTTTTTCCCACCACCAGCCTCCATGGAAAGGAAACTGAATTACAAATCACCTTTTTTTTTCTCCCACCAAAATGGCCCAGTTACAATGATCTTTTTTTTTGCAATTTAAGGTAGGTCTGACAGCTAGAAGAAAATAACATAAAAAAGCTCCCTGGGGATGCACAGCTCTGCACCCTTCAACAGATGCTGCAATGACATGTTAGAAGTGAGTTCTGGGGAGAAAGCAGGACTTCACTGACTGCCTGCTACCAGGCACAACGACAGGTGCTTTTAGTCAGCCCCCAACGAGCAGCCAGAGGGAAGCCAGAGCGTGAACATGGGCCACTTCCCCATGGAGGAGGTCTGGCTCTAGCCAGCTTCTGCTGAGGTCTCTGCAAAGTGACCTCTTGGTTATGTGAGCTGCTTTTGAAGGGGTCTGGAGGAAAGGTCTGTGCTAGCTGAAGTTCCCCAGTAGCACTGACCCATCTTGTGTTGTCACCAGGCTTCATCCCCAGGCACTATTCTGGAGAAGCTGGTGCAGAACATGTTGAATACTTAGGTGCATATGTCTTGCATCAAGCCCACCAGGATCAGCTACCTTTAGTGATGGTGGACTGACTAGAAAAGCAATCTGCAGCAGAAAAAAACCAATATTTTCTTGTTTACTGGGGCTTAATGATCTGCTTTGCAGGCCAACAGCAATGAGCACTGTGCCTAAACTCATAGATAAGAAAGAGAAGTTGCAGGCAGAGATTAATCACTTGCTGCAGGAGATGCAAATATTTAAGATTGCAAAGTACTGCTAAAGCCAGGTACTTTTCCTTCGTAGTTGCTAGATAATTTAAGAGACACATTTCAATTTTTCTCATGAATCTTTTGCAAGATACAGAGCTTTTAGATTACTTTTTACATGTGCACACTGGGGAGTCTACAGACTGTTAAAAATGAGATTGCAGTGACTGTAGTACATCAAAGGACTTAATCAGCAGAGTGCCATGGAGAAGCTGAAGACCTAATGTAGGCTAAATGTAAATTTGTAAAATGGAAATAGCTAAATATTTCAAATCAGTGACATCAATTTCTGTGTGGTTTGTTCGTCTTCCGGCCAGAGTATTTCAAAGACTTGAGGTTTCTATTAAAGGTAGAAGAAGAAGAAGAAGTACAAGGAAAAGAGTCACAGTCCTGCTTCAGAGTTGTTTCAAATCAGTTGTTTTCCCCCATCTTTCCTCTCCAGGCTACAGAGGTTCCTTCAGGACTGAGGAGCGATCTGGCTGAAGATGGCAGCTGCAAGTGTTGTGAGTATACAGCTATGTCACTGTTCATCTCCTTTTCCTTCCCCCCCTCTTTGCCTCCATCAGTTTTCTGCCTCTTTTGAGCCACTGTTACCATCCCAACATAGCAGTAACGCAACGACTTCTTCTCCACCTCTTTCCAAGTTGGGCATTTTGCCTTTTGTTATGTGTTTGAAGCCAAGGAAGCCATGTTTTGAGTTATCTGACAAGAGATAATGCTTTCACCACCTGCCATTTTAATAAGTGACATTGGCTGGACGTTGTGAACTGCTCTTTTGTAGAGTTTCCTACTCAATGGGTCATTTTTATAAATCTCTGCTGTGCTGCACACTTCAAGCAATCTGAAACGCCCTGTTTCACTGGCAGCCTTTGCACTTTCTCATTTAAATGGGATACATTAGGCATCTTCAACTGCATCTGGTAGAGAGGGGTAAATGTGTTCTTTACTGAGCCTCTCAACACACATTTACTAGATGTCCTATTGCAGGTCACACATCCTGGCAAGAGTGGCCTGGATTACTACAGGAATGATAGCATGGTGCTATCCCTGTGTGAAAACCCAGTGAACAGCACAGACTTCATGTGTGACAAGAGGCAGGCCAGGCAGTTCGCTCACGCCTTTGTGCCAGTGTTTTTCTGGCTCATCTTTGCTGTGGGCGCAGTGGGGAACACCTTGGTCGTGCTTGTCTATTGCAAATACCACTTCAGGAGGAGCATGATGGATCGGTACCTGCTGCACCTGGCCATCGCCGACCTCCTGCTCATTTTCACCCTCCCCTTCTGGGCCAAGGCTGCTTCCGATGGATGGATCTTCAAGGACTTCATGTGCAAAGTTGTCAACAGCATGTATAAGATCAACTTCTATGGCTGCAGCTTGCTTCTAACCTGCATCAGCTTTGACAGGTACATCACTATAGTCCAGGCAATGAAAGCTAAAACTTGTAAGCGAAGGTGGCTCCTGCGCAGCAGGCTCATGTGCCTGGCTGTCTGGCTGACATCCGTGAGCCTGTGCATCCCAGAAATCATTTACAGCCAGAGCATGCAGGTGGGTGATGTAACAGTTTGCAAAATTATGTACCCACCAAATGTCAGCGTGATCTTCAGAGTTACGGTCCTGGCCTTGAAAGTCATCATAGGATTCTTCCTCCCTTTCCTTGTCATGGTCATTTGTTACGCCCTTATCATCAACACCCTCCTACAAGCAAAAAGATCCCAAAAGCAGAAGTCGCTGAAGATCATCACCATGATCATCACTGCTTTCCTCCTCTCTCAGTTACCATACAATATTGTTTTGCTGGTCAAAGCCATCAACACCTACACCAGGGTGGTGCCCAGTTGTCAGGCTGCCAACCAGCTGGACATCGGGCTGCAGGTCACCCAGAGCATCGCCTTCCTCCATAGCTGTCTCAACCCCTTCCTCTATGTCTTCGCTGGTGAGCGGTTCAGGATGGCGCTGGGCAGGATGATACAAAGCTGTGGCTGCTGCTGGAGCAGGGGCCAGGAGCACTCCTCTGCCTGTGACAGCCAGGAACACAGCTCAAACTGGTCCTTTGCCATGCTGGGGAGGCGGCGGGTGAGGAACTCCCTCATCCTCAGCACTCGCTGGACCTCCTCTGGTATGTCCCCTCCTTGCAAAGTCATGCTGTAAGTTAGTCCTCACCCTCTCCTCTCCAGAGGAGCACCAAGCTCTTTGGAAACCCACCTGTATACCCCAAAGATTATCCCAGAGGAGCAGGAAGGACTAGGGGCCAGTCCTTGACATGCAGGATCCAACTCAGGGTTGCTGGCTGAGAGGACAGGAAACCTTTGGCAGATGGGAGCAAAATGGAACCATACTTGCTATAAACAGAACTGATAGAGGTCAAAAGTTATCTTTGTGACAGCTGTAAATAGCTAGCCCATCTGCAGCTCAGACCACAACCTGAAATAACAAATCTCGCAGGGAGGTGATAAACCCAGCTATGGCAGCAACAGAGGCAGATGAAGTGTTCTGTCCATAGGGAGCAGCAGGAGGGGGTTCAGCCTTCATTTACTGTCATACCAGTTTGCCCTATGGAGGTGGCCTGACTCGGGAGCCCTGCCAGATTCCTACATAGATCCCCTCCCCTGTAAAGGAGAACAGCATTTAGCTCCAACATTGGTTGTTGCAGTGAGCAAATGCTGCTCTCTGTGCCTGGGCAAATGCAACTCTCTTTGGCTGCATAGGTGGTTTTTCTTGCAAAGAAAAGCCAACAGTTCATGTACATAAAGTGGTCATTGCAGACTGGGATCTGTCTTTCTCCTGTATTTTAGCTGTGTTATGTCAGGTGCGATGGCTCCTGTTTTGATACTGGAAACAAATCACCCCTCACAATAAAAATTTAAGGGCTTCAGAGACATTGAGTTGTCTGTCCCAGGGATATTTGCTGTATGCTGCAAAGCTGTCATAAACCAGAACACAAAAACCAAACCCATGGTTCCACTGACTGCCAGTTATGCACCAATATCTTTGGAAAATATACTTAACCCAGGGCCAGCAAGACAGGGAGTAATTAAGTGTCAAACCTAATGAAATTTGGAATGAGATATCAGTTTGTGGAGGCTGCCATTCCCAAAAGTGGTGTGCTGTAATGCACCCCAAAACCTGAGCCCACAGGGCATCATTTATCTGTTCCCCCTCATTCATCCCCTTGCAGGGACATGGCATCGCCTGTCCTGCCTGACCGCAGCCTGCACCTCCCACTGTTCAACTGCAGGTTGTAGTGCCCAGGAGGCTTTGTTTTAAATCATCTCATTTAACCTGGTTTGCCTTCTGGTAATTAGCACTTTCAGGAAAAAAGGGTTTTCATTATTTTTTGCAAATGCATTTTTCATTAAAACATGTTGATAAACAAGAGCTTTCTGCAAAGTTTGGTGCTGCTTTTCTAGCTAATAGGGTACCACTGGGCAGATGAGGTTCAAGTTTCATATACATTTATTAGGATTTTTTACCTTTTCTTTAGGAAGAAAAATGGTCAAAGATGTACATATTTTTTACTGTATGTGTAAGAAAGGTTTGGGGGGGTTTTGTGGTTTGTGCTCAGCAAACAGAAGCTGAAATTCTGTTAAATAAAGGCACTGCCACATACACCAAGGGGATGAACTGGTTGTTTCTTGCCCACACATCCTTCCCAGTTCGGATCCATACACATAAACTGTTTGCAATCACAGCATTTACTCCTCTCAAAAGAGGCCAAAGGGAAGCTTTGCTGAGAGGGTTTATTTCACGTATCTAACCCTTGTGGTGTGGAAGCCGCAGCTGAGAACCACACAGACACCCTGAGGTGAGGGGTGGGGTGCAGTCTGGGGAGGCAGGGCAGGTTTCTGAGGGCAGGGGAGGAGAGAGAACACTGGGGGCAGATGCTTCCCCACAGCAGCTCAGCCCCACTACCCCTTCCTGAGGCTGGGTGTGGTGGTGCTCCTACACAGAAGGTTCTCCTGGCCCGAAAAGAGCCCTCCAGTTATGCCAACAAGTGTGCAAACCTTTGCTGCTGCAGGCTCCTCTCCCCTGCACAGCATCTCACCAGCCCCAGGAACTTGAACTTCATGGCCATCTCAGAGAAAGTAAAGCTTCTTCAGTCCCCAAAACACAGTGGGAAATATTCATGCTCGATCAGCAGGTGAAACTGCTGAGGGTGGTGAAACGGCAATGAACTTGCAGCAGTTTGGGGTGACAGGGTTGTTCCTGGGTCATGCACGTCCTGCTCTGAGTCACGCTGCTCCCATCACTTTGTCAGGGGAAGCTGGTGGCCCAGCCTCCCCAGGGGTGGTTTTCCCTCTTGGGGTTTGTTCCACCTTGGCTGCCTGTGGTCCAGCAGCCACCTGCTGGTGGCTCCCCAGCCTGCTCTCACCACACAAACTCGGGGGGGAGAGGAAGCTGCTTCCCAGCACCCCTCTGGCTGCAGCCTCATCACCAACCCTTGTTGTTGGCCAGCACACAGCAAGGACTCAGTCATGGAGGTGTTTTCTGCCATTACTCCCTCTTTCATCTCCTGGGGGCCTCCATCTGCCAGCAGCACAGCTGCTTGTGGTCAAGCCCTCCTTGAGCTCCTCTGTCCCTCTGCCCTGATGTTTTACTTGGATTTATCCTACCACAATCCCTCTTGTGCCTCACGAGGGTGTCCCCATCCTTCGCCTGATGCTCTCTTCCGGGACGGAAGATTTCCTCCCAGGCAAAGGGTATTGGCTCCCCTGCCCCATGGTCCCTTACGCGTCCCATGGGACTCTGCTCACGCTTTACGCACAGCTCCAGCAGTTTCTGAAGTCCTGGGAGAGGCCTGAGATCTTCCGTAGCTTGGCTCCCCTCCCCTCTCATTAAGGCCATTTTTTCCTAGCTGTTCCCAGTTTTGAGCTGTAGTCTCCTATGCTGTTGATCTTCTTTGAAGAGGCAGCTGGATTCGTCTCTGCCCCAAGTGCTGTGTTGTCACCACAGTGCAGGCAGTCACGTAGCACGGCACCAGCCTGCTGGTGGTACAAGGGGAGGAAGCTGGGAGAGCCCATAAGGAACTTTCACTGTCTGCAGGCAAACCTGCCTACTTGGTGCCTGCTCTGCCTGAAACAGAGATATCTTTATAGAAGCGCCTCTTCCAGAGAGAAGGGAAGTGACAGAAGGGTGTGAGAGTACAGGAATTATTATTATACTTGGACTTCAAAGCGTCCCTGGGACACTTTAAGGACTAATGCAGAGGATACCACTGTCCTGTGGTAGCTTCACATGGGCCCCAAGGAAAAAGGTTATCCTGTGTGTGCCAAGGCCTGTTCTTGGGGCACAGACTAAGAAATATAAGGCAGAAGTAGGGTTGAGAGAGCCTTTCCCTTAACAGCAAAGGAAGAAGTATTACCCAGTATGAATAGAAATGCATTATTGGAGATGGACACAAAGACTTTCAACGGCTGAAGCATTTCCCTGCAGAGCTGAGGTACAGCAAAGTATGGTCACTTACACATGTAAATGGGTATATGTAAAACTCAGTCTTTGCAGGTCACTCGTACTCCAGATTAGGCTTTGCAGGAGACTGTCCTAGAGGGAAGCTTCTGAATGTGAAGCCAGGACTCCAGATGCCTCCCAAGATATTCTGAAACTTCTACTGGTAATTGTAGCTTTGAAATGAAGGGATGGCACAATATGAGGCTAATCTTGAATTTCATAAAAATCCCAAGTAGACCATACAATCATCAGATTTATCTTCCACACACAGTTGTCTACAAGGCAGAAAAGGGACACACATTTGCAACGATAAAGAATTTTATTTTTAAATTCCTGAGGTTAAAAAAGGAAAAAAAAAAGCATCAAGAAACATTCCAACACACAACTGTTCACATCTCTGTAACTGTACAGACACTGGTATACATGATTTTTCCCATATCTGGAGCAGGAAGTTTTATGTGAACAGGGTTTGCAATTCTTTGGCAGTTAAGACCAAAAAATGCTTCTGAACAAGTTACAACCTCAGTGATTGAGCATAGTTAAACTATAGTGCAATTTCAGTTTCAGGAAAGAAGTCAAGCTTTGGTAGCTTTGCTATTTTGTAACGTGGTATGCTCTCGTGCAATACATCTTTCATCTTTCATAAAGAAACATTTGAGTAATGTTGAGTAAAGGAACACCGTCACTTTCTTGAAGAAACTACATTCTTTCCTTCACATAAACCTCTTTATAACAAAAAATCTTACCCTCCCTATCTCCTTACCCTTTCCAGCACCCTGGAAAAACATCCAATTGCTTATGCTGACCACAGTGTGGTCATAAATAATCTCTTTGTCCTATGAATGTGACATCTCCTTCAACTAATTTAATGATCAATTTTAAATATTTCTTTTCTCTTAATTGCATTCCTGCAGATAATAAAAAGCCCAATTCAACAAATCACTTATAAATAAATAGAATTTTCAGCATTGCTGGCATAGCTCACATGAACAAGCATTTTGTGAATGGAGAAATGAAGTGCCTGAATGAAATAATCTCTTGCACAAGCCTGCACTTGTGCAAAGTCCTTTACTGGGTTTCCACTTTTCCAGTAATAAACTGTCTGGGACATTCAAACAAAAGGTCTGTACTAATGTCAGGTTCTTTACTGTCTCTGCACAGCCTCTTCCAGCTGTTATGATGGGATTACTGCTCCTGGAAAGCTTTCTTGAACAGCTGCACTCCTGTCCACTTGTACCTTACCAGCCTGATATTTCATCATTTGAAACTTTTTCTCTTTAAGTACTGTCTTTGGTCAGAAGCAAACATTTTCTTTTCATCTTTAAACTTCAGGTTCTGACTCCCACTCTTAGTCCTCTTTCAGAGAGGAAAAAAAAGCCATAAAATTACTCTCAATGGGCACGAAAACCTGAAGAAAAGGGACCATAAAGACTCAAATACTAAATGAACACAAACCAGTGGATTTACTCCCCTTCTCCTAAACACAGGCTTCAGCCAGTCTCAGGACTGTGTACATGAGAGAACTCCAGGGAAACATCTGGCTTACTATAGGGAGACAATTATTTTAAGAGCTCCATGAACAGGGGCTTAAAAATATTTGCCACAGGATAAAAAAATGTCAATAACTGGATGTGGAGAGGAAATCAAGAGGCAAGGCTGTCAAATGATTTTGAATAGAGAGACTTCAAATACTTTTGAACAGACGTCATATTTTGGCTGAAGATACTTGACAGTGTCCCTTTACCTTACATTTGGCATTTTAAGAAAGATAGCCCATTAATATTAGTATTCTAAGTAAACAACAGCAAAATGCTTTTAAAAACCACACCTAAAAGCTTAAAAGAAAACTGCAGCAGACTTCAGTAAAAGCTCAGTGAAATTGCATAGCATATGGTACACAGTACTCCATTTTTAAGCAATAAATAATCTCTTCTTGCCTAATTAAATATAAAACATAGCTTCAAGACTGAAATATGCTGTAATTCATTAACCGATCCACGCCATTTATTGCTGTTTATTGCCTATGTCCATCTCTCGTCCATCTCATTTTCATGCACACAACCAGGTCAGGGCTTAACTGCACTGCAGCCCTCAGGAGCTTGCACCTTCCACTGACCACTCTGCCTGGCAGAGAGTTGGGAGCACACCACCACCATGGGGAAGAAAGTGGCCGAAGGCAAGGGAATGCTATCGATGAGCCAGACACCTAAATCCTAGGTGCTCCATCAAAAATAGTCATTCTTTCACAATCTTTTTCAAGATCACTGTATTTATACATTGTTAACAACTGGAACAAATTATGAGCAACCCTTAGCTTTATCTGCAATTCTTTTCTTTCCTATGATCAGAAATTTCCCTCTGCCTCAGCTGCTCCTATGTAAATGACCAACACTTGGTTTGTGATCTCCACCTTTTAAACAACCAGTCTTTTGGGGTGGGAGATCCCTTATGGGTATTGGATTGGACCAATACATAAACAGGTTTTTTATACAGAAAAATCCACTTTCAAGTATTTTGACAAAAAGCTGAAATTCTATACAGAAAGCAGATGGTTTGCATATAAACTTTGTATAAGTGAGAACCCCGTCTTCCCTTAAAAGGCAGTGTTAACAGCCCCCAAATCTGAGATAGAAAGTTAACAGTTGGATAGGGCAACTGCAGGGGTTAGGAAAGGGACAGAATACACTAACACCACTAGGTGGAGAGCTCACCAGGCCTAGCTATGCATTCTGTTTTGGATGGACATTTTGAGACCGGTTCAAACACTACTGCTGCCTTCCACATGGTCTAGAGAGAGAGACGCTGCTGATCTCCTCAGAAACTGTGCTTTCCTGTGCATGCTGATGACTAAGGTGCTAAGGCAGGAAAAAGGAATGCTCCTCTTCCCAACATCACCCAGTGAGCAGTGCTTTATTCCACAGGGGATGCTCTGCTTTCTGCCACTGGTGCTCACCATAAGAGCTGGGTTCCGTGAGCCAACGTACAGAGTACAGTGAGCCAAAGTGAAAGGAGTTGCTGCTTCATGTTTATTGTTTTGTAACTGGTATTCAGGGCCAAAGAATTTTAAAAAGCCAGTTAAGACTTGCCAAATCTTAGCCCCAAAAGTATAAAACTCCTATGGTTCGCTGCTTACAGAACTTGGAAAAGATAAAAAATTCTAGATGGATTACAATATTTGCCTGTGAAGATTGAAGTATTGCATAATTGCTGCTCTGACTGTAAGAGCAGTACAGCAGAACAAAGATGGTTATGTTTACACCTCAGTGAAGAGGTCAAAACCAGGCATTTTTCTTTAAATTTCCTTTTGAAGGATATTTTTGAAAGAAAAATAGCTCAATTTTCAGCAGAGAATTTCAGTTTGCATTTAGACACCCCTACACTTATTTTTCTCCCCACTGAAAAAAAATTGGTTATTACTGACCTGTTAAAGCAAACAACATGGCTTTTCAGCAATCTGTACACAGTACAGAACCATTAGTGTTCCTGAAAAGGCTTCCATTTTTTAGTGTACACATCTCCTCCTAAGTGCATTAGAACTATTGCATAGTTTCAAAGTCTTCAAACACAGTGGTAATCAGAATGCTTACATGTACACAAATAATAGCATATCTTAAAAATTTAATTAAAAATACACAGTATAGTAAAGGCTATGGAAAATCACTTCCATCATAGATGACAGGTCGCTCAACAGCCAAGTGATAAAACACTCTTTTTGAGATAAACCTGTCAAGGAAAGAAAGAGAGCAAAAATACCATGTTAGCTGAAGCCAACAAGAGAGGAAGCCTTAAAACTGTATTCACTTTTCAGTTACACTTGGGCAAAAAATTGACTGTTGTCAAAAAGAAGTATGCCTGTGCAAGGGCTGTCAGGTTTGTTGTTAAAAAGATGATAATCCTGACTAAACTATCTTGGAATGAGTCACAAATTACTTGCTAACTTCTGTTAACCCTCCCAGAGGTTCAGGAAGAAGAGGGGAATTCTGCTGTGGGGGTAGGGAAAAAAAACCAAACAAGAACAAGAACCAAAACTCAGTCTTGAAGATCTCTTGGCAAGCGAGGAAAAATTTCTTATACTTACTTCTGAATGGCAGAATAATGTACATGTGACCAGTTCCACAGTCTGTAAAACCAAGCTTATTTCACCTTTTACACCTGGCTAGGACCTACCTAGAAAATGTGTTGTCAAATATCAGTGTGTAGATTCCAGAGTTTCTGACTTTCACTTGTCCTCTGATAGTTTCCTTATGAGAGTTGCAGCGAGTCATTGGGATAAGAACCTGGAATTCAATACAAATCAAAATGAAATTTGCTATTTGCCCTATAAATTGATGTTTTCTTTCAGAAAACCTTGATTTCAGCCACCTTGAAACTCCCAAAGTGCATTTATGCCTGCAAAACTAATTAACTGATTAGCATTAAAAACTCACCCAAACTAAAATCTCACAGTGAGACATTTGTTTTCCTTTGATTTTATCTTTACAGCATTAACCTACGGCAATTCATCTCTGCTTCAGAGATAAAATCAAATCCTGAACTTTCAAATGTTAATCCAAGAAACTTTAGTAACTTCAGCAAGTGGTACATTAAATCCATATATCCAAGAGCAAGATTTAGCTAAATATATCTTTTAATATATGCTTTTATACTCTCTGTGTTATAAAATACGCTTTCTCAGCAAATCTTAATTGTTTATCTCAGTTTACAGCACAAGTGTGTGTATATCTGTGATTCTGTGTCTTGCTGTAAAAGCCTAGCACAGCTGTCAGAAGAGCAGCTGACATAGATCAAGGATGACCCTATAAAACACAATGTTTTACCAAATAAATATATCAAGACAAAAGCAGCATTCACACTTCATTCAGCTTTCAGATTAAGAAAAAGAGATATTTTACATGGAGTTAGTAACCCTGCAGTGAATTAACACAAGCTATATAAATGTCTTATTCCTCTAGTAAATCACAGCCATAGAGTTCACCCTACCACGGTGGATTAAACCAACAGCTGCACTGTCTTCAGTAAAACTTTGCAAATAGTTGAGTAAAATAGATTCACTTAACCCATAATCCTCCTGAAATACGGACAGCACATATAAAACCGGGTACCTTGGGCACTGGCAAAGAGATTTTGCACACCATCAAGGTACTTAAGTATATGCTTCATTGTAAGAAATGTAGGTAACCCAGGCAATGTATCTGTTTCTCTGTGGCTTCTGCTCAAGAGCCTGGCAAAATCAGCCTTAAAGAGTTTACAAATTAAGTGAAATTGAGAAAAAAAAGAATTTTGCAGACTTGGACTTTTATTTTTGCTTAATAATAGTGGGTGAGTTTCAGATGCAACCAATAGGAGCTGGAGGGTTTTTCAACTCAACTTTTGCAGGCAACATTAAATAATTAAAGATGTAGTTTTGCCTTTAGCAGAACTGCAGCTTAACTGGAGAAACAAATCCTTCAGGCAATAGCAACTGGCATGCTGGTGAAGACCTCCTACCAACACTTGTCAATTCCTGTAGGCTGGGTGAGTGTAGAACACTACAACCACTAAGGTAGTAAGGAGACAAAGGCCTTACTTTGCACTGATCCAGCGGCGTGTCTTCAGATTCTTGGTAGACAACGCTGAAGGATATGCTTTTGGGGTCTGATGAGAAGATCCAGCTAATTGTTAGGCCCATCTCTGTAACAGTGATGGGAATGATACTGTAGGTGCTGGATTTGATGAACAGCTCTCTGTTGCTTTCTCCAAAGTTCATGATCTCTTCTACTGTAAGTGGTAATTTGATCCTGTGAGGGAGAAAAATATGATTACTTGAAGAGATCCAATCCACTTACTCAGACAGAACCACTAATCATTATTTTTTATTTTCCATGTATTTCTGGTAGACCCCACAGCATATTTGGGACAGGTCCACAAGATGCATGAAAATTCAGCCTTAGATGAAGGCAAAAACTACAAAAAAGCTGACTGATATTAAGAACCTTCACTACTCCAGCAAATGTGGAGTGTGTTCACTTATTTATTTCATTTCAACTAAAGAAAACCAGTGCTGGAATAAAGCTTTTTAGAGTTATTACAATAAGAAAGGAGTGCTGCCCTCTATTGTTCTTCTTAAACAAAAAATAAGTTACCTGGTATATTCACCTTCCTAAGTGAATATAAAAATTTGCAGAGGAAACAGGAGGGATCGAGGGTACAGAGGGAACAGATTGATGGAATGTGAATACCAGCTCTGTTCCGAAGCACTTAATGCTACATCTGGGTCTGTTTTACCTAACCAAGCTGCAGAAAAACTGACTGAAAATACTTCTAGTTAAAAGGGAAGTTCTTAGCATCTTGATGATGCTGAGTCCTACAGCATTATATGAGCTGACTTCATTCTGGTGTCTATTTAAGACTGCAAACAGTGAGGCCCTGAAGCAGGAGAACGCTGGTTACTTTCTTCAGGGGAAACCTGTAATTTCTAAGAGCCGTGAATCTCACGTACATTACCCTAAATAAAACTAATCTTATCTGTCACTCTTTAGGCCAAATAAATTGTTTGCAAGTCAATGAGATCAGAGTAAACCACAGTCCTGTGGTGTCACAGGTGACCTTTGATTTTAATTAACTAAATCAAATTCTTGGTTTTGCCTTACAGCCCAGCTATGATTTTAGTTATTACTTCATTTACCTGGATCTCTGAACAGCAGCAACAAGGTTGAAACATGGACTAATTTATCTCCTTGCAGTCAAAAGTTTAAAACCTTCCCTATAACTAAGGCAAAATTTCACAACTAGGCTTAAGGCGACAGTGAGCAAAGGTGAATTTTTTTTAAGTCATGTGCATTTCCATACATTGGATTCCTTTCTTGGCTGTGCAAGTGACATGCTCTATCACTACTGCATGTAACTATGACTTTCAGAGCAGGACACATGCAGAGAATTGTGCACACACAGTACACACAGAGCTTGAGCTGAGGCTTAGGTGAACATTTTATGCTATGGCATGTATCAACCAGAGCAGGCAAGACACACTGGGAAACCACCAATAAATAACAGATATATGCTCCAAAAGGCCACCAATTCCCTCCCTTTGGCAAAAGTCCAACTAGAGCTGCATTCTCTGACTTGCCCTTGCAGTTTCTTTCAGAGACTGCTAGAACTGCACAGCCCTAGACTTCCTTCCTGTTGACAGCAACTCCTGCAATAAAAATAGGAAATGTTTTCTTGTGTGATGTGGATCTACATCTTTCCTTCTCGTTCCCCAGTTGCACTGAAGTTTCCTAGGACTGAAGAGAGAGGACCTGGCTCATTGCTGCTGCTCTACGTGGTTGAGTTACACCCTCTCATCCTCCTCACACCAAATTCTACTCTGGGACACAAGTGATCAGCTCTTCCAGGAGCCTGCAAGGCTTGTGCTCACATAGCTGATATCTGAGCTCAGCCTTTATGCTTTCACCTATAGCAATGAAACTGTTCTGCTTACATGATTTCTCCTGACTTCAACAAGCATATCTCAGCATCTTGAGCAACTTGCCACTCTTCAGATTCATCAAAGGTTGAAGAATTACACGTGCTGTTTCTAGAACAAGGAAAAGAAGGAAAATCATGATTCTCTGAGTAGTATGTGGTCGAATACTATCTGCATGCTGATGCCTTCCTAAAATAGGAATGTTTTGATAGTCCTGATACCAAATTCTAGGATTCTTATTTTGCACATTCTAGTGACAAAACTGGGCAAAACAGCAGCCTTTCTGCTCACCACTGTGCACAAATGTAAAACTGTTCCTATCCTGGTTTCATGAGGTAAGAGGAATACATGTATACATCCAGAATATCTTTTCTGCAATCATAACATAAATTCCTTATTGAGATGATGACAGGTTTTAAAGATTCTCTGG
Source organism: Eulacestoma nigropectus (assembly GCA_013397775.1). Taxonomy (NCBI): domain Eukaryota; kingdom Metazoa; phylum Chordata; class Aves; order Passeriformes; genus Eulacestoma; species Eulacestoma nigropectus. The sequence continues at coordinate 838,267 of VZTE01000494.1, forward strand.
CCGGTGGGAACTTGATGGAGGGCAAACACAAGCAAAACAGTCTGCACTTGTCCCTTAAACAAAGCCTGAAAAAGGATAAGACATCTCCCTGGATTTAATCTGTGAGGTGTTTTACAGACATACTATCCAGTTCCTTACTCTGACAATTGTACACAAAGCATCTTCTATTGATGTAGAATTGCTACTGTGTGTCTTCTTTTCGTACTAGAAATACTGCATGATTCGAACACAAATACACCAAAGACACCGTTACAAGATAACAAAGCAGGATGTTTCCTCCATACCGTGATGTGACCCAGCGAGCAGTGAAACCGAGGGAAGAACCTGCTATCCACTCCTTCCCTCAAAAAAAGTGTATGCTCTGGGTGAACACTGGAGTAGAACCAGGTATGAATTACAGGGCTGGACACAGAGAAGGATGAGTTTCAGAGTCAGGGAACAAACGCTGATAGTTTCTAAGTAAGTTAGAGCTTCTCTAACTGATTCTTGTTTTGCTTCTCTGCATTCCAAGAGTTTGAGACAAGGGTTCTTATTTACAGGGAACCAGCTGGTTGGTTCCTTCCATAACCAGTGGAATCTAATAAAATGTAATACCATATGTGCTTCTGAACCATCAAGTGCAAAAATGCCCCTAGAGGGGCATAATTGCCACACTTGCTGTAAACCAGTTCTCAAAACCAATGCCCAGTTTAGCACTTTCTTTTAAATCCAATGGGACACTGCTCTACAAGCAGCACTGCTGAGCAGAAGAGCAGGAGAAAGTATCTCCTTCAGGTGGTCACCAGCAGCATCTGAATATACTGTGTCAACACGTGGAATCACATGTCAGTTTAGTGCAGTGACACCATTGGTTGGAAACAGGAAGAATTTACTGTTATGACTTCAAATTAAACTGCACCCACTGTCTATACATTTCCTGAACTGTTATATGCAGAATTCGTGTTTTGATATTCCTGTTCTCTTATTCTTGCAGCCTCTTGGATAACTCTTGACTTCTTCAGAGTCACACAACTACTGTTAATACCCTATAGAGACAGCTGGGATGTGCATGGGAGACTCAAAGCTGTAATTAAGTGCCAAAACGTGAGCTGTAACCAGACACTAGGAATGTAGGAATGAAGTACTTAGTACATGTTGGTCCATAAAGGCTAGTACAATATCTATGCAAATACTTACCAATACAAATAATTTCATTGTTAGCTATCTTTATACAACTAGATGAGAAAACTGATTCTGAAAAAAAAAACCCAAAACAACAAACTAGAACATTACACTATAGCTTGTAAACCTACATATATATTTTTCTTGCACAGTGGGAACAGCAACAGACTTCATGCTGTGATCCACATAAGTCTCCCATCCCACCGGGTTAGCTACACAGCTTTAATTTCACAGCCTTGAATTCATGCAGAGCAAGAGAACTACACAACTACAGGCTTTCCAGAAGTGTCAAACTCCATGATTGACTACACAATGCCATTAGAGTTCTTGATTTAATCCATTAATTTCACCTTTCATTTGGAACCCTGAAATGTAAATTAAATCCCAGGACTTATACATGTTCCACGGTCTCCTCTAACACATGATTTTCCTTATTCCTGCTGCTGCAACCCAGTACACGGTTAGGTGGTTAGTTTTCCACTTGGCTGCTCCAACCAATACATTCACCACACATCTAAGACTAAGGGAATGCTAGGTCTCCTACTCTATGTATTAAACCAAAGTGCCTTATAACCACAAAGAAAATCCTCCTTCTCTTTATGATATCTCACTGAGTCTAACAATATAAACTAAGGTCTGGTAGCCTATAATATAAGAAACAGTCTCATGATTTAACTGGAGCATTCTTCCCCTGACAGGAGAATTTATTCTTGCATGACCCATTCGCCCTTTGTGTCAGCACTAAGGATGTTCCTGCAGCTGGCCAGATCCCCAGATTATGAATATGCACCCTCTGGTGTATCTATTCAAAGAGCCGGTATTGTTTCCCTTCTTTATCTTTTTAAAAGTGAGATGAAGTGGGGCTAAAAGCAGGAAGAACTGAAGCATGGAAAAAACACTACAGCAAGAAGAGAACAGCTCTGATTCAGCAAAGCCTCAAGACAGATTGTTGGAAGCTGATAGAGCATTTTGAAGAATTATTACTTCATGCTTGTCCTGTTCTCATGCACTTCCTCAGGCACCTGCTGTTGGTCACTGTCCCATGCTGATGGTCTGGTCCAGCATGCTTGTTCTTATACATGGAAAGCATTTCTTGCAAATGATACTAAATATACTGTGGCCAACATCATAAATGGCTTGTGGAGTTAAAAGTAAGACGTCACTTTTAGAATTAAAACCTGAAAAAAGCTGGTTCAGCTCTGGACTCAGCAATTTTCTGTTTTCATAAACACCTGAGCTCTGACAGCTGTAGCTACGTGTTTGAGGTGTCGGCTTCATGCAGCTGAGCAGTGAAATCCCAGAAGCCATCTGCCTGTCAGCAGTGCAATGATTTCTGGAGAGAACTTCAGTCATCCAGGTGAGAGTCTTACCGAATTGTGTGAAAGCCAGAAACCTGAAACGGAGACTGGAGGCTGTACAGAGCCCCTAACAGCTGCTTAGCCCAGCAAACACATCTGAAAATGCAAAGAAACAATCAAAGGCATTATGCTGAAGTGCACCAATGATTCCCTGGGCCTGCTGTTATCTAGCAGGTCAGACCCACCCCAGGCACCCTAACTTAGTCTTCCTCTCCAACCCAACAAACAGCAGTAAAGAAAGAAAGAAAGAAAGAGGACAGTAAAGGATCAGAAGAAAGGATGCTACAGACAGCCCTCGACATAGGCAAGAAAAGAGGCATGGTTTGGGATGGAGCAAGGGGGATATAGAGCTCACTGAGTTTTTAAGAGGGTGCAAGACAGTGTCTTGCAGGAAGGTGTATGGGTGGGAAAGGGATGGAAGTGTTAAGAGCAAACCCTGACATATGTTGGGATGGGAAAGCATCGCACAGACAACTGATGAAGAAAAAACCCAGATGGACATGAAAATCCACCACTATGTGCTATGGGTGGATCTGCATATTAGTACATAGGAAATCCCAGCTATTAAAAAAAAAAAAAGTCTGATTTAGCTAGGCTACCTCCTGTATGAAACAAATAAAAAATTGCAACAAACAATACAAAAGGACTCCCTGGCCTTAAAACTGGTCACACTCTATCTGCAAGACAAGAGGCAATACAGAGAAAGCAAGCTAGGGAAACAATCATGACAAAGGAATATTTCTGTGCTCCAGGGGACAACATGCAAAATATTTTTGATTTTTTTTTTGTATTGTGATAGGGAAGAGGTTTAGTAAAGGCTCTGAGACGAAGACAGCTTTCAAACACTGCATTTGCAAAATGTTCAGAACAAGCAATTAGGGATTACCAGGGTGCTTTCAAGTCCGCTTCCCAGCAGGAGGCAGCAAATAGATGACAGTGGAAATCAACAGTAGAAATACTGACAAGCTGCTGCCCATACACCTCAAATACTGCAGCCTGTAGGTCACCGAGGCTACAGCCACCTCTGTGGGTAACACTAGTTAAGATACCTTTACATTTTCTCTTCACACAGTTCTTTAGAGGCTACTAAGGGAAACTGAGGCAGAATTATAGGAGAGGTATAGCAGAAGCAGTTGCTGGCCTGAGTGTACACCAGTATCCACCAGGAGCCCCTGGTCCTTCCAGCAGAGCTGCTGCCCAGCCCTCCCTGCCTAGCCTATACCTCCACAGAGGCTGCTCCATCCCAGAGCCTGCAGGTTCCCTGCCTCCAGGATAGTTTCTGCACCCAAGGTCCTTCACAGCTTTACAATCAAACGTTCTTCAGACTGAGCCATCCAGGAGTAACAGCTACTCCTCAGCCCACTCCCTACAGGTGATAAATCCACATAACCTGTATGTAACCACACAGCTCAGCCACTGCTGTGTCATCTTCATACCTTATTCTGCATCTGAAAATAACTGATAAAAGCAGGTGGTTGTCACAACCTATTGCTCCCCTGTTTGACAGGAACAGTTTGTGAATATTTAGCACCTTGCTCCCAGTTTGTTTCTTAGAGGCAGAGAAATTTCTATCACATGCAATGAAGCACAAGGGAGAACTCCATTTTTAAAGGGCATTACACAGCCTTACTTTTCTTGTGTCAGTAGTCTTCTTTCAGTAAATGATGCTGCAGAAATAACTCAGATTTGGTGCTGTTTTTCTTCGTACACATTTGCAGGTACCAGACTCAATTAGTGAGAGATACAAGCTCACTGCTCCACAAGTCAGAGTCCCAGAAGCACTGCAGCTATGGTACCACAGGCTGCTGCAGAGATCTGCCTGCATGGGCTTGTTTCTCTGAATAGTGTTTCCCTCTCTTGCAGAATCAAGGGACACTCGAACTGCTGTACATTAGAACTCACCGGGTGAGGCTTTTCAGCCAATCTTAAGGATTCAGAGGTGAGTTCTGCTAATCTTATGCTGAGTAATATCTTGTAGTAGGATTAACCTCACAGAAACATGTTTTTTGTAGCTCAAGAGAGAGGGCATTTAGCTTTTGGGCTAAATTTTTAAAAAGCCAATAAACCTATCTCACAAAAGACTTAATTTACCAGGTAAACAGCTTGCAAAGATCATTGGTCTTAGGGCTGTTACTTTTATGTGCAGGCCTGACTGCAGGGCTATGGAGTTAAGGAGAGGCTTAACAAGTTAAGCCTTTCCTTAACTTGGAGAGCTGATACTGCAAAACCCCATGAACTCTTGAGAGGGAGTGTGAGGGAAGGGGCTGACAGAATTGGTTACTCCTCGCTCTCAGAGTAATACAAATGTAGTACATTAATGAAAATCCTCAGTGTTTCCAGTAGGTCACTTGAGAGGAGGAAGAAGTGCTGCCATCTGATGATGTGACTGACATCTAAAGAACAACATGAGGGTTAAATGAACCACAGGTTCTGAAGTACTCATTGAGACTCAAACCCTGCCTTTTGGGACAGGTCCAACCCAAGCCAAACAACTCTGATGCTCAGAGTCTGCAACCTGAGCCTAAATGCCAAATTTGGCAAAACAAATTCTATTTCTCTCATGGGTTTCCCCAGAAATCCTCAATCCGAGCACTAAACCACTGATGTATTTGAAAGCTTAATCCTTATACTGTTTTTAGAAGCCTCTGTAATTGTCTGTTGAGTATGCTTTTGAGTCCCCATCAGTATAAATCTGGTAACAGATGATGTATTCAAATCCACTAGCTGTTGTGTTTGGGTCTTGACTGTCAAGACAATCCTCTTCAGCAAATAAATAGATTTGCTTTTGTCTGTCATGGATGCTTTACTACAACTCTTATCTGTTAGCACTTAGGATTTTGTCTATCTCCTGGATGCATTAGGATTTCATTATGTGCTGAGTAAAAAAATCTCAGTATGTCTCCTTCCAGGCTGCCTTTAAAAAGAAGGCAACACGGCAACTATAGATACTGCTAACTTTTATTATAACTTCTCCATCACTGACACCTATGAAAACAGAAATGAGAATTTTCATATTTATAAGAGTCCTCCTTGCCATGTATGTATTTTGTTGCTTTCATCCTTGGCATAGCAGGAAATGCACTGGTCTTGGTCATACTAGTTTTCTACATGAAACTGAAGACGCTGACAGAAACTGACAGTACTTTTGCTGAACGTGGCTATAGCTGACTGGGTTTTTCTTTGGATGCTGCCACTCTGGGCATTTTCAGCTGCTCAGGAGTGGACTTTAGGCATCACGGCATGTAGTATTACATGGGGCTTGTATACACTTCAGTGTTAACTCTAATGTCTATCACCTTTGACCAGCTTATTGCTGTTATTTTGCCACCAAAGCTCACGTGTCAAACCAAACAAACAACATGGGGTAAATTAATCTCTGTCTTGATCTGGGTGATCTCACAAGCATTTGTTGCACCACACTGTTTTTGGGAGATGTTAATTTTGGTAAGGCAGTATGTCAGGAAGAATACTCAAACCATAGCATAGAACTGGTTCTTCAAGTGATCCAAGTGGCCCTTGCTTATTTCATTCCCACACTAGCCATGATCATCTGCTACTCACTGATTATTAGAACATTACTGTGTGCTAGAAGTCTTCAAAAGAACAATCCATAAAAAATATTTTCTGTAGCAGTCCTGTTTATTCTTACCCAGATACTTTATACTTTCTTCAGATTGATAAAGATCATAGACTGGAGGTTTAAATTGAACACCAGCTTTGAAAAGGCAATTATCATAACAAAAGCTCTTGCTTATTTTTATGGCTGTCTTAAGTCTCTATTTCTTCATGGGAACGAACATCAGGAAGTACTAACACAAAATTATTAAAAAATCAAGATGTGCCAAATGGCAAGTTACGGTGGCAAACCACTGAAGAGGAAGACTCAAACTTTTACTGCTTCATATAGTGCAGATGCCACAAGCATGTACCCACTACAAAACTGCCTAGAAAATCTGCAACTGTTTTACAGCTTCTTTTTTCTCATTTGTTTTGTTTGTAAATACTGATATAGGGAGCCTGCATGAAAGTGGAACTACAATACCATTAGTAAAAACACTGTGATCAGCTTCAGACCAACCTATTTTCATCATGATACTTCATTGCTTCCTGCTTTTTCAGTCCAAGCTGGTAACTGAGTTAACAGTGCAGAAGATCTTAAAAAAGTATAAAAAACAATGAGAGAAAACTCCACTTTTCATGACATAAAGGTAATTTGAATTTCCTGACTCCCAAACCTCTGGCCTGCTGGTTTTCTATGAATGGTGTTTGTTAATGAAAGCTTTTATGAGTTTTGTTTCAAATATATTACATATTTTAGTTCAGCCCATTCATTTAATGAGAATTCCTGGATTAAAAACATATATACTTCAATCTTCCTGCTGGGTTTCATGTGTGATTGGAGGTTTTTTGGGTGTTTTGGGGTTTTTTCCATCTGGGACAAGGTCTCCACACATAATCCTTTTGCATTCATCTAAAATTTCTGTAATAAAGCAGCATTTTCAGCTGCCTTTCATCTAATATCAGGTTCACAGTCTGAATGTCCCATACACATCTTTGTATCTTATATGTGATAGCAGAGCTCATGTTGCCAGATTACCAGACCCCTTGTAAACACAAGGGATATCATATCACACATGAGCTCCAACACTGAGCAGTGTTTCTGTAGATGCAAACTCTCACAGTGCCACGCCCCACACATTCTTTGCCTCATGACATCTTTTCAGTCTGTTTTTCCTGGCACCTTGGATCTCTTGTCATGAAACTGTGGATCCCTTAGCTGTTTTCCAACCTTGTTCCACCAGTTCTCCCTTCCCACCTCTGGTCTTTTCACTTCCCAGTTGGAGGCAAAAAGGTGTGCAGGGGGCAGAAAAGTATGCAAAAGCTCTTGGAGAAAGTAGTAGAACAGGTGTGGAGACTGGAATAGGGAAAAGAAAGAAGGGATGTTGCAGAGGAGCAAAGGGAGGACTTTATGCAGCTGTGGGCTGCTTGCGATAAAGGCAGGGTTGGGTCTGGCCCAAAAGGTCAAAGTCTTTTGCATTACACCTTTGAAATACCAGTTTTAACTGCTTTGAACCATTCTTGCAAAAAACCACACTCTCTGGTTGTTCCTTTACTCCCCATTAATACCCAGGCCTTCCTGTCAGAGCACTGCAGCTCAGAGGAACCTGACCCTTACTGGCAGCATTGTACCCATGTCACTGTTTTTCCCCTTAGAAAAAAACTGCTTAGGCAATCCTTTCCTTACTACACAATCTCTTGTTTCTCCCACAGTGAAACATCCTTAAAACTAGGAAGGTATGTGTTGTTATTTCACATGTAAAGATCTTAACACACAACTGCAATGCAGGCTTTGCCAGCATAGGGCGTCCTCACTCCTTCCTGGCTGGTTGTGCACCGGGCAGGGAATGCTTTGGATCACGTTCACTTCCCCCTTTTGGCTACACCACACCCTGCCCAGCCATGTGAATTGTATTTAAGTCAGCAAAGACTGTTATGAGTCATTAAGAAAAAAAGAGAATCCAAACCAAAGAAACCACTGTGCAGACAGGCTGAGATGTTCTTTCTACAACTACCAAGGTGCGAATAAACTTTGTTCCTGTACCAGGGTAGTGTCAAGTTTGGGGTTTTTTTTCACTCTTCCGCTGTCTATGATCTCGATTTTGCTGCTGCAACATTTATTGCAGGCATGTTATGCCTACAACACATAAAAATGGAAACATAGTGCAGTGCTTTATCCTGGGGCCCTTTGTTTTAGAACACAATCTGTAAATGTGAATGCTTTAGAAATAAAAGTTTAAAAATACAACACTTCAAAAGAAAACCCATGAGCCTTAAAGTAGCAGAACATACCACAACTGCACAATAATCTCAGTTTCTCACATTTAAGATTTTGATCAGGTTGCTCCAAACACACATAACGGACCTGAAAGGATGATGCAACTGCTGCTTAATCCTAGCCTTTAGGAAGGAGCTACTTCGAGGTCAGCCAGATTTATATTAGTACATCATCTCTCTTATCTTGCCACACACCTGTGCAGTTCATGACCAAGGTGAGTTTTAATTGATTCTCAACTGACCTGTACCAATAAAAGCAGTCTCTCAAAATTTGCTATTATGAAATAATTTTGTTGTAATTGTTTCATGGCAGGGCTAAGTGAAGAGACTAAGTGAGAAATTGAGTAAAAGTACAGTAGGCACCAAAAGGGGGACAAATAGGAACAGGAATGTCCTTTAAGGTAATCCACCGCTTGGAGAACCAACTTGCATTTTCAGTCCAGCAAGGACTCACACCTAGAATAGGTATGGTCAGTGTGAAAATCTCTGCCATCAGCCAGAGTAAAGTCATAAGAACTATGTCAACAGAGCATGTCAGTTGCAGATCTTCTACTTGAACAGCAAGCCTCCCTTCTCTTCCCTCTCTTGGCTGCTCATCTCCCTCATTTTTAGAGCTCCACCAGCCGGTGCAAATCTCTGGCAAAACCAAAATAGCCTGGATTATTTTCAGCAGATCTCAATAAAGAAGTTTAGCCTGAAAATTTACTTATTTGTATGCCTTCCTCAGACCTGCATCTAGCAACCACAATCTTGGATCCTTTGTGTGTTCCCCAGATAAAATATCAAAGCAAATTCTACTCCAAATATTCAATTTCATGTAAAGAAAACATTATTGGAATGCCAGTGGAGACTATGTGAAGTTTCCACATAGAAATCAGGCCACATTTAGCTGGACACTTTAGAAAGAAAAAGAATAAAGATAACAGGTCTACATGAAATTCCAGGTGCTCAGTCCAGTGCAGCCAAGAAATCTGCAGCAATGAAACAGGAACTCAGAAAGTCACTGAACTGCAGGTCCTTGAAATGCGGGAGAAAACACAGTGGAAAATTTTCAGTACGTCTCTCAGGGACTGCTGTCAAAGATACCACAGAGGGTGAGCAGAACCTTTGCTCGTACTCAGTACAGTGGCTCTGGCACATTTACTCACAAACAACCAAAGTATCTCATGCTGCACTATCTGCTCGTGTGCTAAATGACACTCAAGCTTTGGGTACACATATACTCCTCACCACAGAAACAAGTGAGAAAACTTGTGTGCTGTCACAATCAGCACTGTGCCCTGCTATTTTTCTTCAACATGCACCGCAGGCACCACACTATCATCTGACTCACGTATCAATTTCTAGATCACTCCCATAACATAAACCCACAATGAACACCAGATGCTCAAGTCATCTGCAATGCAAGAAGGCCATTCTCTTCTCCAGTGCTCAGGCTAGTGAAACCTTCCAAACATTACAGGTGTCATGGGAAAGAGCAGGTGTCGTTTGTGTTCTCTGCAAAGAATGTCTCAAGTTCAAAGTACAACCATAGTAGGACTCTCCCACCTGCCCAGGAAACTGATAACAAAAAGCCACAGAGGATAAAGCACTATTTCCTGGCTCTCCTGCCTATAATATAAGAACAAGAGAAGATGGACAACCTTTAAAATTTTACATGGTGCAAGTAAGTTGTTCCATGGGTGCTCTTCAAGAATAGTATTCCCTTGTTAGTGGCAATCCTTCCTTCCTGCCTGAATACTTTGTCAGACAAGATGAATTTAGACCAATGTCAAATTGAAACAAATGGTGACTCACACTTAATTATCTTCTCCTGGCTGTTTTCTCAAGATTTAACTCACCTGTAATATACCTGTTGCAGATACCATGAATTAAAAGAAGCAGTACACTTCACTTTTTTCTTCATAAAACAAAAAAACAAAAATTCCCCATCACAAATTGTCCCTTTGCAAAACAAAGGCAATACTAAATTCACAAGGGCACTGTGAAGCTCAGTTCATTCATGTCTGCCCAGCATATCATAAGCAGGAATATACTGTCAGTGTTAACAGCATACAAAGTAGGCAGAATACATATAAAGTATTTACCAAGAAACAAATATGTAGAATTTTGAAAAGTTTTTTTACAGTCTGTACTGTCTGTCTTCAACCCAAACTGCAAGTCATTGTGGTTTATACGGGAAATGGGTCTGCTGAGTACAAAAGAGTCTAAGTCTGCTGTCTCAGCAGCAGACTATTTACTCTGTGACTATTTTCAGTTTAGCATTTAGATTTATCATGTCTATTTTTCTGCTTGGAAGCAAAGCAAGTACATAATTTACGTGAAATTGCTCTTTTTGGTTTTTCTTCTTAAAAGACAATATATTTTACAGAACGGAATTTTTGTAAAACATTTGAAAATATCTGAACAATAGTAAAACAATATTTTGCCTAAAAATGGACACACATTAAACTATAATACTACAATGTAATTTGCAAACCAAGTATTTGGATATTCAGATGGCCTTAAATCTTTTTCATTGGTAATTTACGTAGAAATAGATGTAAAAATGTTACTGAAACCCATACTTAAGAAAGAAAAGAACAAACTTGTGCCAGATGTAGCTACACAATTGTTCTTTTTCTTTTCTGTAAGCTGTCATCTCTAAGGTAGTAAGGAATTCTACAGACACAGAGAGCCTGAATGCTGACTTTAATGGTGACAGCTGGCCTGATGACAGCACAGAGCTGGGACTACTCCCCTGTGCTGTGGTGAAGCAGGTGGAGGGAGAGGATTAGCAGTTTAGATTTACTAGATTGAATGCTGACTGTGCAAATAGACCAAAATTATCTTGTGTTGGTCTACTGAACATGTGGCCTGGGAACAGAGGTCTCCTCTTTATGCAGAGGTTGACTACTCTCACTGAATGGGTGAAAAAAAAAAAAACATTCTAAAGCAAATCCCAAAGAGTCTCCTCTTTGAGAAGCAGTTTACTCACATATCTGTCATGCTTTGATCCAGAGAGTCTTTTTCTATCTGACTTTCATTGTGGAGAGAGTCTGATTCCTGTACTTGGCACAGCTCCTCATCAGTGATTATATCAAATGCTGCATCATCTGGTGGTTTAGAAGCTTCACTTGCAACTGCACCGAAAAGAACATAAGAAGAAACATAAACATTATTACCTGGTTGTCTGAAAAACAAACAAGCAAAACCCTGAAGGGGGAAGCCTGGGCCACTCCTCTACATTTACAGAAGCATTAGATAACACTTAGAACTAATGGAAAACCTTGGGCTGACTGACATTCATTTAATATACATGAATATTTCTCTCAATACCAATCAAATTCAAAGATGGGATCAGTCCCACTCTAAAAATACTCCATGACCTCCTGCAGGTCCTTGGAGCAGGAGGTGACCATGTGGTTTCTTGGAGACTGTCAATGAACCCTACTTATTTCTCCACAGCATGCAAACATTAAACTAACCAAAAGCCCTCTCAGATGGTGACACAGGCGATTCCAATGAAGCTGGTGATCCTTCCTGATTGGCACTGGATCCAGAGTCATCTGTACTGTCCACAATGACTCTAGGCTTATTAAAGCAAGCTCTGCAGCAACGCTCCTTTTTTCCACCAGGTTTTGTCACCATGTAGTTGTTGCAGCAATAGTAGCAGAAAATGCGGCCACACATTCTAGAAATGATTCAAACCCAAAGGTGTTAGAAAAGTACCACACACAGCTGGAACATATCTATGTGACAGAGTTTGGAGCTCTCTCATAATGGTCTTGTTTTCTGCAAAGCATGAAAGCTACGCCCATTGGCAGAACTCGTAACAGACTGTGCTCCTTTCTGAAGTGAAGCAAGTCTTCTTGACAAGCACAGGACAGAAATTCACATTCACACTTTGCTACCTTAATAAACAGGGAAAACAGAAAAAATAAAAATACAAAAAAACCACATTTAAAGACATAAAAACAATCAAGTGCCCACAAATACACAATACAAATAAACAATATTTATATTAAGTACATAGGAAGGAAATGTACTTAATAATATTACACAGGCTGAATTTCATAGACAGGTAAAACAGAACTTGATTTGATTGTAAGAACACATCTATATATCTCTGCTTTGTAACGACTCCTCTCCCCTTCACACAGGAAAGAAAAAACAGTATTGGACACATACATTTACATTCATCCCTCCTGCCCTCTCCACTCCAAAGTCTCTCATTATTAAACTTGTCAACTACTTTTTAAATAGCATGTTGAGATTTTCATGAAGAAAAGCACCCAGTAGGGATGACTGCTACTCATGAAATTTTAATGGTTTTGTTTTTCATAATCATTTAGATCATTACTGGGTGAAGACATGAGCAGCTTTCGGAGACCTTAGCAGAAATGAGTAATTTGGAAGTTGTTACCCAAAATGACTTCACCATTCACTAATCCCTATAGAATATTGTTTACATTCATGTGAAATGGAAAGAGTCCCAGTGCTTCCTTCTGTCCTTACATGACAAATCAGGTCATGAGGATAAGGAACAGTAAAGAGCCAAACCAAACATATCACTAGGACCCTGAAATGTATCCATTTAAATACATTTTAATAAATCTAGATCGGATGACTAATACTAACTGTAGGGGAAATAATTTAACATCCACTTTTTAAAAGAAGATTACTCTGCAATAGTTAATTATCTCTGAACATACCTAGTGTAAGTAAACAAATTTATAATTGCACAGCATGTTGAAATTTGTTCTGGAATACTTCCATCACAGTAGCAAAGCCATCCTGGTGAGTATCATTTAGAGCATGCACAGAGCTGTGCACAGTCCTTCAAAGAAACACACTATACAGGGTGTGTTTATCTTTGTTTCCAGAAATGAGAAACTAACAGACAAGTCAGAGTTGCATCCAGATCTTTGCCTTAATACATGTCAAGGGATCTTTCCAATAATGTCTTACCCCCTTGTAAGCTCATGTGTTCTTCCAGCCTCCACAATGTCATGTATCAACAATTTTGATCACTGAACATTAAGAAATATTTCCTCCATGTAGATGACCATACGGAGTTTTACTTTTGAACAGTGCAATACAGTTCAACAACTGACCTGCAGTGGTGTCGGCGCACCATCCATGAGAACTCTCTCTGGCAGTCCAGGCAGTGATTAACTTCTGTGTCCCCCTGCCACCTCTGCTCTGCACTAAGCTTCTGCTGAAACTCCAGAGCATCGGATTTTTGCCACAAAGCATCCTTATCTCTGCAGTGACACAGTTAAAAGAAAGAAAAAACATAGAAGTTGTCAATGCTGGTTTACTGTTAACCAACCTCAACTGGAATGCTGGTGAAAGCTTCACTGTAAAAATTCCTTTGCTCTAAACTTCTGAGGAGCTTTCAGAAATAAAGACAGATCAAAAAACCTACTGAAGCTTCTGCAGACAGGGAGAAAAACACATGCCATGCAGAGAACTATATGTTTTTTAAAACAGACAGCAAAACAAGGAGATACTATTGAGTGTTATATTTTTTGACTGTATTATGGAAATGCAAAATTTCAACTGCTAATGAACTTGTATCAATTACTTGTATCTTCAATTCAGGAATACAAGCCTGGATGACCTAAGCAGTATCCCTGAACATCCTAGGCAAGGATTTTAATTACTGCTTGTTGTTTATTATGATGCCAACCTGATAAGCTCTATCAAACGTTCTTCAAGGAACTGCTTTGTTCTTGTCAGGTCATCCAGTTCAGCAAATAACTTCTGGTCACTGCTATCTTTGTCTGCTGCCACCTTGCTGAGCTTCTCAGTGTAATCCAGGATCTTCTCTTTTGCTTCATCAGCTTCTTTTTGGATCCTGATCAAATACAAAGGCAATTATGAATCATTTTTAGCTCATGTGCATTCAAGTCTTCCCTGTGGGAGGAAGGGCTCCTCCATCCTGATAAACAGGTAGTTTCAGTGAAATTTTTCTCATTGTGCGTATTTTTCAGAGCTAGACAGAATCGCCTCAGTTTTCTGTATCACTGAAAATGCACACAGATCCATTATCTAGTGAAAACAGCCAGCAACCAGTAATTACTTGGATGCCCTGCTTATAGTAAAGCTTATGATAACTACCAACTAGGAATAATACAAATGTTATCAGCACAAAAATACAAAAATACATAGGCTTTGGTTAACCTATTAGACTCTGTGTGAGCCCACGCCTCATGAAGATCTATTTCTGACTGCCGGATTATCCACACCACACAGGCCCACGTCACAGACCTTGAAAACATAGCCTGAGTTAGATAATTAAAGCTGATAAGAAACCTGACAAATACATGCAGGATGTGGTCCCATTCAGATAATTCTTACTGATTCCCTGAAGCTTCACGAAGAGGAGAGAAAAAACAAACTGTCCAAAAGCATAAATTTTCCATTCCTTACAAAAAAAACCCCCAATATTGCTTTAATTTTGTGCTTAACCTGTAAGGTAAAAGGAAGTTATAAAAATGTCTTTAATGAATTTATATCAGCTAAATTAACAATACAGTAAAAACTAAACCGTGCATTCACATGTGCTGGATAATTTCCATGTTTCTCATCTGAAGTGTCAATCTGATATTCCCTGTCAGTGCCCATGCACTGTTTGTTCTGTATAAAACTCCATGGCATATGGTACTTCATAAACCATGGCAATTTTCAATATGTTTTGATTATTGTCTCCTTGCTTGGTCTACAATTAACAGCTTATGTAAAGAACCCAAACTCTCACCTTTCCAAGAGTTCTCTAAGAGATGCCACCTCCTCTTCCTTCTGCAGCCGAGCAGATTCTGATTCAGACAGCTGCTCTCTTGCTTCATCCAGCCTTCTACACAAACTCGTGTTTGCAGCCTAGTGAAATAAATTGCTGTACTTCCTTACATATAAAAACAAGACTTCACCATGCGCAGGACAATTACCAAGACAGCTAACAATGTTTTAAAAGAATCAGTCACAGGCAAACAACCACTTAAGATATTATTGTATAAGCAGGCAGTAATTAGTTGTGTACTAGTGACTGATTACTTCTGTCACACTGAATAAGGGATACACTATTAAGTATTAAGCCTGTAATTCTTGTTAATCCATGTCAGTTGAGCTTTTGCCTCCTTATCAAGAAAAATCTCTCTAAAATATACAAAAGAATACACCCTGAAAGCATTTTCACCATCTAAAAGCTTCAAAAGAGAAATATTAAATAGGAGGAAAATACTGTTTCTTAAAAGCCCATATGGAATATGAAGGACAATCGAAAACAAGCCAACTTCTTTCACAGCTAGACTCTCCAGAGAAGTATGCCAAACTTGGAGTCCTCAGGGAACATACCTAACTACATCGAAAGGTATGGATTTCTCCTAGCAGGAAAGGCCACATCCAGTAATCTTAACTTTATTCTTTTCAGATTCCTTACAACTCAGTATGACCCTTCTAACTCAACTGTTTGATAAATTTATTGCAAAAATTCTATTTTTTTTCTGGCTGGGTTATTTCTCAGCCACGTTAATTCTCTGATTCAGTGCCCTTTGCAGCCTGCAAACAGATGGATCTACACATGTGGCTTTATGGGCATGCTGGGCCTAAGAAAGACACATCTTAAACCTGCATCCCCATTTAAAAAGAGAACACATAGCCAGGTCTTACATAAAACCTGACCAGCTTTCAAGGCAGGGCAAATCCTAAGTGACACTGTGCTTTTCATAATCTCTGTTTCAGTGGCTGTCAGCCGCCCACTATTTTTCCTGCAGCACCTGCAGTTACACAAAGGCATTCTCAGACTCACAGCCAGTCATCAGAAATGCTGCTTGCCTTCCCAGTTGTAACACTAATGCCTGCTGACACAAACACCTCTGGTTTTAAATCAGATCCAAGCACCTACTTGTAACTCTGTAATCTCTTCCTCTGCAGCATGCTGTTGTTGCTTCTTCTCCTCAAGTTGTTCTCTTACTTTCCCACACTCCTCACTGACAGCCTGGCAGAGAGAATGAGCCAGTAGTTAATCATCCTCCAGTGGCCACCCCTTCATCTACAAAATTCCCAGCTGTGAGTTATGAGTGCTCTTACTGCCATGCATGGGATAAATGCAGCACCACTGGCTCATGAAAGACAGCTAAAAAGACACTCAACTCTTGGAATCAAGCAAACTCCCTTTATGGTGGCACATTAACTGTGTTTTACCATTACTTTGCATAGGCTATTGCAATTCTCAACAAAAAGAAGGTCAAACTTATGCAGTGGCATAAGCCTCTGATCAACCACCAATTCTTGACATTTTATCAGAATGGCAAAGCAAACACAATGAAATCTTCAGCCTTTAGGTGTGCTGTTTCACATACACAGGGCTGACTCATGCTTTTTTTGGAACCAAAACTTTGATCTTCTCAGCTCCTGCCTTGAGCATGAGGGAGTTAAATGCAAAAGCATCTGGTCTCAGTTTAAGTTTCCTTTCATCAAAATCAGTTCTTAGGAGAAGCAGTGTTACAGGTGTGAGGAACAGGTCTTGCAATGTTCCTACCAAAAAAGAAAACAACCACAGCTGTAACCAGAGGGACAGCAGATGACACCTTCAGTGCCAGCATAAGAAATCATCACCCTCGTGAGTACTGACTTGCTTTTCTGTATCACATGGCCTCTCCATTATACGTGTCCATAAAACTCTGAGGAGTTATTTTACCTCAGATAGGCCTAGGTCATGAGCATAGAGACATTTTCAGATTCCCAGGCTAAGGCTAGTTGCATGTTAGTCTCAGAGCCTGAACCACACAAACCTTAGGATTTCATGCAGTAATTGCCGCAGCAGATGGTAAAGCAGCTCCCTCAGCTATAATAATTACATTAATTTACCTTGAATTTTGTCTGATAATTTAGAATCTCTGTGCTCATTTGAAATTTTATTGCAGACAGCTCTTCTTGGCTGGTCTCTTGGAAACTCTGTGCCTGTTTCTGTACTGTCTCCAGCTGCAATTGCAGACTTGGGACAGATGCGGCACACATTTGAGCCTCCTTTAATTTCTCTTTCAGGCTCTTGTTCTCCTCTCTGAGATTAGAGATGTCAAGCTTCAGCTTCTCCTGTTGCTCTGCTGCCTGCTCTTCCAGTTCTTTGAACCTTTCTGTGGCCTGGGCCAACTGCTCTTCTGCATTCACCTTTTCCGAGGTCAAGGCACAAATCTGAATACCAAGTTCAGCCATATCAGTATTGGTCCTGTGGAGGAGATCTTTATTTTCTTCGTTTTCCACTCTAGCATTGTCCAAGTACCGTTTAACCTTAGACAGCTCTTCCTTTAGGTTCATCAAATTATTTTCCAGCTCAGCTTTTTGATGGACTGTTCTCTCCTGTTCTTTTTTCAGCATTTCTTCCCTTTCTTTACATTGCACCAGTTCTTGCACATGATTTCTGTTGAGAGACTCACTCTGCTCTTTCAGCTGCTGGACAAGCATCTTCTGCTCACTCAAGACAGTCTCAGTGACTGCCAGCTCACCTCTCATCCTCTCTCTCTCATCAGTGGCCTGCTGAAGTTTGACTCGCAGGTCGAGGACTTCTGCCTGCAGCCTGGACACTTCACCTCGGTTGACCTCCAACTGCTCTTCACTCATGGTCAGTCTGAAGGCCAGCTCTTTTGCCTCCTTCTCCAGGGACGCCGCCTGCTGTAGTTGCTGTTTTTCCACTGATTCCTTTTCTGATGTGAGAGATTCTATAAGTTTTGTCTGATGAAGGCATGTCTTTTCAATACTGAGCTTTTCTATCTCAAGAGTCTCTGCTTTCTTCCTGTATCTTTCAGCTTCTGCTCTTAGCTGCTCACGTTGGCTTTCCATGCCCTGCAGTTCTACTTCCTTCTCTGTGAGCTGTGACTGGAGACACTCTTTGCTTTCCTTCAAGGTGTCCAAGCTTTCTTCCATTTGCAAACTATGCTGTTTGGCACTCTTCAGCTGTGCTTCAAGTGAGCCATAAGACTTCTTGGAGGTCTCTTCTCTTTGCTTTAGTTCTTCATATTCTGAGTGCAAAGCCTCCAGCCTCTCCTCTAGAATTTGGTGTTGCCTCCTGGCATTCTGCAAGTCTTCATCTAGCTGTTTGTTCTCACCCAGGAGCTTCTTCTCTTTTTCATCAACTGACACCAGGGCATCATCTATCTCACTCTGAAGTTGTTTCTCAGAGGCTCTCAATCTGGCTACATCAGCTTCTAGGGAAGCTTTAGAAGCTTCCAGATTTTTCAGCTTCTCTTCCATCTTCTTCTTAGACTGCTGCAAATTCTCATTCTCTGCTTTCAGTTTCCTGCTCTCCTCATCCAATTCACTCACTGCAGAGTTTTGCTGCTCCATCTGCTCCTCCAGCTCCTTGATTTTCTGTCCAAGATGCTCCTTCTCAGACATGAGTTTCCGGTTTTGCTCCTGAAGGCTACACACAGTCTGACTCACCTTTGTTAAGTGACCCTCCTGTAGTTCAAGTTGCTCTCCTTGCGACTGGGCTTCCTGCTTCAGTGCTCCTTCCCTCCTACCATATTCCTCCTCAAGTTTCTCTTTTTCCTTCCTGGCTTCCTCAAGATTTTTTTCCAGTGAACCCACCTGAGCCAGCGACCCCATTACCTGGGTCTGGAGCTCAGCCATCTCCTTTCCTTTCAGAGTCAGGGCCTTCTGAAGTGCATCCTTTTCCTTTGCCATGGTCTCCAGGCTCCCAATCAGCTTTTCACTTTCTTCTTTGGAGTTAGAAGTGAGGCTACTGTATCTGGATTCCAGTTCCTTCTGTGCCTGTTCTTTCAGCAGCAGCTCCTCCCTTGCTGCTTTCAGCTGAGATGCATGTTCATCACTGAGTCTTTGCATATCTGCCTTTTCCTTTTCCATCTCCTGAAGCTTCTCTAACAGTGCCCGTATTTGTAGAGCAGACTCATACTGGACTGTGGCTTGCTGTCCCTTTTCATGCAAGGCAGCATCAACTTTTGCAAGGAGGTTGAGGTTCTTCTGTTCTGTGGAACTCAGCTTGGCTTTGAGTTCATCAATGCAAAGATCCTTCACAGCAATCAAAGCCCTGGAAGTCTCCAGCTCCTGATTCGAAACCTGCAATTTTGAGGCACAATCTTCCTTGCTAGTCAACAGCTGCTCCACCTTTGTTGAGTGTTCCTTCTGCTGCTCTGCTGCATTCAGTTCCAGTGACTGTAGGCACTTCTGCAGGTCATGGACAGTGCTCTGAGTGGAGTGTGAGACCTCACACTGCTTCTGTAACTCTGTGATCATCTTCGTCAGCCGGGAGTTCTCCTCACTGTAGTTATTGCTCTTCTCCTTTTCTACTTGTACTTGTTCTTTTTGAAGGGTGACAGCTGCCTGGAGCTCCTGGTTTTCAATTTCTAGCTGGTGAATACGATCTTGAAGTTCTCTCTGCCTCAGCTCAGCCTGGTCAAGTTCTAAACGCATCTCTTCGTAGCCCTCAAGGTGTTCAACATTTAGTGAGTTGTTTACATCAGGGCTGGAAGGAAACTCTTGTGCCTAAATGAACAGAAGGGGAAAATCAGAAAGTTTAAGTAGGATTAAACATGCACTTAAATGGCGTGCTGAAATGAGAGCAAGTTCAAGTTCTTAATGTACAGTGACATTGTGTGTTGCCTTCATAGCACTACAAGATATCAACTTCTAGTAAATGGGGCTTGTTTTCCCAAAAGATAAATGAAAATATACTTATCTGCAGGTAGTACATACCTACCTTCTCAACATTATTTTTTTTCTTTTACAAGATTTGCATGTTAAGTTGAAGCAGCTGAGAGACAATTCCCTTTACTTTTAATTAAGTATGCTTTTAGCAGTTCAGCATTGTAAGACTCATGACCATCATAAAACTACCAAGTTCTCTGGAACTATGCCAACCAAAGACCTACCATGACATATAAACATTTATTTGCAATTTGCTTACCTGCAAATAATTGCTCACTAAACTGCTCATGCTGGAACTGCGACTTGGGGGCTTCCACAAATATGCTGAAGATCCAAGCGAGGACAGAGTCCTCCTGTTGACCACACAGAGAAACAATATATAAGGTAAGTCTAAGCACATATATATGTCTTTCTACTTGTATACTTAAGACTCATCTAGTGGTAACTACCACATAAAAAAGGACATAACTGCACCTGCTGTCTTGGCCAACAACCACTGAAATTGATGAAAAATAAGATAGGGCTATCCAAGGCATCTATAAAAGGTGATGGGGTTGGTAGCTATCACTTCCCACATCCTCAAGAACGAACGCAAGCCTTGCTCTAAGGAATTGTATTGCTGTGTGGTGGCGGCTCAACCAGATGGTGGCAGCAAAGGGCCCTAGAAGACTTCCATTGATACAAATGGATCTGGACCAGACCTGGTAGATTTTGTTATACCCCACTTTTAGGTGGGATCACCATTCCTGCAAGTGAAGCACACAGCTTGGCTGTGCAGTCTCAGCTCTAGAAACAGAGGAAGCTAAGAAGATTTCTTTTCGTGCCTCTATAGATGAGAATAGCTTGGGATTTGGGCCTAAACTGCAGTTACTGTGCGTGCCATATTACAGAGCATCATCTCTGATTGCTGGTACTTAGTAAACTGAAGGAGAAACAGGCCAATTTGGTAATGGACTACATGGAAAAAGTGTATACCTGCCCGAACACAAGTGTTCCTACCTTCAAAAGCAGAAGCTTTTACAGATTCTTCAGCAAGCAGGTATTTTATGTCCTTGTTAATACAAGATCACAACGTGGCTCCATCTTACCTGGCAAATGCCGGCCAAGCAGCATCTAAATCATAGCCTCTTGATGCCAAGTCAAACTGAACATCAGTGAGCTCATACAGTTGACCCACAATGTCAGAACTCATTTTGGAATTCAGAAATGGACTTCTTGCATAGTACCAGTCACTTAAAAACAAACAAACAAAAAAGAAGTAATACTCATTCATAGGCAAAACAGAAGTAGCAGTTTCTCTTACAAATAACCCTACCTCATTATTCACTTCACCTTAGAAAAATGATGATACAGTATTTGAAACACAAATGAAAACAATCACACCCAACAAACAATATCCTATCCCTTCAGTGTCAGTGAAATTAAACAACTTCATTTAATTCCACATAAATATCTTTATAGGAGTCCCTGCACAAAATATTTTTTTCCTCTAGTGCTTGGGCAAATCACTGACAATACAAAATATTTGCTACGCACTGGATAATCACACAGTAAATACCTAAAGCACACGTTTAATACACCAAAAATGAGGAACAGAAAGCAGCATCCAGAGTTAAATACATTGTGAAAATACCTGGCTTTTTCTTAAAGCCCTAGCAGGGTCCCTCCAACCAAACACAAACTATCTTTGGAGTTTCTTGGCCAAGGGCAAGTTGTTCCTCTGTGTGACCATCGAGAGATGCAAATGCTTTCTGGGGCTTTGTGCAACACATCCAAATTAATCCTCTCACGATGAATAGCCCATCAAACCCAGGATCTTCAATACTTATAAATACATCACCTTTGAAACCGACGTACAAAAGCATCAGCACAACCCATTCCACACATATTTAGCTGTAATAACTTTCAATCTTTACAAGCCCAAGATAGGCATGAACCAGTGACCCAGGCCAAAAGGTCTATGATCCTTCATATCCTATTACCAGCTCTCTAAGCCAAACATTTGGAAGCATTTCAATTTCTTTCAACAGCTACTAGGTGATGTTGCTTGATCGCACTGAGCAAACACTCATTAGTTAAAAAAGCACTTTGCTATTCACCTGGTCACTTTGGTGTTCATAAAACATTGCTGCAAGGTGTCTGCTAGCCTTTGGTGAACCAGGGAGTAACGAAGAAATGCTCTTCCTTTTCCAAGAGAGGTTCGTAGCTGTAAGGGAGAAACCACAAGAAAAGAAAAGTCTAAATCTCATTTGTAATCATGTAGAGACATGGCCAGAAAAGCTTACATAGGAACACAAAAATACAATAAGCCACTGTGAAGGAAAAAGTTGTAATGGAAACCAGTAACAACTGCCACTGAGAAACACCTTTTCCTAAGTCTATCATTGTGTGGAATCTTTTTAGAATGATGAATTTGTTTCTACAGCTGGCTGTTGTCCACTTTATAATAATATAAAAGGCATCATGGGACCAATGAGTCATCTAATGTATCGAATAACTGAGTCCAGACTATGCTAAGGACAACTCACAATACAAGACAAACCTCAAGGTGCCCAGCAAAGGCAGAAGTGACTGCTTAAGTTACTTAAGATGTGTATGGCCGCAGCTGGAAGAGCTTTAGGACAGACTTACTCATAGAACAAAGATGTACACATATACAAATATACATCCCCATGGACACAGTAACCCCAGACAATGCAAAAAGCCTTTCTTAATACTTAGCCGTTAAGTTGATTAAAATCTATTTCTTTCTTCAGACCAGGAGCAGCTGCATGACCAAAATTTAATGGATCTTTTTATGAAGACAGCTGTTAAATCAACGTAAGGGGGATCACAAAGTTCAGCACTGAATTTTGTTATAGCTGTTGACTTGGGGAATTGATGTTTTATTTTTACATCTGAACCACTTTCTGTCCTGCAAAATAGTGAAATATTGAATAGTTGTGTTTCATTTCTTCTTTCTATCCAAGTCAGTAAACAATTTAGGAATGGAAAAGGAATGTGATGAAAGAATTTCTCACCAAAGTGCTCATCCAACTAACAAAGCAAATACATTTATGATTTAAAATAGACGCCAAGATTAGAGAGGCTGAGGCACAAGTTAGTAGGTTACTGTACACTTTGCTTGGAAAGTTAGTGTGAAAGAAGGCTCAAAGGCCACACAAGCTTTCTCTCCTGCTGATCAGTATTCCACTGTGGTGAAGTGAGAGCAATACCCTCAGCTTCCTTGTTTTTGCTGTTACTGAGCTTCTGCTCTGAAGTAAAACAGGTTCTTCATTTAGCTCAGTAACCCACTACATACAAAAATGTTCCTTATGAGTGGAACCTGAATGAAATGTGAAGCAAAGAAAGCAACACTTTTTACTGATTTTTGGTTTGAATGCTATAGCATACAAAGTGCAAAATACCATGGTCCCTAAACACTAAGTATCCCAGAAACAGCAAATTTAAATTACCAGCTGGTTTTCACCCTCATTCACCCTGCAGACATCGGAACATTTCTTAAGGGAGATGCTACCCCTACTCTGTGCACAGAAGCTTACAAATGTTTCTTCCTAACTAGGCATATTTAGTGAATATATTAAGAACTGTCAAAAAAACCCCAACCCACAGAATTAATCCTATCCTTACTTCCATTGTTTTTTCAATTTAAATTGCAATGCCTTCTTTAAGCAACATGGAGAGACCAGAACAAATGTACATAATGAGAAGTAGAGGAAAATATTTACATATACGCAGTTACAAGTAGCTAAAGACTATTTGACTAGGAAGCAAAAGCATGCCACCTCCTGCTAGAGCCCTGCTAGAAATCAGGGAGGCAGAGGGTCTGGTATCGACAGTGTTTCCATGTTGACAGCAGTCACTGTAGCTAAGCTGCAGTGTATGGCCATAAAGATTTGGAAAGATGTGTGTTTAGTGTAATCACCTTTTGAAAGGGAACGAGGAACGACCAGAACTCACTGCTCACCTACTGCCCTCAAGAATAAGGCCCTCTGCTCAATTAACAGATAACAGTTTCCAAGGTGTTCTTATTTGCTTCCTTGCTCCACCTCTCTAGCACATCGTGCACCCTACCATTAGAAGGACTGCAGGCAGAGCAGAAGAGGCATTATGCTGTTGAATGTTTGACCGTCCTCAAAATTAACTATTACTCTTTCTTTTTGTTCACCTCCACCTTTGAAAGTCAACTAGTATTGTTCAGTGAGAAAATAAAGGACATTTGGAAGCCTTTATGTTCTATCCAGCCAGGTTCAAACATTTGCTGCTGATTTCTACCTGTAATGAAGGGGAATAACAAACATATATTTGTGCCATGTGCCATTTAATTTCTGGGCCCAAGTCTGCCAGCTCAGTTACCTGAAACCTATCACTGATTCCTTTTTTAAGAGTTTTTATTCCTAAACCACAAGTTAATGAAGATTAAAGAAGTCTTCCACAAGCTAATTTCTATGGCTGCATATAAATTGAAGTAGAACACATCCTGCTTCCAAGCTACAATTTCTGATATTGTGCTAACAATTTAACAGCCAGATGTACTGAAGAAGGAAAAAGTAAGAGTAGTCTTTACAAGTGGCAATATGCAGGTGATACCACAGGCAACAGACTATTGAAGACCACAGCACAGCCACCTTCGCAGAGAAATCAGAGTGGCTCCTGCTACCGAGAATTTAGGGGCCACTATTTATAGTCAGAGGATTTTTCCTGCAGCAGCAGCTACTGTCCTTACTTCTCCAGTTGTCCTGCAGTGGGAAATCCAACCCAAATTTCTGTGCCTCTCCCCTCTTTTCCTTCCCACTGGAGCCCTTCCTTGCATTGCTCACCTTGGAACAGCAAAATTCAACACTGTCAAAGTTGCGAAGAGAAGAAAGAAAGGTAGGGAGCCCAGAACCTGCCTCTGCTGCAGTATCATGGCTCTCTTTCAGACAGATCAAAACAACATAATCTAGAGCTGCTGTGGAAGAATTCCCAAGAGAATAGGAAAATCTGCTGTAAATAGTAACTTGCCAATCCAAGTTAGCACTGCTCACAGATAATGGAAGTGAGCACCAGGACAATGCTGGCCACACCACCGCCTCTTCCACCCACAAGGAAAATCTTCAAACAATTCTAAAGACTCAGGATCAACATAGAAAGCTTCTCATGGCTTTTATTTCATGCACACATTGAGCTGAAGATATAATATGTTTTTATTACTATCTAAATCTAACAGGAACAAGGCTTTTTGTGCTGTTCCTGACAGCTTACCCAAGGGAGTAATGACAACCATCTCTAGTCAGTTCATCATGCTATTTCACACAGAGGAACAGAGGAAGATGAAATTACTGCTCTCAGTCAGTCCTCCTCAATTCTACAGACCAGTTAAAAAAGTTTGAAGAAAAATCAAATATGGTGAACCTTTCATCTTACACTTAAGAGTCAAATTCTGCTGTAAGCTATACAGAAGACGGTATGCTCTACCCTTGACTTAAGTTTCTCATTTCTTTTCAGAGAAAATGGCACTAAGTTTATGAAAAGGCAGGGCACAACCAGAGACAAACAGGTCCATTCGCTTGTGTAAGTGGTCTTTGAAACAGGAGTCTAGCTTTCTAATCCTACATAATTTAGTGCCCTAGTAAAAAAGGAAATCTTGCATTTTAATACTTCACATGAGAATTAGAAAAAAAAAAATCCCCAAGGCTTTTTTGCTATATGTTAAAAGCAGTGTATTTTTTTGGTTTATTGCTACTACTCTCTGAAAAGACATGGCAAAACAAAAACCACATATTCTGATGCTTAACTGATATACTTACTTCTGTAATAGACTTGACAAAGCGGATTCCATCATTAGCTCCTTTGATTTTTGCTAGGCAGTCACAGAAATAATCCCAGTAGTCTTTTCTGTTCCCCAGCAATGTGCTTTTTTCTTTCTGGTCAAACTTAAACCAAGAAAACAAAATACAATGAGCAAAATATAAATAGAAAGATACTTATATATAGCTATGTGAAATTCTGTTCCTCTCCCAGCAGCATGTGCTTTCATGAGTCCTCTTAGCTTTAGCCAATGTATTCACAAAGGAAACAGACACTGCACTGTACTGATGCAATCCAGCAGTTACAAAAGCTACTTTACTGACAGTAAGAGATAATAATGTTCCGAGTCTCTTTAAAATACAGACATCCATTCAAAACCGCTGAAACAAAGATTTGCAGCAGATTCCGCAGCTGTTCATGAGCAAAGCCCTAACAACCAGTTGCTGAGAGACCTGCAATTAAGTGTGCCAGCAGCACATGTGTATGTACCAGAAAAACCTGCTCTAGCTAAATCATGTTCAGAGCAGCAATGCAGCAAGGGTATGGACTGAACCTTGGACCATTCAAATCCTAAAGGATTTTTCAGTTTCTGCTGGAGCCTCTACAACCCCATTAAAACTCCTTTGCCTAGATTAAGGCTAGATTAGCATGTCTTTGTTGCAATCAGTGACATGATTACAGTATATGTGGACACTACACTATGCAAACTGAATTTCAGTTTGCCCAGCAGTGTCCTCTTCTACTTAAATTTTAAGGGTGGACAAAACACAACATTCCAGATTAAAAATCAGCCTTTTGTATTAAGTCTTTCATACAATAAAAAAAAAAAAAAATCCAAAGTGAAATTGCTGAAATTCTATAAATTACTCACACCACTACATTTGCAACATGAACAGCTTACTAATATTTATTTTGCACTAAAATGTCAAGATCTCATTGCCACAGTTTTTTCAGGATAATTTAGCAAGATATATCTTTAAAATCAAGCTCAGATCTTTGAGATCAATAAAGAAATGCCTTACATTCCTCAAACTGCCAGCATTGCCCTGTGATTACATTTATTTATTTTCACTTGAAGTAAGTATAATAGGCAGCACATATTTCAGTCCACTTATCACACACATCAAAAAAAAAAATAGAAAGAGAGACTCAACTGGATATTTATGATTATTTGAGTTAAACCCCACATACCGAAGAAGCAGTAAGAGAAAACAAGGCCAAGCTTTGCTGGTGGATTACGAACAACACAAATCACTTTTTACCTGTAAAAGGTACTCAAGCTTGTAGGAGAATTTTTGCAAGTTGACACTATCATCTGTGATCGGTTCACCTCCTTCTTTAAATTCTTTACTTAATTCAGTCACTGCATCTTGAAAACAAGACACCAAAATAGTTAACTAATGCAAAGGCTATATAGCACTGAATCAATAAACAACTAAATAAATGCTTTCTTCATGGACACTATGCATGTGGACTCATTTCCTTTTAGCTGAAATGTCTTAACAACAGTACAAAAAAATGACTGATATGCTTCCAATTTAGGACCACCTATAAGAAAACAGGAGTTCAAGTTGTGTCAATTTGTTGTATGGATTATTTCTTCTTAAAAAGACACTTAGTACTTCTGACACTTAACAAAACCTGCTAACAGACAATTGCTAATTGCTACCTCAGCAGAGGGAAGAGAAATAACTTTTTGCTGTCTCATGTGCACATTAAGGTATTGCCACAGGACAGAATTCTGATTAGAAAGGACAAAGCATGTAATCTGCTAAAGGGGATCAGTAACACGAGAACAGTCGTTCAGTCAGCACATTTATCTTCTCCATGCTTTATTCAGGAAGGTTCAGCTTGTGCTGGTTGCAAATACAAATGAAAAAAATAATTTACATAAAAAATAAGCATACAGCAACTCTTCCCTGAAACATACACCCATAGTAGGTGAGGAAATCTCAAGTCAGAATACACTCTACTGTTCCCCTGGACACTCTAGCCCCAAAAGGATGTACTTCTCAGCATCAGAAATTAGTGATTTTGAGCTTGCTTTCAACCTTGGTTTTATACTTATTTCAGGTGACTGAGTGAGCTTTAGCTTCCAGTCCCACTCAATAACCCTTTGCAAATTCAAATTTCTTCTTGTCAGCAGGCACATAGATCTCCTTTTTTTATGTTACAAGAAGATCTAGATTCTCAGCTTTGGCGCATATACCTTATATTTAATAAAAATTAAAAGGAAAACTATCTGAATCTTGGTATAGGCAGCTCATTAGGACAGAAAGAAAGCAGGAAAACTGTTATGAATCTGATGCCAATTCTGCCTGCAAGAGAACTGTTGAAAATGAGATTGGCTTTTTCTAGTGGAAGACAAGTTAGGCTCCACTGCAGCAAGAACAGCAGGTGTAATTCTCCAGCACTCCTCCTCTGGGTCTCCTTTCCCAGCTAGCTTTGGCCTTCTGGTTTTTGCCCTTCCCGCATTAGCATCAATTCCACACCAGCTTCCCATCAAGGAAGCTTGAGTTTTAGGCCTTTTCTCCTTACTTCACATGAAGTCTTGTAACTCTCTGCATGCCGATGAAGTACTAGCTCACAATGCACACCCCACACACACCTTTCTTTAAATGGTAAAACTTATTTCTTCTCGTGTATGTTTAAATTTGCAGGATTTAAGAATTCTTAAATTCTTAAGATCTGGGTCCTGCAGAAGGTACAGCACTTGTCTCACAAAAAAAATCCGTCACATTGCACACCTTGAATTATGTTGCTACAATTGCTGCTGGAAAGAGTTACACAATTGAAAACACAACTCCTACTCTCTGTTATCTAAACCCCGGAGGATGCAGTCCAGCCTCTAGAACGTATCTGTCAGCATGGCACTGTACCTTCCAAGTCTCTGATAATCCGCTGCAGCTGGCTTTCGCCACTAGTTGCTGCCATCTTGGAAACAAAAAGAACTCCCCTTCTGGGCTGTTAACCTTTTCATCCATCTAGATAAAAACAGCAGAGTTCATATCCTTGATGACCACTGGGTTGACGCTGATTATTCTTCTCTGTAACACCTGCAATTGTAAAAGCCAAAAATGAAATTAAAGTCTTTATCAGCTCAAATGAGTAGCAGAGAGGTGCTTTGGCATTTTAGATCCTACTGAGTAATGAATTCCAAGGCCAATCCTTTTCCAGAAATCTCCTTAATATTTTCTTCTAGTTTTCACTTTCCATTTCAGTTATTTCTTCAGTTATATCTTACAAAACTACTAAGCAAACCTCAGAGAGCAATTTTCTCTGGCTGGAGTTACAACACAGTTGGTGGTACAATCCAGCTCTGGCTGGCATCTCATCCAATCTATCTTGTGACCCTGAAGGAGGTTCCAATGACACATGATTTTCCCTCCCCAAACCCTCTGCCAGATCTTCCCTACAGGCTGCAGAGTAAAAAGATAAGACAACTTTTCCATTTTAGAAAGACTTTCAAGACACAGACTAGGCACGGGCCAAGGAGTCAAAAATGACGCATCCTTGACTCTCTGGCACCAGAACATATTTTTAATGTGCAGGAGCTACTAAAAGCTTTAGTACTGGAGCGTGATTTCAGCACAAGGAACACCTCTCAACCCCTTCTCAGAACCTACTGTTCCCTATACATGTAAGATGACACCACTTTATTTTAAGCTCTGTTACAGCATCCCATGCTGGATAAACATACCTTGCACCACCTTCTTTGCTTGGGATAAGTGAGTTATACTTGGCACTCACAGAAAATCTTTCTTAAAGTAAAATTAATTAAAAGCCTCAAACACTTTAGTAAAACAACCATGCCTGGGGATGCAATCTTTCCAAAAGTAATCTGGGAACAAGCACTCAAAGAAAAAAGGCACATAGAAACTACATAGGGAACTTACTAAGCATCCTGTTCAAATGAAACACAGTTTTAAACATTTAAATGTTAAGATTTCAGTTAAAGGTTAGCTTTGTTGAAATTAGTTAAAATAAACTCAATAAGCAAACCTAGTGGGGGTTAATTAAGAAAATTAATGATTAGCTACCAAGTTAGGATTTGAGATCCAAGTAACTGATTGCTTGTTGTTTTATATTTGTTCAGCTGCACTTATAATGAGAAACAGACAACACTAACTAATAGATCTAAAGAAATCTAGACAATTACTAATTTTTCATTTGAAACCCTATTCAAAAGTAATGAAGGGAGAAACTGGAGGTCCTCCAAGAGCAATATATATTGTCAAAAACCAGAAAGGTAGAAAGGTCAAAGCGAGGAAGGTGACTTTTACTTCATCATTTAGGACCTCTCCCCACATCACGGGACCACCGACCCAATTCAAGGAATTAACTATGCATGCTTAATGACTTTTCAGCTAATTACCATATGAAGCGGAGAATGGGAGGCGTCAATGCTATAAATATACACTTGTATTTTGAATATTCAGAGTTTTTGTAGATAAATAAGACTTTGTATTGTTTCGTGATTTCACACTGCATATTAGGGAGCTATCCCACGCAGGGCCCAGTGCTGGAAATAAACATACACTTTCTAACCCTAAGGGAGTTAGAGAGTTTTTGTCCGTCCTAGTTGGGTATCAATACTAGATCTATGCCCATATTTTGGTAAATCACAAAGGTTGTTCAGAATTTTGTCTGCAGGGGTACAGCCAAAGTTTCAGGCAAACACAACACCCAAAGTACTGAATCTTTAGAAAAATTGCTGTTACACATCAGTGCTTTTGTTATAATTCAAGCTGAACTACAATGAAATTAAGTTGTAATTAAAATCTTACAAACTTTTGAATCTAATGTGATTAGGTCACATTATTATATCTCATTTCTCTTTCCTTTCTTTCACTCCCAAAAGAACTAAATTGGCATGGCTGAAGTAGGTGTCTGAATTAATCAAATGGATCATCCTTCCTACCCTATGTATTAAGGTATTGTTAGGAAGTGATCCTGATGTGACCCTGTATTCTTTTCTGTTTGAAACAAAGCAAACATTAACAAAGCCATAGAGACAGAAATACATTAAGTATAAAGAGAAGGCTGAAACTAGGCTTACTTGTGTGTTTCTCTGCATACCTGTGCTTTGTTACCTGCTAGTTTCCATTCCCATATTTTGATGGCAGTTGTTACGTTATGACACAAGTGTCGTGTGGACCATGTGCTGTCTGGGGAAGGGTGCTGGCCTGCAAAATCCCCACCATAACTGGTTGCTTCAGGGACAGAAGGCCAGAACAGCATAGACCACCTGACCTGTGCTGCCAAACACAATTTTTTACCTTAAATAAACAATGTGACATACCCAAGATTCCTATCTTGATTCTACCGAGCGACCATACAAAGTACCACACTTCTTGGCAACTTGCTGAGTTTGGGTACTACTGAAAAAAAGCAAGAGTAACAAACTCAGTGAGTCAATACTTCCTTTTCTAAGCATGCACAGTAATATCAGCTGTACCCGTTCAGTTTGGCAACTGTTACAGAAAGGAGCCTAAGTGAGAAGATTGTGCCATGTGGGCAATGGAAGCCAAAAAGTGTGACCAAACCAACTGCTTTTCTTCACACAAAGAGGGAAAAGAGCAATGACCAACAAGGGGCTCCTGCCTGTACTTCCCAAAGGTCAGAACAAGCTCCCGTTCAAGGCTCCAGCGATGCAAAGGCTATGCAAGAGGCATGCCAGGAAAACAGTGACCAGGCTAGCTGCAGGCATGTACAGAGAACCTGGAAGAGTAGGCAATTGGGAGTTGAGCCTTTATTTTGCAATAACCAGCAGGGAGGGGCACACTGGGCATCCTACAGCAGCCAGGCACAGCACAGGACCTTGTCAAGTGCTAATTCCCAGCAGGGTGCACAAGCAGACATTCACTGGAAGAGGACTAAGGCAGTTCAGAGATTCCCCAGCCCCATTAGCACTACTTAAGTCAGTGTGTTTGCCCAGAAGTCACAAATAAATGACTACCGGGTGCACAACAGCTCAGCGGCACAGTGCAAGAGAGGGCTGTGTGCTGCCAGTGTGCTGCCAAAGCAGCCCAATATATGCATCTTTATTCCTGTTTGGATCTCCTAGGTGGAATGTGAGAATCCGGAAAAGAAACAACAACTCAGCTGGAGGCATGAAGCTGCACAGCCCACGCCTCTGCCTGCTCCTTGCTGACTCTTTTTTCAATACCTGGAGCAAGGTCCCACAGTTTCCCCTCCCTTGCATCAGCTCCCACGGATGAGACATGCATTTATGCCCTTCTCTTCCCAGAGTTGAAGGGGATCTTTTGACCTGGCATAGGGCAAACATGCTGAAACTTCTTCTACTTGCCTTCTCCTCTACAAAATGGGGAGAAAGGTACTTCTCTCATCCGTGATCCTTCCGGAGGTGTTCTTAGAAAACACAGTCCATCCCATGAAAGGTGCAGAGCTCTTACTTCCCATGGCAAAGAAAGCTGATAACGTATCTTAACTGGTTTCCCAAGGGTTCAAAATAGGAAGAACTTCTGTAAACACCTGATCTAGTCCTTCCTGATCACAGAACATTTTGCCCAGAATTCTTTAGAGCACATCCCTGTTCCTCCAGCATTTCCTCTCCTACTATGCACACCTGTAAATATCTGCTTTGTGAAAACAGCATGATACATTCCTCAGGCACGAGTGATCCACTGTGGGTCAAAAGCTTTTGAGATGATGCATTGTTACCTCTTATATAACAGCACTGGACTAAGGCTGATGGCATGAACTTGCCCAGAACTGCCGAGCTGCAATGACATCAGTGCAGTTACACTAAGGACCTCGCACAGAGGAGGCAAGACAGGGCATGCCACCAGTCCCTCCTCGCACTGCTGGACCGTGCCTGCTGATCTCTGAAGGTGGTTCCTGCCTTCCCTGCTGGCATAAGTGCTAGTGTGGGGGTGGCAATCTTCTTTACAGAGGAGGATATCCCAGAGATTAAAGAAAGAAGCAGAAAGGAAATAGCCCACATACAGGAAAAGATTTACCTGAAGGGGAGTGAGACACATATAAAACAGGCAACAAAATGTAATGACTGTAATTAAACTGGTTAGTGAAGTAGCTACAATGACCTACTTTTAATCTGATTCTATAAAATTTATCTTCATTTTCTACACCATGTCTGCATCTCCAGCAGCTACCTTTTTATTTTTTATTCATTGGTCAATTTTGGCCAACCTTGACAGAAGGTAATCATCTTCAAAATATTACACTTCTCCATGTGCAATCAAACAGGAAGCAAGGAGGATGTCTGTGAGCAGAGTGTCCCTGCATTGTTAAAAGGCTACAGTGAGACCTCCATTATAGCCTGCTATCAGAGAAGCCACTCCCCACCCAAGTGCATTTTCAGTGTGCACCAAGAGCAGAGCTCACACTGCAGACTTCGTGTAATTCAGCTAAACAGTAAATCAGATTTGCAAAAAATATTCATTGGAAACCAAGGCCCACTACTTTCTACTGCTTACTAATATTTCCTGTTAATACTTCCTGCTTACGGAAATATTTCCTGTTAATATGACTACTCTGGACTACTCATTCCAAACAAGGGTGCTTCATCACAAGGCCCCAAATTGTATCACAAGACCTTTAATTATTTGGTGCTGGCCATCGTACGCCTTTTCTAACATTCTATATGAAACAAAACAGGCAAGTGAGGATACTGAGACCAACCCTATGTTTGTGAGTCACAATTTTAACTGTATTATTCCCTTGTGTAGTGTGAACATGGTATGTTCTATAAAAGCAGATACTGACTGATAACTGCAAGGCACACTCGGGGAAAAAACCCTGAACAACCTACCTGGTCATCGAGCTGGCTACAAGACATACTGACAAAAGACACTGAATGCAAACCTCATGGCAAAGATGAAGGAAGAACTGGGAAAAGAAAGTCCCTAACTCTCAGGATTGTAACAGCACTGATTTAGTTAAATAATTTCATTCCAGTAATTGTCTGAAAAAACTACTTTGTACTTTGTTGTTGCAGCAAACAGAGAGCCCCAGCGAAATTCATGGCAGCTGTGCTGCAGCTTTTCTCATTTTGTACCATGCAGGCACATTGAGCTGCACAGCCATAAAGCTGAAGAACTATTTGCTGGAAGTAAGGGTCTGAGGTATAAAAAAGACAGCATGATTCTTCTGTCATGCACACACATGTGCCTTTTACTGGGCAACTCAACCCTTTGTGCTTTAACACTGCATACAAAGATACGTGACTGATAAAAAATACACACTGGACTATATGAAATAGGAGGATCAAAAGCAAAAGGCAGGCACAGCCTGAATGACAGCTAGGGTTTCCACTCTGAGAAGTGAAATTTTCTTTTTAAATTAATCTTTCCCCCTCATTTTCTACACCAACAAACCTTTACATTTCAGTGACAAAAATATGTTTTGGGAATATAAACAATTAACAATAAAAGACATCTTGCAGAAAATATGTGTCCAGAAAAACAAATTCTCAGAGTATCACAACGTAGCGGAAGAGAGTAACTAGATGAAGTGCATAAAAACATTCACATATTTCACAAATGCTTGGCAGAGAAGGAGCATTTTTATAGTTAAGGACTCCTTACAGTAAAGCCTTTTCGTGGGAAGGCTCTTGTGCTCTAGGAATATTTGCATTTTACAGCATAAGAACACAAACTAATGACATTCATAAAATACTGCTTGTACCCTTAACCTGACAGAAGAGACTTGACACAAAAGAATCAGTAAAGTTTTATAAACTTTTTGGCCATCTTCCCTATTCTATGGACAACTGACCTGCATTCCACCCCTATTTCTTGTATTTACAACTTCTTTTTAGAAAAAGATCAAAACTAGGCAACAGACAAGAGTATACAGTGGCATGATAAGAAGTCCATGAGACAGAGGTAATTTTTAACCTTGAGCGGACAAAGCTGGCACCCTAACAAATTTTTTTAATGCTGCACCTACCGAACTGGAGCTCCTCTCTAACACCTGGCTTAAAATCTTTTAATACCCTACATTGTACTTTGCCAAACAGGACAGATGCATCAGACCAGAGACACAGACTCCTGACTTGGAGAATAGTGTTTTGTCTCCGATATTCCTTCACATCAGTAACTGCTGAACACATGAGCTGAAATGACCACTTTCTGGAAACAGCACCACAGGGATGAGCTAGAACATATCTCACAAAGACAACCTTGTCTCAGCCCTATCTCATGATGACAGAACTTCCCTGTTTGAGGAAGCAGTCAGTTTACAAAGAGAAGAGCTCTCTTCTGATAACAGGAATTGCACAAGTATCGCTTTTAACAAACTTGTCTGCCCTTTTCCCTTAGGACATGCCAGACCTCACCCCATGTCAGGAATGCTATACCTTGTTTACTAACATCTATCAATTAACCCAACCATAACTCTCCCGGACACTTGCTTCTCCACAGCTGCTCCCATCCTATTTCACTCTCCCTGGGAGAAGGTACTCCTGCTGTTTCAATGCCTGTATGTGAGCTGAAAAGACAGCATTCATTCAAAAGTGAAAAGGTTTTTTCCCCCTTCGCGCTCTTATTCTTCTAAACAATTCTCCCTATGTCCCTCTCTGCCACAAAACCTGCTCTTTCTCTCTACAACTCACACAACTATTTAAATGTCTTACACGTTCTTCGAGCCAGGCACATGACGCTCAGGCACGACTCTGAGGAGCACTATGTAGACACCTACAGAAATAGAAACACCAGAGGACTTCCAGCTGCAGAGGAGCATTTGGCGATTCATGACACTCAACTCGCTAATCGTACAAGCTTGGAGACTTCAAAGAATCTTATATTTTTCAGGTCTCCAAAACCTGAGCCTTGTTAACTTCCTCAGCAAGCTTGGCCTGACTAAAGTATCTCAGCCACCTCTGAGACTTTGGGATAGTTAAAAGCAACAACCATTACATCCTGGCTCTGAATGGAACCTTTCCTTAGCAGCAATTTTACCTCTGTATCTACCAGTGCACACTGTCCCTCCAAGCTGAGGTTTCAGAAGTACTTGAAAAGGCTTCCTCCAGCTAGTGGTTTTGGGAAGTCTGGCAGATGGGTGTTGAGTCTTGCCCACTTGTAGCACCTCATGTGTCCTCCCCTCCAGCCAGCAGCTCCTTAGGATAACTCCTGGCCTATATGCAGTTTCCAGTGAAATACCAATATGCAACACTGAAAATTACAGGTCTTGACCACATACATGTAGACCAAATGGAGGGCGAGGCAAGCAAAAACCACGCTGCCACAGCCCAGACTGACAGGCCACTGAGTGAGTCATGCTGCCCCAGAGTCAACAGAAAGAATTCTTGTTTTCCTTCCTCTGTAGCAGGAAGTATGGAGTATTTCCTCTCTCCCTCTTTTCTTCTGAGTTTTCCAGTGAGGGTCACCATTTTGGGGGGAAGGGAAAATTTGAGAGTTACAAATCCCAAAAATTTAGAAGCATTTGGAGGAGAGGCCTGTATGAGACTGTCATGCTGGGTGGCTGGGAAGAGACAGGCTCACAGGTGACGCAGGCTTGGCATAAGCCCAGTTATTCGGGATACCCTGATCCAACCGGTTCACTTTCGAAACCTAAGCTGGCTTGTAGCAGTAGCAAGACCTTTCCTGTCTTCATCCTTCTTCCCAGCAGGACTCATTCAGGGGTTAATTGTTCGTAAATATCTGCTGAGGTTGCTATACCACCAACCAACACAGAATAATACCGTGATGGACAAAAATATTAAACCAAAGGAAGGGCATACAAGGTCCTGTGCTTGCACTGAGATTCAGGCACTTTGCATAAAAAGTTCTGCTCCTTCTACCAGTGTTACAAACTGTAAAACCACCTTCAGAATACATTTGGGCAAAGGATTTTAAATGATTACTATTACAGAATGTTTGGATACAAACAGCCCATGGAAAAACTGGAATTACTATATCAAAACATGAACTAGACTAGATGTAAGCTGCTAAAGTTTCCTTGCATTGGCAAAACCAAACAAATAAACACACAGTAATACAAACAAACAAATAAATAAAAACAATAATGTGTAACAATAAAAACACTTAGGGCTCTTAGAGATCCCTTAAGTAGAATAACCTCAAAAACACTTGAAGAATACTAGAAGGTTTTGGTGTTTACTTGACAAATAGATAATTGTTTATTTTTAAATGTGACCAACTAAGAAAAACAAATAACAATCTGGGTTAAAAAAATTTTCAGCACTACTTTTCCTTGGTTCTGCCATATAATTTCTGCAATTTTACAGACTTTACATCTTGACTAGTTTTCTCTCCATAGTTGTTTCTTTATGTCTTGATCACCCACCAAACAAGTCTTAGAGGAACCTAGCCTCCAGGACATTAGAACAAATTCCTATTCCTTTTATGTAGCAGTGAAGAGAGCGACTGCAAACATAATACACTCTTTCACTGCTATCAAATGGTATACATAAGAGACTCCTTTATATATGAAAATCAGGCTCCATAATGAACAGGTTCCTGAGAAGTAGTAGTAAAACCATGTTTACAACAAATGCTGTCAAAAATATATACCACAGATATATATATATATACTACAACAAGCAGAGCAAAATTGACTATCACTTGTTTGGCACCACAGTATCTTAAGATACAACTCTTTAACTGCAGTGCAGTCTCCTAAATGTGAATGTTGGGAAACACTATTTGAACATCTAGAACACTATTTAAATTCAAGCACTCCCACGAGGATCACCGGAAGACTCCAACAAACTGCCTTGCATACCATAAAATCTGGAAAACACAAAACACACTACTGCATGACAGCAAGAGAGAACATGTTGCCATGTTACTGACAAGACAGAGAACATGTTTTACCCTGAAAGTTTCATCCTAGCTTGCCTTCATGAGCATACGAAGTCAGAGCTGGACAAAATCATTCACTTTCACTCTTCAGCATTAAAGAGACAAAGGCCTGTTACTTCTGTTTCAACTTGAAACTTAAAACTTGAAGCTTGGTTTCAAGTGAGAGGCAGAACCAGGAGCGTGAAGTCTACAGCTGACCAACCCTGTGTGCCAAACCAACCTTGCAAAAATCAGCAAGAGGCTGGATGCAGTGACCCGAACAGAAAACAAAGCCCTGTGCTCGGGCAGCTGCAGCAGCAAGGGATTCACCAGCTTCCAGAACACGGCACAGCCCCTCCACAGCCCGACTCACCACCGCAGGACCTCTGCCCGAGTGGAATCCAGTGTCCAAAGGCGGCAGACAACCATTTCACTAAAACCTTGGGTTTTTTCCTTCTCCTTGCTCACTCTGGATTACCAGGATCAACATAAGCCGGAGGAGGAGGGCCGGCTGCAAACCCGGCATCTGCTCTGGAGACAGACCCAGCCGCCCCGTGTGCCAGCAAAACTCTCCCTATCCATCCGCCGGAGATTTGCCGACACAAGGGCAAAGTGGGATTAGGGCCGCGTCAAATATTTGCCTGTCAGCACTTTATAGCGGGGTGAGGGCACGGACACGGGCGGGTGTTTGGCTTCCAGCAGGGTGACTCCGCTCCCCCTGCAGCTGCAGGAGAGGAGAAAACAGCGGGCAGTGCTGATGTGGGCCTAAAAGTCAGCGCTCACCAGGGGGACATGATGACACTTCAGGGGACTGGGACTGGGTCTGGATGATGGCCAACGTCCGCCCAGGCGCTGGCCCTGAGGGATGGCGACGCCCATTCGGGGGGCTCCCAGGCGATGACAGCCAGCATCCAGCCCACCCCGGGCTGATGTGACCCTGCCATGCCCGCGCTCACCCCGCCACTGAGCCGGCCCGGGCACCCCCTAAGGCGGCCGGCAACTCTCTCCCCGCCGGGGCTCCTCCCCTCGAACCCTAGCTCGGCGCCGCAACAAGTGGAAGCCAGCAAAGTTACTTCCCCCTCTCTCCGTCAGCTCCCTCCGCCCGCCGCCGCCTCCCTGCCCCCGCCCCCGGCCCCGCCGCGCTCCCTCGGGGGTGCGCGGGAGGGGTCGCTCGGTACCTGCGCGGCCGCCGCCGCCGCCATGTCGCGCCGAGCCGGCCCGGGGTGAGGCTCCGGCGCTCCCCGCCCGACTACAACTCCCGTGAGGCCGCGGAGGGGCCGCGGAGGGGCCGCCCCACGCCCGGGGCGGTGTCTGGGTGTAGTAGCGGCAGGGACGCCCGCAGGCCGCGGTGTCAGGACGCTGTAGGGAGAGCTGAGGGGTTTGAAGTGGCTTTGGGGGAGAAATCGCCGCTTTCGGCTACAGCTGCAGTGTTGGTGTGGTTTCCTCTCGGGGAAGCTGGTGTTTCTGATGCCCTCACACGAGGTCGCTTTTTACAGAATCGCAGAGTCGTTAGGGTTGGACGGGACTCTAGAGATGCCTGATCCAACCCCCCTGCCGAGGCAGGGTCACCTCGAGGAGGTGACACAGGAACGCGTCCAGGAGGGTTTGGAATGTCTCCAGAGAGGGGGACTCCCCGGCCTCCCCGGGCAGCCTGTTCAGTGCTCTGCCTCCCTCAATGTAAAGTTCTCATGCTGAGGTGAAACTTCCCTGTGTTTTAGCTTATGGCCATTGCTCCTTGGCGTGTTGCTGGGCACCACTGAAAAAAAAATACTTAATAGATTTTTGTGTTAATACTTTGTAATATAGTACTGACTGTTGCTTTTAGGACTACTCTATATGGG
>VZTE01000494.1:877728-935610 GCA_013397775.1 Eulacestoma nigropectus
TTTTTTTCCCTCATTTGCGCATCATTTCATCAAGTGCTTTGCACAGACAACTGAAGCAAATGTGAAAGTCAGGCATGATGAATGTGGTATGCAGCAGATTCCCCCCTCTCTGCTCTCACAAGCTGATGAAAGGAAAATCCTCATCCCTAAGCTGAAGGGGTGAGAGGATGTAGTCTCAAGCTGTGCCAGGGGAGGTTTAGGTTGGACATTTGGAGAACTTTCTTCATAGAAAGCGTGATTAGACACTGGAATGGGCTGCCGAAGGAGGTGGTGGGGTCACAGTCCCTGGAGGTGTTTAAGGAAAGACTGGACGTGGCACTCAGTGCCACGGTCTGGTTGACACGGTGCTCAGTCATGGGTTGGACTTGATCTCAGAGGTCTTTTCCAACCTAACTGATTCTGTGATTCTGTGAAAGACATAGGTTGAGATTAGTATGTCCACATAAAGTAAGAGACTGGGAGAAAGCGGGTGTGAAACTGGAACAAGAGGTTGCTTCCTGAGACAGGGTGTGGGGGGTACAGGGGCACGGAGTTCCTAACACTTCCAGCACCAGGCCCTTTGTCCAAGCAGGCTGTTTCCTCTTTTCAGATTTTAACCCTCCCATAATGCATATGATCTTCTGAAAGGACGTTTTTTTCCCAGTGCATGTAATAGGCTACGCTTGTTTTGCACTTGAAGTGGAAACTAGGAAAACTTCCTTCGCTTTTTTTTCCACATGGCTTTGGTAAATAAACCATTTAAAATTAAACTTGTGAACAAGCAGTTTGTCATCAGTTCTTGCCACAGTGCTTGTGACTTTGTTAGCGTCATAAACATCAGCTTAGGCTGAAGATCAAAGCATCAAATTTTCAAGACTGTTGAAGAAATATATGTAGTACATAGTCACTGACCTGTCTCCATCATCGTCAACACATAAGAATGACTAAGTGACCTTAAGTTTTGGTGATAAATCTTCATCTAATGTATGTTTTTTGAGTAGCTCAGAAGCATTTTAGTGTCCTCAGAAATGCAGGTTATAGAGCACGTGACCTGTGAAATGCACTGGGATGACTTACATCACTTGGAAGCAACCTTCAGGCTTACTTTTCTTGGCACGCTTTGCTGAATCATGCAGCAGTGCCAGAAGCATCTGCTGAAAACCAATGTTTGTTTTCCATCGATCTCTAGGCAACTGGCTGTCTTCCAAAAGTAACCTCAGGGTCATCAGACACAAATAATGGTAAATCAAATCCCATATAATTTCACTGCAATGGATTTAATTTTACAGATTTTCAAAAAGTCTGTGTGCTATTCTACTTTTCACTCAAAAATAATCTGTTAGAATGGATTGTTCGTCCTTTTAATTTTGTAGTAACAAGCTACTTTCAGAAATATTTCATTATTGATGTTACTTATTGAATTATTGCCTATTTATGTACACATCAATTTCTTCAGAGAAAAACATGCTGTTTCCAACTAGGTCCATAGCTGACCAACACTTCCTTAAAATTTTCCGTATTTCCTCATTTCTTAGCAATAAAAGATGTTAGAGATATTTCCTTTTTGGAAGCTGCACTTGAAAAAACCCCACGTTGTCTACTCCATGCATGTTGCTTTCCTATATTTTTACTCTGATAAAATTTATTGATGAACTTCTTCTTAAACTATGATGGGCTAGATGGGAATTATTTTCAATTTTTCTTTAAATTTTTTGCAAGAGTTAATTCATGTTATATGAGTGAAGGGCTTTGCTTCCCCCAGGCACTTGAGGTATTTTATGAGAGTAGCTAACTCCCAGCTTCCCTGGTCACCCTCAGCGGATTAACATACCATTGTAGCTAGACTGAACAACAGGCTGCTGTTCATCATCAGAAACCTTCTGTGACTGTGGGGAGAAAGCTTTGGAAGCACTTTTTGCATTTGTTTGCATTCTGCTTTGAATAGGTGGACAAATAATTGTTAGTAGGTGTAAAGCTGGGAGTAGGCAACATAAAAAGAACCGGCAAAGCTCTGGAAAACATCTAGAAGCAAATGTGGCATTTTAGACAAAGTGGCTGAGGAGCTTGGAAGAATATTCTGCTGAATATCAGGTCAGCTTCGGAGACTGACTTCCACCAGAGCACATCAGGTTTAGGAGCTATCACTGCTCAGAACTGGCTGCATTTCACTCCTGTGTGGACAAAGTGGGTACCAAGATTTTGATCTGGTTTGATGCTGGTTCAAGTGCACCAGCAATAGTGTGGGAGAGCCAAGACATAGACTCTGGACTGTGCAGTTTAAATAAAACAGAGTCCTTTCTATAAATCTATATGGGTGGCACATGGATAAAGAGCATAATCTCTTTGCCTCTCTTTGCTGGAAGAAAGCAGCATTGTTTGGAGGAATTAAACAAACTCATGTTTTGGTTTTGTTACCTGTGAAGTTTCTGAATATGGAGAGAGTACTCCACTCCTCACACTTTTCTTTGTCCTTTCTTTGTCCTTGGTTTTTTGTTTCACTGGATTAGCAAGGGCATTTTCAACTGCAGAGTAACCATAAAGAGAAGATAAAATAGAATTTTATTTATGATTTCCATGAACTCAGTATTTCAAAATATTGAGAATGTGAAGGGATCCTGTCTCTCCATGAAAACACTTCTGGCAGTAAAGAAGTACGTGTTCTGCTTTGCCAAAATTGCCCACGTTTCTGAGTCTGATTCTTGCTCTGATTTTGATCAGAAGCAAAATTATCATTGATTTTAGTAGAAACAGGATGTTTTCTTGAACATGTGGTTAGAGGTCAGATTTGCTGGAAAAGATCTTGGATTTCGAGTGGACAAAAAGTTGGACACAACATAGTCATATGCCCCTGCAGCAGTGAAGACTAACTGTTTATGGGCCTGTGCTGCCATCGGGCTGAGGGAAACCTTTTTTCCCCTCTACCTGACATTCATGTGGTCACATCTACAGTAGCATACCCAGTTTGAAGGCCACTAGTGTGAGGAAGAGACATTGACTGCCTGAAGTCGGCCCAATAGAGGATCACTGAGATGGACAGGAAGTTGGAGCCCATGACATATGAGGACACTAAATTGGCTGGGATATGTTTAGCCCCAGGAAAAAACAAGGCTTAGGGGCAATCTGATGGCTCTGTTCCGTTACCTAATGTGAAGACTCAGAGAAGGTAAGGAAAAAACAACATCACTAGGTTGCAGCAAAAGAAATTTTGTTCATGTAGAAGCAAAAACATCCTCTGTAAGAGTTGTTAAGCACTGCAACAAGGACTCGGAGGGGTTATGGAGTACCTGTTCTTGCTGGTTATCAGTTT
Organism: Eulacestoma nigropectus; assembly: GCA_013397775.1. Taxonomy (NCBI): domain Eukaryota; kingdom Metazoa; phylum Chordata; class Aves; order Passeriformes; genus Eulacestoma; species Eulacestoma nigropectus. The sequence continues at coordinate 881,015 of VZTE01000494.1, forward strand.
GACCAGATAAAGCCCTGAGTGACCTTGTCTGACCAGGGAGACAGAACTTCTGTGAGCAGCACAGAGGAGTGGATCCCCTCCAGAAGTCTCTTCCACACTAAATTAACCTATGAAAATTCACAATTACTTCTTCAATTAAAAATACCTTGGCTTTAATAGGTGGTTATCAGAGGCTGGGAACAATAGTCACAGTGTAGTATTCTACTGAATTTCTGAATGTTTATTGGTACTACTTCATTATATCAGGAGACAAAATATCTACATTCTGAGTTACTTGGTTATGGCAGCAATACAGTTGGGTAATATTAAGAATTCTTTTTACATGCTCAGATACACTGTAACAAAATATGCTTAAGCTACAAACAGATTTAAATAATTTGCTAAAAACTGGGCAGAGCAGGATCATTTCAGTCTTCGTGCTTCTCTTATAATTCTCAACTTTTTTTTAGACAGATGTAAAATATATGAGCAGTAAAGATTTCACAGTTGTGTGGCTCTAGGTCAATCAGTTGAATGACAGCTTGTTGAAATGATGCATGAGACCTTCTTGTACTCATGGGCACAGTATTTTCCTCTTGTGGAGCTTTGCTGGTGCCCATGAAGTGGTCCTGGCTTACTAGAATAGAAGAAGAAGAAGAAATTGGACTCATTTGTCCTTTAAAAGATTGTCTCTTCAATAACTGATGGTATTCAGCCCCCAATCCAAAGTCGTTTGAAGCCACATTCATTTCAAATGTTTCTTATGAGGAGCCAATAGCCAAAGGCTCGTCTCCACCAAAGCCAGAAAAAAATGACAACTTCTCCCTTTCCATGGCTTGTCTGAACACAAGTGAGTTCCCCAGTGGGATTAATGAGTCTATGTCATATATGTTCACCCCATTCTTGTCGATACCGAAATGCTGCTAGCAGATGAATTTTCCAGCTTCTTGCATTAATTCTTTGAGAACCTTTCCTTTCTCACGCAAGATGTGAAAACAGTAAGATAATTTATCCAGACAATATTCACATCTGGTGTTTTGCTAAGTTCTGTTTATGGCACACTGAGAAATGTTTTACCATGGATGTGATAGAAGCTAAACCAGTCACCCTAGGAGGTGTGTGAACATTGTCCAATAGCATTATGGAACTAGACTATATAAAAATGATTGTAAAATTAATAAATAATTCATTCTTTCGCTGGATTTCTGCATTGCTACATCTCTCCGTTCCTGGCTCTACAGTGACACATTCTTATGCTTTTCCTTAGGTATTCTTGCTTCTGGGTATAATCAGAAATAGGATATTGTACCGGCCCATCCGAGTTTCTGCTTTTTGTAAACTATACAGCAGCTGTGAAGAATCTGTTGTCTGCTCCAGATATTCTTTAGAGATCAAATGAAATAGTGTGGAAGCAGCACAGACATTTTAAGACAGATGCCCAAAAAGCCAGATTGTTGCTTAGCACCGTTGCTAAACCATTGCTTGGTGCCACTGCAAAACTACCTTGGCTTTCTATACAAATGCCGGGAAATTAAATATTCTGCTTTCCTGGCACCTTGTCATTCAGCTACACCGGAATATGCACTATGTGTGCACACACTGCCTGGGAAAAAAAATACCTATTGAGCTAGAATGAAGAAGGATATCAGTTTCTCTTTTAAAAAAAAAAACCCAAAACAAAAAAAACAAACAAAAAAAACCAAAAACAAAAAAAAACCACATTAATTTTACAAATAAAGCAAGCCATTTTTATCCTGCTATTTAAAAAGCCATTTGTTCTTGCACTGTAACCTAATCAGAAGTTTAAGTCTTCTCAGCACCATGGCAAAGGGAGAAAAGGAGGGAAAGCACATTTAGAGACAAATATACTCCTGCTCTGCTTGGGAGATGGGCTGTTGATCTGCTGCAGTCGTCTGAAGTGATAATCAAAGACTGGAAGAATCCTGTGGCAAAGAACAGTAACAGGAGGAAAACCGATATCCTAGTGAAGTATCTGTTTAACAGCTTGTGTTCCTTCTAGGGCTCGCCCAAAATTCCATTTCAGACCCAAAAGACTACTTTTACACAAAGCTCATTTTATGTATAGATATCTCCCAAAAGATAAAAAAAAATTTGCCCTGAGAACTTCAGAAACTCTGAGGTCTTGTAGCTATTGTCAGGACAGTTAATCCTGAGACACCCCCCACCCCGCAAAAAGACCAATGAGTAAACTGATAAACACTGAAAAGCATTAAAATTTACAAAAATACCTGTGTACATTGCTATATACAATCCAAGTATTTTAAGTCAAATAAGAAAGAGATATGCAACAACTTTTATGTTAAAACCTGATGTTTTAATGCCCAAAGGAAAAAGCAATATTTTTCTTTTCAAAAAAGATAGTACAAATGAGAGAAAATCCATCTCACTGTGCAAAAAATCAAAATATAACGCTTTCAGGCCAATGAAGTAATTTCTTGGCATTCTCATCTCTTCATCCCACTGCAAATACATTTTGTTATTTTCCGTACACAGCATGTTTGCAAAGAGTAAAGTTGTGTGTCTTTCTCGGGGAAGTGCCTCTAAGAATTAGAGGATATCCATGGCATGCAAAATCTGGAAGTTCATTCAGGATTAGTCCTGATAGTTAGGTCTTGCTTCAGTAGAAGGATGCCCCTTCATGCTGGAATTTGCCTTCATAGCAGGTCCTGGGGCTGGAGGCTTGGCCATTGCTGCAGTGTAAACACAGACTGCATAACTGTGCCAAATGCCTCTTGAACTTGACTCCAACAAATACATAGAGCACAGGGTTGAGGCAGCAGTGGGAGAAAGCAATTTTACGGCTGATGTGAAAGGCAAGGTTGGAGTCTTTTGCATACTGACAGGTAGGTGATGGAAAAGTAGTCAGAAAGCTGAGGATGTTGTAGGGTGCCCAGCACAGGAAAAAAGCCACCACAATCATGAGAATGAGTTTCACAGTTCTGTGCTTTCTGCGAGATCTTGCTCTAAGCAGGATTATGAGTATCTTGAAGTAACAGAATACTATGACTCCAAAGGAAAGCAGGAAGAGTACATTTCTCACATAAATGTCCACCTTTTTCCAATTCCCGTCAGCATAATCACAGAACGTGTGCTCTTCCAAGTCTTCTTGCACTGTGGTGTGAATCACCTCAGGAACCACAATTAATATGCTAGCAGTCCAAACAGACAAGGACACCAGAACACCACAGCACTGCGTCTGGGATCTCAAAGTTGAAAGGGGGTTCACTACAAACAAGTACCTCAGGATAGTCATGAGAGTCAAAAAGAAAACACCGCTGTAGTAGCCAATGGAGAAAACAGCATTCGATGCTTTGCAAAGGAACTCACCAAAAATCCATCCAAAGGACTGGTCCACTACCCAAAAAGGCAGCATGCAGGAGAAGACTAAATCAGAGATACAGAGATTCATGATGAAGATGTTTGTTAAAGATGTAAGGTTTTCGTATTTGAATAGGATCCATAACACCAAAGTGTTTCCTAGCAGACTGAGCAAAAATACCAGAGTGTAGAGGACAGCAGTGAGATAGATGTTAAATGTGAAATAGTCACCCATTTCACAGGCGTTGGTTTCATGAGGGTATTCATATGAGTAATTATCATCTAAATAATATTCTTCATCCATTTGTCTGTGCAAATCTTGTGCTGTTCTCCAGCAGCTACTTCAAAGGACTGCAACAATCAAACAAAAACTTTTGTGAAAATCAACCCATTAACTAAACTCCCACTGTAGAGGCTTCTGTTTTAAGATAGAAAAAGCAGCAGTGAAACTAGTCATTTTTCCTGGCTTGGGGAGACAAAGGATTCATTTCTTCTTATGACTAGAGCATGAACAGGTAGATACCAAAGACTTACTGCAAAGCACTCAAATCTTAAATACTTAAGAAGTCAGAAACTAAGATGTTTCTGAACCAAAATGGTGGATATCTGCCAATTACTAAGTTTCTACTATATGAAGGTTCATTTTTTTTGGATGTAAATATCTCAGTTGCCAAAACTTTCAAATATGCTACTGTTTTTTCAGTTTTCTGGAATGGTATCCAACTCCTAAGCACTTCACTGTAGAGATGATTCTTTGTCACCAAAATTCAGCACTGCATGAACCTAAAAGCTGAGCAGTACTAGTAGCAACAACTGTAAGCACTATGAACAGGAAAAGCCAGGTTTCTTACAGATTTTTGTCTTGAGGTTTGTTGATGTTTAAACATCTCAAAGCCTTGGCAGAAGCGTCATCACACTGAGTGCTTTGTACACCTCTGTGGCCTGATGATTCTCAGGGATGCCACAGGAGCAGTGATCACATCACAGTCCTTTCCAGAGAGTGCTGCCTGTCTGTCTATATGCAGGCAGGAATTTAATCCCAGGTGGATGGTGAGTTGAAATTGGCCAACAGGATCAAAACTTAGTGGGACTGGGAAGATGACATACAATCAGGTCACAGTAGCCTAATTTCTTTATGTAATTAAGCTAAAAAATAGGTACAGAAAAATCAGTAATGGCTCTGAGCAGTGGTTTAAAGTCTAAATTAACTTTATCCTAGAAGAAGGCTTATCTGCAACACCATGTTTGGATCCTGTTTTGACTGAAGCCAGTGAGAGACCTGCCACCGAGTTCCCTCAAAGTACAGTTGCAAGAAAGAAACTCCACAGCTACGGCCAAAATTGTGCTAGTGACATTTTCCTTTTTGAATTAGTGAAGGCAGAATCTGCCTGCTACAGCCAGAAAAAGACATGCTGCCTTTGGAAGACAGGAGAGCTATGTCTACACAAGGAAAGCATGTCAGGGAGCACTTCTGCCTGCCAGAATTTAATGCCATCCATGGGGGCAGGTGGTTCAGGTCAGCCCAAAAGTGACACAGGCAGCACAGGGCAGGGACCATCTATTCAGTGGCTTGTGGTCAGCGAGTTTTGGAGGCAAGAGGTGTGTAGGATTCAGTACTGTGACAGCAAGTGGCCCTGGAACATTTACCAGTGGTCACAGTTCTAACTGGAAAGATGCTTGTGGCCTTCAGTCTGTATCACGCTGCAGTTTTCAGGCATGCAGGCTAAGTCCTTGCCAAGGCAGTCATCCTCTCTGGTTTTACATCATAGTACAGATGACACTTAAGCAATGAATAGTTTAGATTGAGGTCCTGACCATCACTGTGTCCTGTTTCAGCTCATGCTGGGGTATGCTGCTCCTTAGCAGCTGTCCTAAGGGAGCAGAGAAGCCTCTTTGTGAATAATCAAGGTTCTCCAGGGATGAGAGGACAGTACTAACCAGTGTCTTCACCACTTACTCTCTCCTTGTGTGCTGACCATTCAGTGACAGCAAGCCCCAGGGCAGGTGTGCCCACAGGCCAGTAGCTACACAGCCAGCAGGGCTGCTCCTGGGCTGCTCTTGATCTCTGCCACAATCGCTGCTGGCCCCTGACACAGGAACCTTCTCACAAAGACCTCAGTTCTGATCCCTGCCTCTGCCTGGGAAGTGTTCTAACCTGCACATCCTGTCCCTCATCACGTCATGTTATTCTGCTCTTCACACCCCTGCTGCAGGGTAGGCAGTGGTTAGAAAGCAAGTATCTGCTGGGGAGCTTTGCTCACCCTCCTGCTTGCTGTCAGAGCTGAGCAATACTTGCAAGGCAGAAAGCACCATTTTGCAAAGGTGTTTTGAGATTATGTCAGATAGCAGTTAAATGCCAAAAAAAAAAGTATATCAACATATCTATTTTATTCACAGTTCAGATGATAACAAATAGTAAATACTTTCTACAGTCCAAACAATCTCTATTTTTCTGTGTCCATCTTCCCCAAGGACACTGATGTTGAGTGTGCAGTCCCTTAATTCATGCTGGCAGATAGCTGTGATTGGAAACTCTGTTAGTAACTCTTGCTATTTCCATCTCCAAATTTCCACATGCCTTGGCATCCTACCCACCTGACTCAAAAGGCTCTGTCTTGCACTTTGGGAGGAGCCAGAGGAATGCTTTGTTACATGGGGCCAGGTGTCCTCCCTCTGATTTTGTGTCCAGCATTTCCAGAGAATGTAAGAAGATGCTTCCGTGAGGTAGCTTGTTCCTGGCTAATTTTTACTGCTGCAAAGTTAGCGCTTGGATAATGCCACATTTCACAAAACAAGTTCATTCATCATATGCCATCTTGCCTGGTGCAGGCTCCATGGAATTACAGGTAGAGGCTCCAGCCTACAAAGCATCAGACCTCGTGGATGGCTGATCAGGATTATGTGCTCTGATACTATGTTTCCATCATATCTTCCAGCTGGCTGGGAAGCCCTCCATCAAGTCAGTGATGGTAAGGAGAACCTTGCAGGAACCCAAGGCACTTGGATCTTTTCCTTTTTACCTCAAAACTCTGTAAAAAAAAACCAACCTGTATTTTTGTTCTATTGTATTTTATCTCCCCCTTTCAACTCTACAAGTAAAAAATGCTGTGCATGGATTTTCAGTTAAGATATATGCAAAGGAGATAAAAAATGATGTGATTGAATCAAGAGGCTTAAGAATGTGTCAGTGTCACACAAGAAATACAAATCCTGCAACTGTTTTCAATGTATATATAATGGTACAAGTGAGAGCAGAAGTTGGTTGAAAGATGGAAATTACCTTAATTTCAGTTGTCAGGACAAACAGGAACAGAGGAAAAACACATCATACAGTTTAAAGTCATTCCTGCCCTTCTGAAGAGTACTCAGCAGAGCATTCAACATTCATTTCACTCTTACTCAGAAAAACTGCTTCTCCAGAAGCCTTCATTTTCTAGCAGGGCTGTACTTTGCCTTGGAGCATCGTATTAAAAAAGGATTCTAATACAGAAATGGGGAAATGATACTACTAGTGACCTCCAGTTCCATTTTCTTTTTCTCTGAAAATTCAGTCAGACTTCTGTCAGCTGAAGGTACATATTGTTCATCAGTTTATTTCATTTTCAAACTGAGCATCTGAAAGAGCGGCTGGGAGGAGTTGTCTGCTCACTTTGCAGTCAGTGTAGGGGGAGAGAGAGAGGCACTGGCAGGAGCCACATCAGCCCTCACTGTGTGCTCTGCCAGTCTCCTCCCCAGGCAGAGGCAGCTGAGACAGCCCCCTTTAAGAAGATTCCTGGCATTTACACAGACAAGCTGAGATTAATCTCATCTTAATTGCAAAAGACAAGGGGAGTGCAGTAGAGAGAAGCCCCCTACCATAAGGCATGCACTGATGGCATTTTTTATTCACTTTATTCGAAAAAGCCTCTGGGCTTCACAGCTTGTTCTCCACGTTTCTCAGGAAAAAAAATTAGATGTTTTTGCAGGCTGGTTTACACAGGCAACAAATGTTGACACATAGAATAAATTTCTGTTCCCCTAAACTAAATTTATCTGGTAGCTGCTTCCCTAGCCAGTCTCTTGTTCCAGACTAAGATAGAAGAAAAAATCCCAGATGTGACCTTTTCTGGCAGAAAGGGGCTTTAGTTTTTCAAACAGGCTTATGGAGCAGCCATTTAATTTAAGGAAATTAAAACACATTAAATAACATTTCTCCTTCCCAAAATATGACTGGTATCTGTCTTGGAGCACAGCCTTGGAGTCACATGTAGGAGGTGGACAGGAACGTTCTGGAAGTTGTGATTGGCCCATAGACTTGGTCCAAAGCACAAGTGTACTCTGGAGAGTGTGGTCTCTGCTGGTGGATGAACTCTTTGTCTGCCTTAGAGGAGATTTGCACATGGTTACAAATTCTACGAGGACACGAGTAAAGCAAAACTCAAGGTAAAGTGAAAAGTCAGTAGGAATTCCCTTGTCCAATTTAGTTTTGCAAAGCCTCAAGAAGCCCAGCCCATCAAGGAATATCTTACCCTATTTTTAAAGCAAAACCTTCTGTTGGGTTGGGATCATTTTCTGAGACCAGTGCTTCCACTTGTGCCCCATGGGTTTCACAAGGCAGGTACAACACTCACAGTCAGCACAGAATCTTGGTGGCCTCCTGTTCCCCCTGAGCTCTGCCCCTCAGTCCTGGCCATCAGCCCTGTGATAACCACAGTCTAGGGAAGCAGAAACATCCCAAATGAAGACCCTGGAAGCCATCCTGAAACACACATTTGAGTTCAAATTTACATGCTAAGTTGGCAGCCCGCGGCTTGGACAGGTGCACCCTTTACTGGGTTAAAAGCTGGCTGGATGGCCGGGCCCAGGGAGTCAAGGTGAATGGTGCCACATTCAGTCACTAGTGGTGTCCCCCAGGGATCTGTGTTGGGCCCAGTCCTGTTTAATATCTTTGTTGATGATCTGGACAAGGGTATTCAGTCTACCATTAGCAAATTTGCAGTTTTATTGTGCTAAGGCTGGTTAGAACGGACGTGGTGCCGGCAGCTGGGCGGCAGCTGGGCAGCAGCTGTCCAACAGAGCACAGGCAGGAGCAACCTTGGCCAAAGAGACTTGTGTGGAAGTAGAGGTTGGTATCTTGCCTGTGGTTGCCTGCAACAGGCTTTGTGCCAGCAGGATTGCAGCTCTGGGTATCCTCCATGCTCCCTCAGGGCAAGGAGAAATCCAGCCCCTTAATTTGGCTGGGTGGTGCAAAGGAGAGCATTGCTCCCTGCTTGCAGCTAGGCAGGGTTTGGCCATGGTTTTCCTGGTAGTTCATGCAGGGATGGGATGAGTAAGCAATTCCGCAAGATGATAAGAAGTAGTCCTTTTGGTAATTGGCTGTGAGGAAACAGAAAACAGAAGTTTTCTGGGATTTTTCTGGAGTGGAGAAATTGTCCGTTTGTTTCTACGGTGTAGACAAGTGGGAGTTTAAATGCATTTTTTGCAAGCAAAGAGCTTGCATCGGTCTCTGTGTCTGACATGTAATTCTGGTTTTTCTTAATAGCAGCACTCCTGCCAGGCCCCGAACACCAGCCCATTTCTTTTGGCCAGACAGCAGTGACATGGCATACCACTTTCCCATCTGCTCCATAGAGAACATAAATGCTCCATTATTTGGCCATGAAGAAGAGCATCACTTTGTTTCTTAGTAGCTGGATTTCTTGGCAGTCGAAACCAAGCAAAACCACTTCTTATTTTTCTTGATAAAGCAGAACATACCTGCAGGTTTCTGTTGCCAACAAAATGTTGACCCCTACCCGTCTCTGTGTGCAGTTGTACACATATCCTCCTGATGATACCCTGGAAGATGGGGCTCTCCTTAAGAGATCTCACCGGCCACTGTGCTATATTTAAATAGCAATCCTAGAGCTGAATAAGAAGTCTGTTAAGTAAAATGTGTGTAAAGAAGCTGACTCTATTCCCCCACAGGTTCTTACAGGCAAGAAACAAAGATGACTGTTAAGACAAAGGAGCACATCACAGTTTTGGGAGAAATAATCTCATGTCTTTCTCTAAAGCTTAGCAAAATTCAAGCCTCCACATAAAGTTCATGAACTCATTTTTATGTCTCAGAGACAATGTGAAGAACAGGGTTGTATTTTTCTACAGAATTCCGTTATGCTGATGTGTTTAACCTACATGCACCCCTTTTGTTTTTTTTTTCCCCAAGAGGTTTGTAAGCCATATGTCTAAAGAATTCATGTACCACATCTTGGGTGGGATTTCCAGTGTTCCTGCTGGGCCCATTGCTGCAGGAATGACACTGAAACAGATGGAAAGTATGCTGATAGTCATTGATGTGACCAGTATGTACAAGGGGGTGCTGCCCTGCTCCTGAGGCTCCTGACTGCAGCCCTGGGATGTGGCCTGGGGAGAGGTAATGGGAAGCAGCTTCAGCATCTGTGTGTGCAGGCAGAAGGAGGTGTGTTTTCCAGAGAGATGGATGGGCAATGTTGCTGGAAGGAGCCCAGCTTTGTCACAAAGTCTGTCCTCGCCCCTGGCAGTGCAGCCACAATCTCTTTTTATTGACTATGAAATGGGCTCACTCATATCAGATCATTCCCACTCATGGAGCCATTCTGATGTTGAAGTCCCAGAGACTTGCAAGGCTTTAGCTAAAGGGAGAAAGAAGAGAAAGAGAGAAAATCCTACCCACTGAGCCATGTTTGCACAAAGTGAAAAGCTGGGTGTAATATAAGGAAGCGAAAAACATAGAATCATAGACTGTTAAGGGGTTGGAAGGGACCTTAGAGATCATCTAGTCCCAACCCTCCTGGCATGGGCAGAGACTCCTCCCACTAGACCAAGTTGCTCAATGCCCCACCCAATCTGGCTTTGAACACTGTCAGGGTTGGGGCATCCACAACCTCCCTGGGCAACCTGTGCCAGTGCCTCACCTCTCTCAGAGTTAAATATTTCTTCCTAATATCTAACCTAAATTTCCCCTCTTTCAATTTGTCCCCATTAATCCTTGTCCTATCACTGCAGTTCCTCATGAAAATTCCTTCTCTGGCTTCCCTGTAGCCCCCTTTCAGATACTGGAAGGTTGCTCTGAGGTCTCCACACAACCTTCTCTTCTCCAGGCTGAACAGCCCCAGCTTTTCTCAGTCTGTCTTTGTAGGGGAGGTTCTCCAGTCCCCTTACCAGTCTCCTCTGGACTTGCTCCAACACTTCCATGTCCTTTTTTTGTCAGGGACACCAGAACTGTACTCAGCACTCCAGGTGGCTCCTCAAAAGAGCAGAGTAGAGGGACAGCGTCACCTTTCTTGGCCTGCTGGCCACGCTTCTTTTGATGCAGCCCAGGATTCATTTTGCTTTCTGGTCTGTGAGTGCACACTGTCAGCTCACGCTGAGATTTTCATCAAGCATCACAGAATTGTGTATGTCACTGCTGTCTTCTCAGCACTTTCTAACCAGTTTTGTTTTGCTTTCCCTTCATCACATCCCTTTGCTTTGCAGAACATCAGAGAGTTTGTGTTTGCCTTACTCAGCCCACTGGTACTTGCTGGCATCAGCTACTGCCTACCCCAATGCCGCATGGCTCCTTGGCACCCAGACCCAGCTGGGTAGCACCCTGTGTGCTTCCACTGCTCCCAATGGACTGCCCTGGCCAGGCTGGGAGCCCTTTCATGCTCCCCTCAGTGTGGAACTCAGCTGAGGAAGCAATGGAGAACCTTTTCTTGTAGATGCAAAAGCAAGACTGAAGAACAAAGGGTTGCAGCCAGGTCAATGAATGAAGCACAACTGTATCCCCCTCTCCACTGGCTGTATGATGGTCCCTCTTCTGCTGCTGTGAATTGCTACCTGCTCTCTTGAATGGACATGCTGCAGCTCTCATGAAGACTAAAACCTGATTTACGAGCAGCCTCCAGTGCCCAGAGAGATAAGGTGACTCAGTATGAGGCAAGTCACAGTATGGCATTTGCTTATCACCAGTACAAATTTGTTGGCTGCTGTGTTTTCCGTGCTTTTTCTCAGAGTGGCAGCTGCTCCGTGTTCTGACAGAGGTTTGGATGAGGCAATCTTTGGCATAGACCTCTTGACACTGCAGACCTGAAGCACTCCCACTGCCACGGAGGTGCAGGACATCTGAGCACACCTCGCTGCTGTTCTTCTGCCCCCTCTGCTGCCACCCATCTGAATTACTTGGCTCCCAAAATTGCCTCTCCGCATTGCAGCCTGTGAAGAGGGTGATGCTAGAAAACCAGATGAAACAATAAAGGAAGACAAAAGCAACCACTCTGCTCACCACTGACCACTCATTTCCTTTGAGTTTTGGAGAAGATTATATACAGACTGCATATATACAGTGTTTGCTCCTGGTGGCCACCTGCTTCTGGAGAGAAGCAAAGGCCGGGGCTGTTCTTTGGGTTAAATTTAGAGTCAGAGAAAAGAGGTGCAGGATGCAGGGTAGTCAGGACCATAACAGCTTTTAAAAAAAAATTGCAAGGGAGAATGGCCTGAGGCTTTATTGGGTTGATAACCTTATGGCATCTCAAATGGTGGTCGGGAAGTAGCTCAGTGAGGAGGTGGCTCAGTCAGACTTTGGGAAAACAGAACTGACTGGGGAAAGTAAATCTTTTCATAATTAAAATTAAGTTTTCTACAGAAGACAGAGTTGGAGGAATTTCCTTGTGCAAGGACATTTCCAGAGCACAGCCAGTTTCCCAACACTCTTTGTCTGATGAGTCAAAACAAAATAAATCATGTTTGATAAAACAACCCCCAAACACAGTACATTCAGAGCACTGTTTACGTTAACAATGAAGCAATTAATAGCTTGCACCAGAAACAATTGACCACAACCAAAAACATTCCTGTACTGTTTTAGTCACTACTTCCCTAAACCCCAGCACTTCCTCCTGGTGTGCCATGCCTGCTCAAAGGCTAGAGGCACAGCCCAGACATGGTGCATCTCTTCAGATATCTTCCCCCAGTTCCACTAGAACAAATGCAGCAGCAATGACTTCTCCAGCTGATCCTGCAGTGACTGCAGTTCAGACAGCCCTGGACTGCATTTGGTCTGTGCCACCAGGTGAAATCTGTCTCCTGGCAGACAGAGTCAGTGCATGCTTTCTTCTCAATAGGCTTTTCAGAGAAGAAATCCTTTTCTTTGGCTGCTCCTATGAGCACAGCTGTTCCTTTCAAAGGTTTGGGCTGAAATACTGCTGGCTGAAACATTCAGGCTGAGCCCAGAAATTCCTAAGATCGTGCTAGACCTGGCTTAGTCTCACACTCCCATATCTTTTTATCTAGCATTCATCTAGCATTTTGCTCGTTTGTTTATATTGAAGATTCACTGTTGTTACAAGAGGCATCTCAAAATGCTTTATCACTTTCCAGAAGACATCTGCACATTTCCATCTGCCACACCATGTTGCTTGTACACCCATATTTCAGCACCAAAATATGAGCAAACAGGTGGCCAGCAGCAGCAAACCTACCCAGATAAGGGTTCTTTAGCAGAAAGTCAGCTGTAGCCCACATTCCCCAGCAGGGCGTAACATCAAGGGCTCTGTGTGTGAAGCATTGGTGAACTGAGACAAAATCTTAATATTCCATTTCCTGAGCCATTTCATAACATCTCTGGCCATCTGTCCTTTGGCAAGACCTTGTGGTAAGTGCAGCGAGGGCAAACAATGCTTTATGCAACCAGGGTTGGCATGCTCTTCCCAAAACTGTTCCCTAACTTCTAGATCTAGATTGCACTACACTTACCCCAAGATAGCTCCAGTCACTCAGGCTACCTGTCCTGTTCAATTCACCTGGCAGAGACATATCCCTCTTCTTTACTGATATTATGCTCAAATCACATTAAACAAGCACTGTTGTGTCTTTCAAGGAAAATCAAGTTTGTGAGCTGGGCTCACAATTGTGGCCAGGTCCTTCCCAAAAATTAAAGGCCAGAAAACCAAAAGGCAGGAAGCTGAAGGCAGTAATGCAATTAGGAGCTGTTAGCATCAGTCTCTGGGCTTGCATAAAGATGAAATAATATAGAAAAATGGTCTCCTTGGACCCTTTTCAGATTATTTCTTATTTAAAACAGGCTTTAAATACATTTATGGATGATAAGGAAATTCAGGCTAGTTAACCATGGATGACATGAAGAATCCACCCAGGACATAGAATCAACAAACATATTTCCTTCTTCAAAACTGGGATGTGACCCCACCTCTCCCCTCCTAGCCCAAAGGAGCCAGCCCCGTGGTGTTTCAGCCCCAGGGAGCACAAGGTTTTCAAGTTTCCCTGCAAAGGCTTTCAGTCAGACACAAAACTCTTGAATTTTGCCATGTAGTTTAGCCACCACCTCAAGTGACCAGAGCTACTTCTGTACATGTCAGTGCCTCTTCTGCAGCAGCTGAGCTGACTGAGATGCAAAGAGCAAACCTTCAACCCTTATCCTCCAGCAGGCACTTGCGGGGCTGTGCAGTGCAGTGGGATCAAGCATGCATTTGGAAAACCATGCAGTGTGCCTGCTGAGGCTGCTCCTCCACTGGGCAAGAGGCAGCTGAGCACGAAGGATGTGGGCAATGCAAAGCACTTGGTCCTGGGGCTCTGCAGCAGCCTGGCTGTCCTGGAAGATGTAGCCAAAGCCCTGTTCAGTCATGGCTGTGTGAAATGCAGCAAGCAGACTTTGTGAACTGCTCCTGAGCTTCGTGTCAATTCTTGTGTAACTCTGCTCTAACGGGGGTCAGGACCCTGCACCACCAAGCCCCCTGTTCAGCTCTGGATGCCAGAGCTCGCTGGAAGTGTAGACCCCAGCTCTAAGGGTGCATTCCCATCTCAGCCAGAATTGAAACCTGCATTAGTTCAGAGTAATGTCTGGTTTTGTTCCTTTTGGTCACAAACTACCTCTTCTTTTCCTGAAGCAAAATGCAATTCTCCTTTACTTTGGAATTTCCCACAGCACCAAAAAGGCCAGCTTCTGCCGAGCCCTACGCAAGATGCTGCCACCCATGAGCTATAAAATTGTCAGTAGCACTCTGTGGTTGATGTTAGCAAAGTGAGGTTTGCAGATGGAGGTTTTTAGAGACCAGACGTGACACAGAAAGAAAAACCAATATGCTTGGAGAGCTTGTCTGCTGGTAGAGGAGCCTCAGTGAGTCCTTCCCTTTCAGGTTTTCTTCTATGATTGAGATATCAAACAGCTCAGCTCCATCCATCACGTTGTCACTTTTCTCACCAATGTCTCTTGTTCTAGCAAAAGATACAACCTGTTGCTGCAGGTAAAGTCTGGCTAACTTAGATATTCAGAAGAAATTCTTCACTATGAGGATGTTGAGGCACTGGAACATATTGTTCAGAGAAGCTATGGATACCCCATTCCTGGCAGTGTTCAAGGCCAGGCTGGATGAGGCTGTGAGCAACTTGGTCTAGTGGGAGGTGTCCCTGTCCATGGCAGGGGGGTTGGAACAAGATGGTCTTTTCACCGGAAACCATTCTATGATTCTATGACTTCAGGTGTAACACAGTTCCCTAGAGCACATGCAAGTTGTGGGAGGCACCCTAAGATCCAGAATGATTACTGGGATGTTAGCTTTGGTAGCCATCCTGCTCAGCAACAGCCCACCCTGCTCATGCCCTTCAGCAGCAGCACTGCGCTTTTCTATGCAGCTTAAGGATGTGTGTCTGCTTAACTTCGACTGCATATTTATAGCTATTATTGGGTTTTTTAGATCTGTAAGTAAAGCTGTAGAGATTTGTCTGGTTTTTGCATTAGGACCGGCAGATTTGGCACGAGTTCCTGGCGCACTGTGCCTGCAGTGACTGCAGAGGGGAGGCGGGCGGGGGCTGCGTGCAGTGGTCATGGTTAACTATAGGTGGCACGCTTGAACAGGATAACCCTGCCTTCCCTCCGCAGCCCGAGAGATCCCTGCACCTCACAGACAGAGCTCTCCTCCAAAGAGAGGATTAGATGAGCATCTGCTCTTCAGCAGGCACATACATCCACACCTACATCAGCTGCTGATAAGCAGAGCTGCTGGAAAGCCAGCTTTGATGAGGTTTTGCATGTGGCTGCAGGTGACTCCAGGTCCCTTGCACTGTTTGCGGGGTACTGGGGTGCTGGTGGTGTGCTGTTCATCAATGCTGTTAGGACAAGATCTTTCTTTTGTTTCCCTCTCCACTCCCCTACTCCCCTCAGTCACTCTCGATGAGCGTCTGCAGGACTTCATCCTGTCTGGAACTCCATCACAGCAGCCTGGAGCTGGCTGTCTTATTGCTGCCTCACCTTCTCCCTCCCTGCTGCCTTCAAACCACCTGTCTGGGATGTTTCTGGGACCTGTGGTCTTCCCCAGGCGGCCAAGTCTCTTCTAAGAAAGCACATGAGTGTCTCCAAGCACTGCCTGCATATGCATGGGTAATTTATGGTTCAGTTTGTGAAGCCAGACTAAAACCTCCGCAGCAATAGTGTATTTTCAGATACACTGGAAATGAAAAATTTTGAAGTTTGTTCCTAGTGAAAAAGTAAGAAAAACACTCATGTGTTTGGGATCAAATGTTTCATGGGGGGAGGCAGAAGGGCACTCTAATTACCCAGTGGTTTTCTTGTTTCTCAAAGTGCAAGCGTCATTTTCAAGAAAAACCACAAGAGCAGAACATGAAGAAAGGCAAGCCTGGCATTTAGAAGATGAAATCTTGGATGTCGACTTTTCACAACATTTTCCTTTTCTTTTTTTCTGTTTATTATTTTTATTTTCCAGCTCAAGCTCTTTGCTAAATGCTCCTCACTTCCCAAAGGCTGCTGGAAATGACTCAGCCGTGCACAGGGCTGACAGGACACGGCTGTGGCTGGGCAGTGGCAGATGCCTCTGACTCAGGCTGGGTGCTGCCCCATCACCTCTGCTTGCCCAGGCCGGACTGGCACCCCTCCAGAGCAGGTGAAGACCACCCTGGCCCCATGGGAGGTGCAAGGTGCCCTTGCTCCAGCATCCAGGCCATGCATCCTTGAGCCTCACTGTCCTGGTCCCCAGCTTGCCCCTGGGCAGGAGGAATGCCAAATTGTTTCTAGAACATTCACAGTGTTTCCAAAGAGAAGGAGTCTCAAATGAGAGGCACCATCTGCCCAACTCTGATGGACGAAAATGTTGTGGTTTTGCTTGAATTGTAAATAAGAACACGGCATGATTTTTCATCACAGCTCCCCCACCAACAGCCACTTTCACACTTTGTCTGATAAAAATCACGTAACGTGGTAACATGGTGAAGAGGTTTCAATGTTCCCTTTCTCAAAGACACCCTGACACTTTGTCCTATCTTGGCTTCAACCTCGGTATATCTACATTGCTGATTAACACTAAAATTCTTAAAATATTCTTAAATTATTCTTAAGATGCTCTTTAAAATTATTAAACATATTCTTAAATTATTCTTAAAAATGGTCTTAAACAGGTCCATAAGGCAGGTGATAGAAACATGCAGAAAATAGCAGAAAGAGGCAAAAGGATTATGTCAGATCTGCGATCATTAAGACTTTTTCTACCACATAAGAACAAGTCCCTTGGCTTCAGTGGTACTTCCAAGATAACAAGTAAATAACCCTGCTAACAGTCAACTGGAGTTCAAGTGGAGGAGAGATTAGCCAAACTGATGAAATACTTTATATGAACTTCTAGTTACCTCTAGTGGGAGATCTCAATTTGTAACACAGAAAAAACACTATTTGAAATTTAGGTATTTTTGTTTCAACCCTTCATCCAGGGTTTCATGAGTTTGTCCCTGGAGGTGTCTAAGCAACAGGGTATAATTACGTTCTTTTATGCTGAATGAGCAATGTCTATCTTTTTTTAAATGATGGCAGAGGAAAAGTGACAAAATTTGTACGCTGGCTTGTATATCCTTATCAGATGTAATGGAAATTCTGAAATTTATATATGGGCAAAAAAGATGTGGAAACTCTGCCTGTGTCACTGCCCATGACAGGTTTGACTGTTCTGGTTTTCTTGAAGCGCTCCACACAGCTTAGTGTGGAGATCTTCTGATACCTGGCAGATGAAATACGACTAATTGTGGAAGTGGTTTTCCTAAGTGTAGGTTGATTTATTTAATATCTCTCTACCTCAAGTGGCAAAGGAACACTTTGAAGAAAACATGTTTGTTAAAGTTATGAGTTTATTTCCACTTCAGGGCTGAGGAAAGCCTTGACCCTAGGGAAGCAGGGACCTCTCCTACTAAAACCAGACTTTTCCAACTTGAAAAAGTCTTTAAAATGGCAGCAGGTTTACATCTCATGCTACAAAGAGCCAGCCAAAAATAAAGCCAAAAATAAAGTTTCCTGAAGAAAACACCACCAAAACCACTTCCCCAACTCTCCTTCAAAGTCTCCAGGTGAGGTTTTAGCTGCTCCAGCTCTTGTGGGCTTTCACATTCCATCAGAGGAGAATGGACGGAGCATTATATGTGAGAGACTGGTTTTGCCCAACCTTAGGGCAGGTTTTGCATGCCCTGATGGGATGAAATGCAGGCTCACACCTCTGATACAGCTGTGCAAAGGTCAGGTGGCACAGCTTAACTTGGTGAGGAAAGTGAGTTTAAAACTAGTGCCTACCTTGCCAGCAATCACTAGCACCCCACTTTGTTGCTTTAGCACAGGGGGCCAGAGGGAGGCATTCGAGCTGCTGGGAAAAGAAGTTAGGAAACTTTGACCATACACAAAATTGATGTTCATGAGCTGATGTAGCTAAAGAACTACAAAACCATGCAAGTGAAATCTCAGTTTAAGTCTAGTTATATTTATTTATGTATTTCTGTTACCAGCTTTGTGCCTTCCTCCCACCAAAGCAAGTTAAATTAACATAAGCCACATCTATGTCAGCTTCAGTGTAATCTTCTATATACAGGTTTCTCTAAAACCTGCTTTTAAACTGTCTTGAAGACGAAACACCACACAAATTTTTCTAGGAAACCTAATCAAAGCATCACTGCGCGTTCCTCGAGCAGGGACAGGTAAATTTTTGTTTACTTCCTGCACTTTTACTGAAGTCAGTATGAAACACCACTGGAGCACCTCAGCCAGTGCTTTATGTAGTAGCCCTGCTGTGGTCAGTGGAATTGCACTTGTGGGACTAAATTTGGCCCTGTGGGTTTCTGTCCTGCTGAGCTACATTGGGAAAAATGAAAAGGGAGGAGAAATACCCAAGAGTGAACTGGCATTCGGCTGTGGAAGTGGAGACATCATAATGATTAAAAACATATATTCTTAATTTTACTTTTGAAAAATTAAAACCAGGCAGGGACAATGTAAGCAGGGACAATCTGGACCTTCATGCACCTTCCTCTTCCCAGTGCTTCCCTTGCAATCTTAGCTCTGGCCCTCTTTTTCCCGCAAGATGTTTTGCAACCTCTGCTCCTTGTTGCACTGTGTCTCACAATACAAACAGCCCCGTGATGACAATCAGGGTCTAATGCATGATGGTAAACATTCAGGATATTTAAATAGGGTGGGTTTTGGAGTCAGGACCTCAGGCCAGGTGCTGGTTCCAAATCCAGCTACAATACACTACTTCAGGAAACTGGTTTTGGTGGTTCTCTGGAAAACTTTCCAAAACAAGACTAATGCTAGAGCACAAGCTTTGCTGTAGTTGACCCAGGTTGTCCCATCTCTTCCTTCTTTTGTTAATTTGGACCACCAGGATCAGAGCTCACGCTCTCATGTCCTACTGTTTTTGGGGGCTGTAACTGGATCCTGATAGAGGTGTGAGCTGGAACTGTCCCCAAAAAGCAAAATTCCTGCAAAGATTTCCCTAATTCGTCTCTTCCTGAGACACCTCAGCTTATTTTTTAACTTTTTTTTGAGAAAATAGTGTGTCTCAAGCATGTCAAAAAGTAACACTGCAGAATGAGCAGCTAAGAGTGAGGTACCAGGTGAGAAGACAAGGAACTTGGGCCAGGGTGGATGGGGGGAGTTTGGCTGCTTACAGGATTGTCTGCACCCTTGGTTACCATGACCTGGCTCAGATTCCCTGACCTTTGATGAGCAGGTCTGATCTTCACAGTACTTTGCCTATGTAGCTTTGGAGAGCTACCAGGCAATGGGAGAAAGCAGGTGTGTTTTGGTGGTTTTGCCCTGCTTTCTGGAGAGCATGTGAGGAGGAACTGACAAGAGCTGGTAGCAGAGCAGGAGGCGTGTGGGAGTCCTGCCACCAGCTCTGCAGAGCCAGACAGCTGCACAGCTGCCATGCCAAAAGTGGAAGCCGGGGCGCGCAGTCAAATTGGCTTTGCACAAAGGAGAACCAACCAGGTGCTCGGGGCCCAGATCCTGCTCTCAGTTTACAGCAGATAAAGTTAAGGGTTAGCTAGCTTCAGGACGACAGCTCCATACCCAGCTGGCAGTGCAGGCAGCAGAGCTTGATTCCTTGGGTCAGTGTGGTGCAGCAGAAGAGGAAGAGGCACTGGATCATCTGAGGGCACAAAAAAAGAAAGATAAGCTCAAGTGTGGCAAGATGTTCATCCTCATTGCCTGCTCTCTGTTTCCTTCTCAGTGCTTGCACTGACCATTCTGTCCTGTCCCTGGCTGCCTGTGGCCTCCCTAGATCTCCCCTCAACAGGCCATGGGCTTGTGCCCCTGTTGCTGAACCCATGCTAGCGAAGACAGACAAGCAGCTGCATGCAGCAGTGAGGGGCTGGCACAGGAATGGCTGCACTCAATGGACTGTCACCCCATGTTGTGGAGACATCCCTTGCTGGAGGGCTGTGGGCAGCAGAGACACCACCGGGCTGCATTTTGCCATGGGCTGGTGACCCCCAGGACAGGTGCCATACAGCTATCTGTATCCCTCCCCCTTTGGCTCTTCCCTGAGTGTCCTCATGCCCCTTTCCATCCTCTACTCGACGCTGCCCCTGATATCCTGTGGTGGTGTCCAGTAGAGAGGAAAGCACTACTCAGAAGGGTAGATGGGACGCTGTGCAAGTGTAGAAACACCTAACGTTGTCTGGGGAGCAACTGGGACTGGGGAATTCACACCGTGCTTCCTACTCCGGCATTGCTCCAACGTGGAGCATTTTCCCCGTTTTAGTCATGTACCGTGAAATCTGTAGGCACTCTAGGACCACATTCACAATTAGAGACAGAGAAGCTGGGTGACAGCTGCAGCAGCCAGGGAGACAACAGCTCACATATATTGAAACATACAGAAACACTCTTTCCAAAAAACTGGACTATATCTGACTATTTGGTTAGGGGGGGAACCTCAATGCCCGAAGGCAGCCAGTGCTGTCCCCGTGCCAGCTTCCAGCTCCATCTGGGCATCCCTACAGCCTCAAGAGCCTGCAACGGCTGAGCACACTGTAGCACTGAAAGCTGCTCCCTCACGGGCTCCTGCACAGGTCCTGCTAAAGCATACGCTGTCGGCCGAGGAGGAGGAGGACACTGAAGCACAGCTGAGCTGAGAGGTAGGTAATGCTCAAAGGCATGGGAATTTGCTTTACCTACCAAGCACTGAGGAAAACTTTCCCAAACCCTGGCACTGTGCTACGAGGGGACTGACCAGTGGCGGTATTTTATCTTCAGGACAGCCTGTTGTTTTCTTTCTGATGCTCGCCTGTTGTTGTTTTGGACTCTGTGAAGCCTAATTGCTGCTCCTGCAGCTGCCTTTGCACTGTCTTGGAAGAGGCTATGTTGAAGTTGGTCCTTTCTTCTCCCCTGGCTGATCCCTTAATTTTTGCACCCGTGGCTCTGGATGACATGGTGCATCTGTCAGCTCTGCAGCACTTCTCACCTTCGGTAATCCAGTCCCTAGTGCCTGTGCTGGAGATGAGAGAGGATGTGAAACACAGGCATGCTGGGGATGTTTTCAGCTCAGGCGCTGTGTGTTCACACTTTGGTGATGGCCAAAGGGCTGATACTTTCTCTCCTGTCTACTTCCCTGAAAACACTTCCAATGAAGTGTAAGACCTGTGTGTCCCTGACTGCCAGCAGAGTTGGCTGCTTTTTGTGACAGCAGGATTTTCTCTCTGCCTGCAGCAATTCCCTGCTCTCTGCTCTCACACCACAGCTAAGCCTCCTCCTTTCAGTGCAATGTGCACTCTGTGGCCACGAAGGAGCCAGAGTGGGATGTCAGGGCAGCAGTAGGAAGCAGCTGCCGGCCCAGCTGCCTCTCTTCTCCACAGCTTGCATCTCAGTCTTGTACTGCATAGTGAGCCAGTCACTTTGCTGATGCTGCTGAAAACCTTTTGTTTCCTGGAAGATTGGATGCCCTTGCTTTTTGCATAAGATCAATTTTCAGCCAGAGCAGGCAGACCTCCCTGCTGTGCCCCCTGTAATGCTTCAGGACAGCACAGCCATGCTGAAGCTGGAGCTGTGCTAACTGGAGTTATGGCTGTTTCGCTATACCAACCTCTCCGAATCCTTTCTGGGTTCCTCTGTTATTTTTATATTGGTTGTGTGAATGTTTTTCCCAAAGAGTTTCTTGGAGGACCACTGAGCACCCTTGGGATCCGCAGGATGGAGGGTGCTGAATGTACTTCTGATAGGGTTCTGTAACACCCGAAGGCCATTTGTGTGATCTTATTGGCTGCCCACACGTTCAGACCATAGCTTAGGATTCTAGACATAAGATTAACTAAAAACCAACTCTGTATTAAAAGCAAGACTGGGTGTCAGACTTGCACCCAGGCTCACCAGGGCTGAGTTTTTAACATCACTTGTGATTTCATGACCCCTTTTTGTCACAGGTTTCTAGAGAGCCTGGAGACCAACGTGTAATTTTCCTCTGCAGTCACTTCCTTCTTTTGTCCAAAGAAGTGTGTTTTACACCGAGCTTAACAGCGAGAGCATAGATGCAATCATGATGGGAGCACACTCACACTGTTGAATAGCATGCCTTACTGGGAAATACATTAAGTGTTAACCTCCTCTGGTTTATGTGGTCAGCTGCTGTTTGATGTCTTATCACAATACCTTTTCACATTTCAAAGAGCAAAGAAAACCCCAAAATGTTATGCATCTTTTTTTTTCATAATGGGATTTCACTTTGCCGCCTTGGACTGTGGATCTATTTTATTATGTTACAGAGAAGAATTTCTGTTTTAAATTTGCTTTTAGTTTTCCAAGCTGAAATGAGCCATAGCACGAACAAACAAGGGTTGGTTTGTTCCATCTTCAGACCCATTTTACTGATAGAAGTCCTAAATAGACGAAAAGACAAGCTTATTTTATCTGAGCTTATGGCAACTATCATTGACAAAGTGAGGTGCAAAGGTTTCCCAGTGCTGACTAACCCCCACTTACATGCTGGGCTCTTCTTTAGAGAAAGCTGACACTGGGTAGGGTTTTCTGAGTTTGGAGTTGTTGACTTTGTACATATTTGATAGAATAAAGGTGAAGCAAGCAGAGATCATTTTGAGTTTAGGAAGCATAGACACTCAAACCACTATTTTTTTTGTTTTGAACATTATTTGAGATTAATTCAAGAGCTTTCTTTTTCTTCAAAGAATGCCTAGAGAACTGTGACTCAGGTCTTGACTTTGGGATTTCTCAGATGTCCTTTGCTCTGTCCAAGAAATATGGACACATTGCCATTTTTCTTGTCTATGAATTAGGTCTGGTCTTGAGTTAGTTCCTGCTCAGAAGGACCCTCAAAATGTTTATGAATCTTGTGACCTTTTACTTTCCTGCCTACCAACTTACAAGGTAGGAAATCTTAGTGGTCCTTGGAATTGAGCTTATCAGAAAAGAGTCAGCAAAAGAAAATTTGTGTGTTGTAAAAGGAAATAGATTTTAACTATGCAGTGGAAAAGTTCATCTGCTTTATCCCACTCATTTGAAACCTACACCAGAAAAAAAAAAAGCTGCAGTTTGATATTGAGAAGGAAACCTGACACACACATCTGCATACCGGAAAGTGACTCGTACTTCTCTTATTCAGCCCAGCTTCTTGCTGGATTTGTTATTTTTGAACATTTTAGGCTGTATCTATTATCTTCATTGAGCTATGCATGTTCATCCCCAGCCCAGAGGAGAGGAAGATGGTGTAGGTGGTGGGAATCTGTTTTACCCTGTCTAGCTTAAGGGATCTTTCTCACTGCTATGGTGAAGAGAGGGTAAGAAGGTGAATGCAAAAAGCAAACTCATGTCTGTCAGTGCAGGGTCAGCCAAAGTCACGTTTGCAGCCCCAGGGTGCTGCTGGCAAACCTTGGCATGGCTCCTTGTAAGCAGCAGGAGCTTGATTATTTGCTTGTTCTCTCTAGCAGCACCATGCAAGATCAGGAGAAAGTTTAAACGTGGTGAGCATTAATCTCTGCAGGTTTTGTACCTGCACTGCTGCCTTCAGCTTAAGACAAGACAGGGGTATCTGATGAACAGTAGAACAGTCTGCCCTGCTTGCTCATGATGTGCCTGGACACTGAGTGCAAGGGCCTTCCCTCTCCTCCAGCACGCTCTGGCTCATGGGCCCAGCACAGCAGCTGTGCTTTTTGGCTTGTTTGCAGTGGTGTGGATAGTGGACGTGCCTGGTGTGGACAGCAGGGTGGGTCTTTGGTGTGGAAAATGAGTTCCCAAGAGCCTGGTGCCACACCTCGCTAGAGACCTATGCCCCTGGATCTCTTGACCAGAAAGGTTTGAAATTCTCTCTCTGATACTGGTGAGAAGCCACCTCACGTTGAACACGGCACAAAAGTGTTTAAATGTCTGCATTCTGCATCATCAAACTCTTTTAGCCTTATGTTTGTTGTTGTGAGCTTGACTCTTGCACTTCCAGCTTTTGCCAAACACATTCTGATGCCCTCATTACCAGGCCCTTTGACTCATCACCTCTCATAGAGAGGGTTGAGCGAACCTTGAGGTTTTCGGCACTTGGTATCTTGCACATTTCCTGCAAGAGGTGGCAGAAAATGTGTTTCCTGAGATGAAGTAAGTGAAAAAGAATAGCTATGAAAATCAGACCAAAAGAACCTAAAAAACTAAGAAAAATAGTAAAGCTGTTCATCAGCTTCCTGTTTACCAGGGGCTCAGATAAAGATTTATCAGTGGCGTTGCCAAGCTCTCCTCACACCTCCGCTCATACTGCAGCAGCGTAGATGTGTGTTACCCCAACAAAGCCTCTTTTCGTGCCCCTGGCAAGTGCAGAGGCCTGAAGGAGACAGGACAATGCCACATAGATGCCTGCTTTGAGATTGTAGCCACTGTAGTCAAGATGGGAAATGCCAGATGCCCAGATTTCAGTGTGTGATGCTCTTGTGCTGAGAGCAGCCTGCCAGTGGTAGGGTGCAGGTTTGAATCCAGGGTCCCTGAGTTATCAACCCAGTCCTAAACTAGACTTCCCTGCTTTAAGAGCATGATTGCATGATTGCATGATTGCTTTTTTCCTTTAAAAATCTGATAGCTATCAGGAGTTTCTTCCAGAGGAGGCTCCTGCAGCAAAAATGGAGACAGACACAGTCCCTGGTACCCACCCAGGGAGTTTCCCACCCTGAGGCCTCCTGGTTCCTCACAGCCATGGGGCTGGCATGGTCTGAGGCCAGCTGAGAGGCAGAAGTGGTGCAGCCATTTGTGCTTTTCAGTGGTCTCTGACAGGCACTGCCTGGCTTGGTGCCAGGACCAGAGCTGAGCCCTGGCTGGGCTGGGCAGGGTGGGGCAGCTGCAACTGGGTGCTGCTGGTGCGGGGCCACCCAGAGGTGGTGGTGGTGGCCAGTGGCCACCTTTGCGCCGAGCCAGCGTGGCCAGTGCCAAGGTCTGGTGGTGAGCTCTGGGCAGCCAGCCAGCACAGGGACCCTTGATAATCTGGTGGGGAGCCATCAGCTTATGCCAGAGAGGGAATTACGTGCCAGTCACTGCAATTACAGTTGCTGGAAAGCTCTAGAAGGAATAAGCAGGCTGCAGGAAAATAAAAAAGTAGGAGCTGATACAGATTTGTCAAGAGGCTGCTATGTCAAATCAGCCTCAGTTACAGGCTCATGCCACCTGGCAAAGCAGTGGTATCCCATACCTCAGAGCTAGCAAGCTTTCTGAGCACCTCAGTCAGCCTTTATGTGGGTGCACAAGTGCTCAGAGAAACTCCTGAGTGGTGGCCACTGGACAAGAGGATTGCTCAGAAGGATCCTGCATCCAGGGCTGCACCCTGCCCTTGCACAAACCAGCATTTGCTGCACTTTGCTGCTCTGGATGAAGGTCTAGTGCATGATTTTGCTATTTTTACACATGCCATCGTATTGGGAAGGGGTACAAATGTCCTGGGGGATGGGATGACTGCTTAAATTGACCTTGACAGATGAAAAATCCTGGCAGCAATGGGCTGCAGTGCATTGAGGACAAGTGACCACATCTCCCCATGGGCAGGGTCAGCTGAGGCCACAAGAACAGTATGGGGAAGGCAGCACTTCTGGAGAAAGCATCTGGGGCATGACATCCAGCATGAAAGAACTGTGAATCCACCAGTGCTAAGTCATTGCGAAAGAAAACAGCTACCCCAGGCAGGTGACTCTTCCAGTCTGCTTTGCCAGTCTGGGGCGCTGCAATGCAAAAAAAGATTAAAAAAAACTGGATAGTCATCAAAGAAGAACAGCAACTACAACAAACAATTTAGAAAGCATGACCTCAGAGGAAAAAATATGAATTGTGAGCTGTTAGGATTGAAGGAAAACATTATCTTATAATATTTCAAAATAGCTAGAAGTAATTCTTCCTCCAAGGCTAAGGTAAATAACTGGCTCAAATTACACCTGGAGAGTTTTGGATTAAGACAAATTTACAAGGAGTGAATCTGGAAAAGCACTAGGATGGTTCATAAGGAGAAGCTGGGGGAAAGCAGGAGCTGTAGGAGCAGGTGGAACAACTGCATAGCAAGAGTAACAGTGGGACACTGCCACTGCCTTCAAGAAGTGGATGGACTCCGTGATCTCCCAGTGTCCCCTGCAGCCCTGTGATTCTGTGATTTCTAACTGATTCTCACTTTCAGCCTTCTCTGCTCTCTACCCTCGGCCAAAGCACTGTCAGATGCAAATCTGAGAGGTGCCTGTGCATTGGTGAACCAAAGGTTTTGGACAGCAAAGGTTTAAAAACCTAAGTGCTCCAGGGTGAGAAAAATAAGCGTCAAGTAAGGGACAGATGGAGAAGATTTTTGTTCTCAAAGACTCCATATGCGAGAGATGTATTTGTTTACTCCTTCGTGTCCCACAATTACCCTCTCATAACGCATGGGTGAGAAAATTCCACTCACTGCTGACACTGCTATGAATGAGTTACTGTGCTGGGAGTTTCGCAACACATTGATTTCTGCTTGGGTGAAACCAAACGATTGTGCAAGGCTGCAGCTGTCAGAGCCATAATCTTTGTGGCTTCGGCGCCAGCAGTGAAAAGCAGAGCGTGGAGCAGCGTGAACTGGTCCAGGCCTCACCAAACACCTCCAGCTGCTTCTCCTACACGAACTCAGCCACAGGTTTTGGAGGATTCTCTGGCTCACAGCCTTTTTTATTGCACTGAGCATCTGCTGCAGGAGACAGAGCCAGAACAATGCCAAATAGGTTTTTCCTGTGCACATTTGTACACGTCTGCATACACAAGCACTTTGTTACGGTAATACAACTCCGCATTTTAGTGGAGGGTGTCAATTCTTTTGCTGATCAAGCTGAAAAGAAAAATAAAAATTTCTGCCTTCTATCAGCACAACAGACAAATCTTAGTTCTACTGGAAAGTTTTTGAAGCTTTGAAGTCTGCTTGTTTTTGAGGAAGAAGGGTTAGAAGAAGAGGTTATTTATAAAAAAAATGCTGTATTTGAAAATGACACATTTGGAAATGAAAAATGGCAGTGTTCTGCCTGGGACTTCTCAGAATAAAGTATTGCAATTTTTCTTTTTTTTCCCTTGATTTGGAGGAGGAAGATCCTCCCCCTAAACAACTTGGCACTTTCAGAGATATTTTAGTCAACAAAAATATACTTTTTTGATGTCAAAAAACCCCATCACTCAAAATCTTACCTGGTCACAAAGTCTCACCCCCCGCCTTTGTGCACGGGTATAAAAATATGTTATTCCCATTGAGAAAAGGAAGTGAACCATTCTGCCATATGAGATATTTTTACCTCTACTCTAGTAGTGGTCTGATGAAATGAATTCTCATTAAGTTAATGCGGTCCTGCTAAGATGGTGTGTTGATAGCTGATGCTGATAGACCCAAACATTGTGAAAATAACCAAAACAGGAAAGGATTCCTCAAAAGATAGCTCCTGTGTGGTGTTTCCTCTTGTACCTCACAGGTGACTGCCAGCCCTGGATGTCCAGGGCTCAGTGTCCCCCTTGCCCATCCCTGCTGCCCTAAGGAAGATTAGTGCAAGGGATTCACTGAGGGTGCTGCAGTAGGGGAAGGGCAGTTGCTGGTCCATACAGGGTGCAAAGACACCTGGGAGAGGTTTGCTGGGACAGAGAGATTGCCAGGAGAAGGAATCTGGGGTGGGACATTCATAGAAGTGCTACCTGCCACACTGCAGAGGACATGCTCACCTTGACCCCCCACCTCTACCTTCTGCGAAACTGAGCTGTCCTCATTGTTTTCCTCACCAACGGTGATGACTGCTGGTATTTTGCAAGGCATTTTAGCTGAAAAACCCAGCATCTCTGAACATCCCATAACCCCTATTGCAGTTAATCTTGTTTGTTTTCCTCTGCTGAGCTAAGTCATCTCTTCCCTCTTCCAATATGACACAGTAAGCCGTCTGAGATGTAAAGTGAGAGTGGATCTGAAAGGGAAGGGCATCCTTTTGACTAAGAAGCTTCTTTTATTTTGCTGTTGAGCAAAGGCAGAGGAAAGTGATCTTGGAGAACAGCACCGGACTTGGCTGGTTACCACAGCTCTGAGATAGATGAAAGCTGAGCATCGCATTGAGGTAAACGTGTCCTCCGCTTTCTGGATGGGTGCTATGGTAGCAAGCAGATCCAGGAAATACTTAGCCTTTTCTTGGAAAATACCCCACCAGGTAGGCTCTCTCACTCTGCTTTTATTCCCTTATGTTCCTAACAGCTGCTACCCCAACACCAGAGCCTGTGCCATCGTGTCAGAAAGGTGCCTCCCATCTGCCATAGCGAACAACAAGAGCGATACCAGGGCTTGTGGCCGGCACTCCTGAGGCCAAAGCAAGCTCTTGCTGATGGTGCCTTCTGTGGCAACTACAATTTTCTTTCTGTGTTCAAACTCAATTCATCTAGACCATCTGTAGGAAGAAGGAGAGGTTCCTACAAGAGCAGGCATAGGGGTTTTGCAGCAGCTAAGCTGACCATCTCCCCCAGGCTGAGAAGCTGCAGGGAAGGCACAGGATGAGGAAACCCACTGGGACTGATGTCAGAGGCTGAGCTGGTGTGCACGGGGAGTCTCCACTGCCAGCGAACATTTCTGGCTGTAGGAGCTGGAGATGTGGCCATGCTGTTTGTCTCACAGCAAGATTCCTTTTGATTGCGGCACTTGCTGCAGCCTTTCCATGTAACATGGCTTCAGTGGGCTCCAGTGAAGCATCACTCCCCTGACCTTGGGGCTCTGAGTAGTTTGGAGGAGTGGAAGTCTGCATTACTCTGATGTGTCGGGCTGACTGTGTCTTCAGCTATATGAAGACTTGCACGGGGCTTTTTTCCCCACTGAAGCAACTTTTCTGACAGAAGACAAAACAGCAGAAACTGCCACTTCAAGTGTAAATAGAGGAACAGCAGTGGTGGCAGCTAAAGGGGAACCATGAGCAGTGTGGTGCACAGACACTGGAGACTCCCCAGCCCTGCCATCTGTCCGGGGCTGCAGTGGCCCGTGCAGGCTGACCCTGAGGGCCACTGCCAAAACATGAGAAGACAAAACAGAAAGCTCCTGATACAACAATATTTTTGCTATGTTTTTTAACTTGAGTGGGGACTGCCTGCACCGGCCTTTTCACAAAGTGGTGATGCCATATGGCTCTTCCCTCCTGTAGCTCACAGTCCTGAGTGGGTGCATGGACCCAAACCGGCCATAGGCTGGAGCACCAGAGATAACCACAACCAGTTGTCTTTGTTTTGCTGTAAGGTATTTCTTTCCCACAGGAGATCCCACTGGAGTATGGAGAGACATCACTAGCCCTGATATTAGGGACCAGCTAAAATTGAACTGGAGGGACACTGCAGGGCAGCAGTCAGGGCTGCTGGAGAAGGAAGCTCTGGGGTGGATTTTGCATAGGTTCTTAACAAATAGGTTTGAGACGTTCTTGCTCCTCAGCTCCCACCCAGCACCTTGGGAACATCCTGAGGCCTTGGGAGGGATCGCCTGGTGCCTGCTGTCCTGTCCCTGGCTATGAGAGCCCCTGGGTCATACGCCCCCTTCAGACATTTAACCAAGGACCATTTCACATTGGCTGGCTGGCTCTCCTCTCACAGCAAGCCTGCTCCACAGCCCCAGTGCCCCAGCAGCAAACTCACTTGAGCCCAAGGGTATAATATTGCTGTCGTATGGCTGTACTCTTTGTAAGGTGAGATAATCCTCTTTTCCCCTGGCCATGTCCTCACTGGGTTGTCTGTATGTATCCCTTCCACGCCCTTGCTTTACCACACTGAGCCCTTGCACTGCTCATCTTGCCACCTTGCATCCTCTCTGCACCTCTTCCTGTTCAAGTTTAGCTCTTTGAAGTGCAGGTGACCTTTAACTTCTGTGTTCCTATCTTACCACCTCTTGCTGGTTTACCACATTTTCTTTGTTTCTTTGTAGGTGAACTACAAAGGGCTGTGTGTTGGCTTGGTAGAAAATCCAGGTTTGCCTGCATGGCCCCTGTGTAACTCAGAACGTGATGTTTGCTTCTCACAGACTGAAAAAGTGTCAGGATGGATACAAACCTAGCTTATAGCTGATATGAAGAAAATTGGAAATGTGTACCTCTCCTCTCTCCACCGGATATCTTCCTCTGAGCTTTCAAGGGAAGTTCAGCACACCTGCATCTTGCAGCACCCCACGTCTGTGAACACGCTGGTGGTTGTTTATCTCTATGCCCTTCAGCCCAGCAGGGCTCTGGCTGCCCATGCGCCTCTTGGGTTACCTGCAGGAGAGCCAGTAGGGCTCAGCATGGGGAGAAGAATAAAATCTGTCTGTGGTTCTTCCCTGTCTCCCAGCACAGGCCTCTCCTATTAGTTTTCATCATCATAATTATCACTATTTCAGCCAACATCGTAATTACCATCTATTCAGCTCCCAAGCCCACCCTTGTGGGTTTTCCCTCCCACCCACTCTCATACCTGCCAGTCAGAAACAGCACCTTTCCTAAACCCATCTCCACTCCATTCCTTTCACTGCTTTTCACAAACCACATCCTCTGCTTTCTTTCATGAATTCTCTTTCTCTGCTGAGAAAATATCAGGTACTGACTGTGTGTTAGGAACACCAACCACCCCAGAAGTAGTGCAGGCACATAAGCCTTTCTGAAAGCCAGGTAGGGCCAGAGACTCACACCTGTATATCACTTCCCAAAACACAGCAGAGCATCAGACTCCATAATTCTACTGTTTTCCTCCAGAAGACTGGCACCACCACAATTTTTTCCTTTCTCTCCTTATTACCAAGCTGTTATCCATATGCCTTGGCCTGCCCAAAGTACAGCAGCCAGCCCAGCCATCCTCCAGCCATATCAGCCACCAGGCCTGCTCACTTCTCTCTTAGCTTTTGTTCTCTTGAATTCTAGCTCTTTTCCTCACCTTTTAGGTTGTCTCCATTTTCTTGCTTGCTCCAACTTTCTCCAACACACACAGCATTTCCTTGATATTTCCCTACTGCTTCTTCCAGCTTCATTCCTCCCTTTGCCTGACTCTGCAGAATTGTGGCTGGTGCAAGTACACAGCTGAGAGATTTCCCAGTGAGAAAAATGCGCATTTTGAATGAAATGAAATCTTTTTGCGAGATCATAATTTGTGCAGCAGAAAATATTTCAAGAAAAAATACAAGATTTTTTTCAATTTTAGAATATGTACTAAAGTTTTAAAATGCAGAAATGTTTTATGCTTTTATTGGTTTCATGTCAAACTATTGTTTTATTTTTTTTAATATGTGCTAATAACTTATAGACCAAACTAATGCAAAAAAGGCATATGATGGAAGAGGAGGCGTCTTTAATTTACTTATGTTTTGTTCCTAAGAAATAATGAAAGCTGGCCTTATTGGTTTCTAAACAAATATAAATAAACCTAAACAGAATAAAGCTACCTTATGTCATACTGTATGTCAGTAACACCAGGATATACTATTGACATATTATTAATCATATAATTAGTATCTAGAGAATACAATAAAATAAAGTTCTGTTGAAACAATATTCAAAAATTAGTTCTGAAAAAAAAAATAAACAGAATAAGAGGAGCTAGTATCTCTTGTGTAATAAGACCAATTGGGTACTTGGAGGCAGGGTGATACCCTGGTCACCGAGAGCATTTTGAAGACTTCCTGGGACAGGTCTGTTTTTTCTGACTAGTGCCAGGTCCTTCATTATACTACTCCTTTTTCCCCCCAGCCTATTTTCTCACTTTTCCTTTCTGCCTGCAGTATTTAGCTTTTCTTCTCTTTGCGACTCTCTTTCACTACTTACTTATGCAACAACCAGAAACCTGTAATGGTGCTGTGGGTTGGAGCTGCAGCCAAAGAACGTGTGAATAACTTCAGTAAAAGTCGTGTTTTGGATCTGCCCCATGCCTGTTTGGGGGCTCTTGAGTGAACATCTGGCATTCCCCATGCTCTTAAAATCAGGAAAATTGTGCCTGTTGAGATTAATGGATAAATGGATAAAAAGCATATCATTTGTCTGACTTATAAAGCACCACAATTTACAGTATTCCACTAAACATAAGTAATTTAAAGCAATTGAATAAAATAAAAAATTTCAAGCCTGTATTTGTTTCAATATTTTACCCTTTTCCATCCTCAAGTCACTAAAATAAACTTGAAAAACCCCAAGGTAGCAAAGAAACTGAAAAATCACTACTAAATAAGAACTGCTTGAAAAATTGTGGCAAAGTGGTATCAGTAGCTGTGAGTTCTTATTTTGCTCAAAAAGCTAATACATTTTTAATGGGGAGGGATATAAAGAGACTGCAGTATACAACTTATTAGCTGAGGAAAATGAAAAACTAAAATAATGCAACGTGGAAACTACATATCAGCTTCTGTGAAAAGCTACAAGTTTATTAGTGTGTCTCCTGTGATGGAGATACCTGACCTTCTAAATTTTTCACTTAAATCAGGGGTGCCTGTGAACAAGGGGGGTTTAGCAAACACATTAAAAGGAGTACTACCCATTACCATGGTAAAAAAGAGATGTATTTGATGCTTGTTTCGCAGAAGGTTCTTGATAGCCCTCTCACTCTTTTCCTGTTTACCACAGATACAAAGTCTTCTATTTGCCTCCAAGCCTATTCTGTATCTGGCAGCTGCCCATTCGACACCCGCATATCACCAAATCTCTGCTCTCTGCACAAGTGAAGTGAAGGTGAAGTAAACCTCCTGGAAACCCCTGAGCCCGAGCAACAGGGGACAAGCAGAAGAGGACCAGGGCCATCCGAGAGAGTAGAGACTTCTTGCTGCCAAAGGTAAAGTCCCTCCATATTCAATGGGCTCTTAATGGGCTCACTGTGGCAACCAGGGGACCTGCAGCAGCTACCTCTCCCTTGATAGCCTCCGTAAAACCGCTTTTTCTGTTTGACTGTTCTGCTGAGTGATGTGGAGAGGGGAGAAAATGGAAAATGCTGAGCCCTGGTTGGGAGCTGTTAAAGGTATTAACAGTGTGAGGGTCTGAAGTAGAACATCTCCGGTCTCTGTTCAGCCCAGGAAAAACACTTGAATTTCGCGGAAGTAGATGCTTTATATTTATAAATCTAGATTTATGTATCTCTGCGTATCTATCTACATACTTATAGATCTATATATCTATAACACAGTATTCGTTGTTTTTGGAATATTTTTTTAGTTTTGATAGTTGAATCTACGAACTGCTTTTAAGAGGTCCTTGACAGGCAATTAAGAAACGTGAGCCAGTGCTGCATCACTTAGTCACAGTGTGTCAGTTTCACATATCAAAAGCATTAGCAGGAAATATTTTCTACCTGTTGCTTGTTGCTGCAAGAAGAGCCATTATCTAGTGACTCAATAACTCAATATTTAAAGGTTTATGCCTTATAAAAAGTTAAAATTAATATTGCAGATGTCCTAGCTACAGCTAAGAGCTCAATACAGTAGAGAATTACACTATCGATGCAGCACAGCTTTTCTCTTATTATTTGTTATTTCTGAACAAGGAATTCTGTAGGGCTGAATGCTGTATTTGTAACAGTTTTCTCTCCATTGCACATACCAATTGAAACAGTGCCCCAAGAAAAGCTGAGGCAGGTCAGTGAGGCATGAGCAGCATCCATACCTGGAGCAGAGGATGGACACTGACACTCCTCTGGACTGTACATACAGATCATTCTGTACCCCTCAAAAGTGGCACAGCCAGGCAAGAAGGGGTGAATTGTGATTCCTTCTTATCGATACAAAAAGTTTTCACTGTTCTCTCTCTTTTTGTATCCCCAGGCAGTAATCTTTAATTTGGGAGAGCACATCTTCCACTTCTATAGAATTAATCACTTCCATTCATATTATTGCTTCATCTTAACAGCAGTGATTATCACAAATTATTCTTCCCTCCTGGAAACTCTGTGTCTTCGAAGCTCTTTCAAGATGTGGCCAGCCTGTAAACAGGTGCAACATAGGTGCAGCACAGCATAAACTTTCAAATGTCTTAGCAGTGAAAAACCAAACTCTTTTGAAAGAATCATTACCTCTTAAAATGTGAACACTCAAGTCTGGAAACCCAATCCGCTTTTATAGGGGTCATGAACTGACATCTAAAACAATAAAAAGTTGGCTAAAGCACTGACTCACTCTTGGAGAACATGTCAAATTATTCTACTATTTTGAGGCTGCCTTCATTGCAATTCTTCAGAAATGAGAGAGAGGAAACACTAATGTTTTGGTTTTCTCTACACTAGAAAACTGAAGTTGGGCAGAACAGGCAGGAGCCCTAAACTGCTGTACTGTAGCAAAAGGCACAGCCAAGCTGCTCACCAGCTGCCCTGGAGCTCTGTGGCAGCCCAGAGTTTGGCACTGCAAGTGTTGCTGTGCAGCCCTGTGAACTCCTTGTTGCTTCAGAGTTTTTTGTACGCAATCCTGGACCCACCCATGGAAAAGTAGCTTGCATGTCTCTGCACTCTCTGCTAGTACCTAGCCCTGATCAGCTCTGCTAAAAATGAGGTTATGCTGCTGGGTGACATCTTCTTCAGGCAAAACACTTTTATGAGGGTCTTTCTGCTACAGGCAAAAAGCTTCCCCACCCCAGGGAGCACAAGAAAATTGAGATTCTTAGATCAGATGCAGGATTTGTATTTTTTTTATCATTATGACTATTCAGAGACCTGAATTTTTCCCTGTCATCGTAATGATGAGGGGCTGGTCCACTGGCACTAAAGCAGTTTCAGGAAAACAGAGAGCATCCCAGTGCTCACACTTACACATGTATAGGAGCAATCAGTAGGCTGCAGGGCAGCCCTTTGGGTGGTGCAGCTGTTCTTGCCCAGCCAGTCAGACCAAGACTGCATTTTGTAGTCCCTCCTCTGCCTGGAGGCTGACCCACAGGCTCAATACAGGACAGAGAGAGGCAAAAGCCATCATGGGAGTGCTGTGCCAGGACAGACAGACATTTTTAACCCTTTCTCTTTCCTGAACAGGTACCTGAGATGAATCCCACCAGCCAATTCCTTGGCACAACAGAATATGACTATGGATACGATGAAAACACTGATCCGTGCAACGAAGGAAACAACTTTCGCCGGTTTAAATCTCTCTTTCTGCCAATTCTTTACTGCCTCGTGTTTGTCTTCTGCCTCCTGGGGAACTCCTTGGTCCTCTGGGTTCTCCTGACCAGGAAAAGGCTGACAACAATGACTGACATCTGCCTGCTGAACCTCGCAGCCTCTGATCTCCTCTTTGTTGTGCCTCTCCCTTTCCAAGCCCACTACGCTTCAGACCAGTGGGTTTTTGGCAATGCCATGTGCAAGATAATGGCTGGCATTTACTACACTGGTTTTTATAGCAGTATTTTCTTTATAACCCTCATGAGCGTAGACAGGTACATAGCAATTGTCCATGCTGTCTATGCCATGAGAATACGGACAGCCACTTGTGGCATAATTATCAGTTTGATCCTGTGGCTGGTGGCAGGTTTGGCTTCTGTACCCAACATCGTGTTCAGCCAGGAGCTGGAGATTGAGCAGGCTTTGCAGTGTGTCCCCACATACCCCCCAGGTGACAATACCTGGAAGGTTGCTTCTCAGTTTGCAGTCAGTATCTTGGGCCTCTTGATTCCCTTTAGCATCCTCGTTTGCTGCTACACTCAGATACTGAAAAACCTGCAAAAATGCAAAAACCGGAACAAGGTCAAGGCGATCAAGATGATCTTCATCATCGTCATCGTTTTCTTCCTCTTCTGGACTCCCTTCAACGTCGCGCTGTTCCTCGACTCTCTGCAGAGCCTGCACATCATCAATGACTGCAAGGCGAGCTCCCAGATAGCACTGGCCCTGCAGCTGACAGAAACCATCTCCTTCATCCACTGCTGCCTGAACCCCATCATCTATGCCTTCGCTGGCGTGACATTCAAGGCCCATCTTAAAGGACTCCTTCAGTCCTGTGGCCATGTCCTCTCCAGCCCTACCGGAGGTACCGGGGCTGGACAGTCATTTTCGGCACCGACCCAGCTCTCTGGTTGGTCTGACAGTGCAGGGGCCCTGTGAGTACACCTGAGCCTCCTTCTGCTGGTGTGAGGGGCTGGCCAAAGTTCTGCTGTGGTCCTAGAGGTTGTACCATGTGTGCAGCATCCCCTGGCAGATGCAGTATGCCTGTGCCTCCTGTTGGGATATGCTGTGACCTGCCACATAAGAAGTTGCAACATTGATTTCCCAAGAGAACCAGCGCATTTGTAAAATAGCGACCATACGTTGCCACAGAATAATTTTAAAATAAGTTTTAGAGCTCCTTTAATACACTTCAGCAAGCAGGCTGTTTCCTCTACTATCTATTTTGTCCTCTGACAAAAGCATCGCTTCTGCCTCATCCCCAAGTATGCTCTGCCGTGTGGAAGCTGAAACCCTGCATCCCTGGGACACGTGTGCGACACTCCTCTGGAAAGTGGGGAAGTGGACGGGCATGGGACTGCTTCACATTGCAAAGAGGGAATCACCTCAGCCACTGTCACCATTTCCCCCTTGCCTCAGTTCCCAGACAAAAAAGCCCCTCAGGACCCTGTTTGTTGTGGGATGGTCCCAGGGGCGCAGCCCTGGAATGCTTGGAACTGCTGCTGCCCAGAGCAGCCTTTGGTAGTGATGCCTCCAAAAATAAGAAAGCAATGGCTCCAGGTGTCCCCTATACTGGTCACTCGTGGAGGTTCCTACACTTGAAAACATTGTCCTCCGAGCAGGTGGGGGGTCTGCATCACCTCTGGAGCTGTGGGACCGCCAACTTTGTGCCTCCAGCACTCGACGCTAAATGTAACCATCACAAAATGGCCTGCAGCAAAGAAGGCTCTGTCTCTTTTCCCAAATGTCTTTATTTTCTGCCATTTTAGTAATGCTTTCTTTGAATAAACATTAGCTACACCTTTTTTGTCTTGGTTCTTGAAAGTCTGTGTAATGACTCACAAGCCTCGATTAGGGTAAGGAAAATTTAGTTTTGCTTATTTTTGAGTGGGTATCATGTAAAATATATCTGATGGAATTGAGAGGCACCCTGAAGCTCTTCAGCAAAATAAGTCTTATCTCCAGTTTCCAGCTGAGGAAGTTTTGCTCTCAAAATCCCAGTAAAAATTCACAGGGAAAAAATAACATTTCTATTGAAGTATTATTACTGCAAACATTTTTAAAAGTTAATCAAGAGAACACATGAAATCAGGGAAAACACAACCTAGATATTGCCAAAGTTTTTATTTTTTAGGGTAATAAAAATTATAAATATTTTCCTAATTCTACCTTTCCTTCTGAAAATATAATTGCATGTTTTTATACTTCCTAAAAATTAAAAAAAAAAAATTTAACCTTGGTGCCAAAATATTGTTGTAAGAACTACCAGAAGAGAGACACAAATACACCCAGCATCACCCCAAGCCCTTGTAGGCAGCAGAGCACCCAGAAGCATTGTGACTCTTCTCTAAATATGAAATTTTATTTTTAATGAGTTGAACCACAAGACTTTATGCTACTCTTATATGTGATGGAAAGAATCTATGGAGACACTAAGCAATGTTCAAAAAGTTTTGCACTTGTATGCACTGAAAGAGTTCTGGATAAGAGCACTACATTCACAGGATAATAATAACGAGCTGGTAGTGCCATTTCTTCAATTATACATTTTTTTTTTAGGCAGAAACTTATCAGTGACAATCTACTTTTCTCTGCAGGTAGAATCTTGGAATAAAGCAGGTAGCAGAGGCACTGTTTCCTCAGTTTCAAGGGTTCTGGCACAGTAAAATTGGTAAAAAGAAATTTTGCAATCTACTCATAACAAGATCAGTTAGTTTTCGTGTGCTGAGATGTTGTCAGCTGCAATATGACTGAAAAAGCACCAAGGAACATTCAGATTTGATGTCACCTGGATTTCCTGGGGCTGGGTGTGATACTGTGAATATATATGCCAAAATATATAGCTCAATCTTGTTCCACTAAAGTAGTGGAAGGGTGATCACTATTCAGAAGAGGATGGATTAAGGAAATTATTGCTGTTTGTAGAACAGATCTTCTAATGAGATGTTGCACATCTAAAGCAATTTTTGTTTCTCCAGAGACCAAGCTGTATTGAAACCATTGATATCAGATGGCCAGTTTAACTACTAAGTACCACTTTTCACATTTAGTAGCATTTCCCTACCTGGTTCTGAAGTGTGTATGTGTTCTGAAGGGCTTGAACTTTCTAGCTATTGATTTTCATCCAACGTTTCACAGTACTCCACTTTTCTGTTTCATGTTTCTCTCTCCTTTTGTAGCATGATGCCTGTGACACCAAGACCTTATCCAGGTCTGACCTTACTCTACTCCAAGGCCTCTTGGCCATGTGCAACAAAATATCCAAATGTGCATATCCTCAAAACCACCTCCCAGACCTTTAAAATAAATGAAGTATACTAATACTGTGCAAAGCACTCCAAAGGATCACTGAGATTTAGAAAAGAAAAATAATAACATATATTGTGGTGCTGTTGATGATTCCTTCTGGCTTTTCTCCAGCCTATAATTGCCAAGTTCAGAGCTTTCACAGTGTTCCTCAGTTCTATTGACTTATTATGGGACAGCCCAAACTTAAGAAGGTGTGAGACTGAATTTTATATGTCCCCCATTTGGCCCACCCCCCAGGCTAGAGTCATGAGAAATCTGATTTGATGAGGGCTTCTGGGAGATTAAAAATGTGAACTTGAAAGATCATTCTACAGGAAGAAAAGTTCCTGAAATTGAAGTTCTGCCTACTCAGGAGCAGTACTGGGAGGTTGTGCATACTCTGGCTCTCTATGTCTTTGGCTGCATGGAGCTCCCCACCTTCCGTAAGGAAAAGGACCCAGTGCGAGAGCAGGGAAAAGTGCTGGCTTGTTCTGGATTTGCCCTTGGCATCTAGCAGGTGTATAGGTCTGTGATCTAGCTAAGAGACTATGCCTTCCTAATGGGAAAAGCTGACAGAAGGACAAGGAAGACAACCCACAGAAGTTGTAGAAAACCTCTACTCTTCCTTGCTTCTTCCACTTCTTGGGGGGAAACCCAGATGTCGATTTCTGACTAAGTACTGGAGTTTCACTTATCCAACCCTTTTCAAGATCTCTCACTAGCTCTCATTTAAGATGCTTAAGCAGTATGACAAGTGAAAATCTACCCATAGAAACTATGTGTTGAAACAATGACAAGTCCTGCAATACTTCAGGATGATACAGCTTTAAGAAAAAGATCACAAAAAACTTCCTCTTTTAATAATAATTACTCCATCTAATCTTAGTGAGTTTGGGACACCATGAGTATATGCCTCCAAAGAGCTGGAAAATTTCTTTACAGTTCTACCAGGTGTTCTTTACTGCCCATTAGATACTGAGGGCAGTGGTTTCCAGGCAACCCATCACTGCCAGCCCCAGGCACCTTAACAGTATCATCACAGAGACAGTCTGCTTCAGAGACACAAACCTGTGAGGTCAGAGAACTATCCTGTGCTCAGGATAAACAGCAGCTGAGAGCTGTGACTATCAGCTCATAAGGCTGCTGGTTCTAGAGCTAGCTCAGATGTACGTGTAACTGCACAATATGAACACATTTCTCCACTTATTACAACCTGTGCACTAAAATGTTCTTAGGACTGGCTATTGGAGAGTCTCTCAGGTTCTCCAGCAGTTCAGGAACATGGATACGAATAGTCTGTTACGGCAGGATCATGGGAGACATGAAGAACCCTCAAAGTTTGCAGATGGGATGGAATTTTTGTGACAAAACCAAGCACAGGTTCTCTAAAAAGAATATGGAAAAAAATATCAGTTACAGATGTTGTATGGTAGCAGATGGAATTGTAAGGTGGAAGATAATCTCATCTCTTGGCAGAAGGTGGAAACATGAAGTTATGCCTGGGCACTGCTCTTAATTCCAGGAGCTGCTTTAGTCAACCGACTCTAATGTATTTTTGATCTTTCAGTTTCCTTGCCTCTTTTTCTTTTCTCTGGATCACTTTCCTTGGCACAGACTTCCCAATCCTAAGGACTACTTCCTCTGTTTTAGGAGTCTCTAGCACCCTGGTTTCTTTTCCAGTGTAAACATGTTGGAGAATAAGCCTGTTCCTTTGTCCCTAATCCTTTCCTTACAGCACACCTCCTTGCTTCTCCATATCAACCTGTCAGGCTGTTGGCTCTCAAAATCTGGGGCTGAACAAAGTTGCCCTATGTGGAAGGCTGGTGAGGGAAAGAGAAGCTGGTGATTTCTTCTAGCCTATCTCCAGCTCAAAATCATAAAATTTTCTTGAAATAAATTACTGTATCTTCTTGGTATTGTCTTGTAAAATATTCACTGAAAATTACCTCTTGTTACAGGGGAATCTGATAAGGGGGAAGATTTCTGTAACCTTGTAAATGAAGACTCTGGTGTCTTCTGTAGCCTTGTGACCCAATAACATGAAGTTGGTATTGCTATGGCTGGGTTACTGGCTTTGTGCTGAGAGTGCAAGGCCTCAGGGCTGATGTTTGCCAGCCTGGCTTTGTCTGAAGCCGTTGTGACCTGCCCGAAGCTTTGGTTTTGCTTGGTTTAGCTGTAACAGCAGTTCTTCTGAGTAGGTGGCTATATTTAATTTGTTCTACTTTTGCTTACCTTCTGGGGCACAGTCACAGTTGTTATACAGATATTAGTAAAAAGTTGCTATTCTTTCCGACATGATTCTGCAACAGAGAGAAATACAGTCTGATTATGACAGCAGAGACCTTGAGAAGTAGGGAAAGAGCAAGAGGTGTAGAGGGACCATTTCATGAGGGACTGGCTGGCTGAACAAATCTAACTATTTATAGTTTTGGATTACATATTATTAGTAGTAGTATCATATTTTATTGTTGTTTTTTCTGCTCAGAAATATTAATGTCATTGTTATTTTTTCCTCTTATCTTCCTTTTTTTTTGGAGATATTTAGACTAATAACTATTGTGGGATTATGGTGCTAAAAATTCAGTTACACTAAAAATAAATCACTTGGTTTCTGCATAGAGTGTTTCCTTTCTGCCCACCGTGAGCATTACATTTGCCCTACAGGCGAGGGCAACCAGGCAGCATTGAACGCCTTGGTAGACAGACTGGGTTGTGGCATTGCAAATTTATGAAGTACAGCAGCCTTTTAGGGAAACCCAAAACAGGTGTGAGAGAGTGAATGTGCCTCATCCTGAAAGCCTGAGATTTCACAGGTGTGTGTATGATAATCAGTTTAAAGCCAGGTTCTGTCACATGTTTGAGATCCACCACTGAATGCAGTGAGGCAGGACACAGTACTCATTGGGAATTTCCATAATATTTCCCAGGGCTTGACATCAGAGTTAAAAAGATCCAGAGAAGAAGTATGTACTACCTCCTTCTCTTACTTAAGCTCAAGTTGTAAAGAAGGATAGCTGTCATAGCCAAAATCAATGACATTTCTCATTTGTGGCCACATTCTGTAACTATTTGTAGTCCTTACACTAGAATCTTGGTTAGAGTAACACACCTCACATCATCTTCTGCCTCATACCTTTTGTGGGGTTTGCTCTTCTTAATTAGAAATACGTTATAGCCAAAATACATTATCCATTGCAAACCCCAAATGCATTAATAAATCAACATAGAAGCGAGATACAAAACTTTCTGTGGTTTGCAATTTCTGCTGAAATGACCTCATAACACCACTAAGTTATGATATGTGCCTAACTTTAACTTTCTTTAAGAACCTGAAAATCTCAGAGGTCTGCTCACCACTCTGGTGGCCCTTGGATGACTTCTGTGCCCAAATGCTCTCTCTCTCTCTCTGTCAGCAATTCCTTTCCTTCTCTTGACCTAGAGAAGACAATCAGGTGTTCTCTCTCATCCATCCCAGTGCACTCCAGTGTCAGCTGGTCAGTCTCTCCCCCTAGTGGGTCATCCTGTTCTTTTCCTTCACACTGATTCTCAAACTAGCTGACAAACTGTTTTCACTTGTCACAGCTTTCTGACACAGCTTCTCCAGGCTGTGGCTCATGTCCAGAGCCTTTGGCCCTAATTTTTTTAGGCTTCTTTCTCAGGCAGAGAAAATGTTAGACTATACCTCAGGAGAGACTCTCTGATTTCAGGTTAAAAGACCACAGGCTTGGGGGGCTTAGACTTCCCTGACTGCCTTTTCAGTGAAATGCGTAGAGGGAGAGAAGTTGGAAGCGCTAGTGGTGAGCACTGTGCAAGCATTTAATGTTTAATGCATTTAACATATGAACAACTAGAAGACAAGAAACGGCCCTGGACAGTGTGAAAAACAGTAATAGACAGTGACCTTCTCCAATATCTGCTAGCATTGAAAACATAGTGTGACTTGATGAAGTCTTGTAAAACGGAGCACCAGTGTACAAGGTTAACTCCCCGAATAAACACGCCAGTGATAGTTTGGTTTTGAGATTTCAGGTGAAACCAAGTGCACTTTAGGCAATGAAAATACTTTTTTTTTTTGGCTAAGATTCATTTAAGTCTTTATGGGGGTCTTTATCTCAGCATATTTTAGTACAACGTAGGCAGAAGTACCAGCTTTCTTTTAAATTCTCTTGCTCATACAGCTTTTTAGTTTAAGTTATTTTTATCACTTACTTGAGGCTTGCTTTCATCTTAACGCTTACACAATCTTTCCAAGAAGAATGACAAGCTAGTTTGCATGTGCTAAATGTAAAACAACGCTTGCAATGTGATCTGAGAGCTTCACAAATACAGATAGACTCGGCTTCCTATCACTCTTGCTAACACTGATACTATTTTGCCCAGTGGCACAAACAGTTTATCCACAACCATTCAAGTGACAGAGCAGGTGTAAAATATCTCCCTCGTGACAAAGCTGTAAGCTAGCTCTTCCATTCCCATTATGAGACAGCGATTAGTACTGCCTAAAAACAAAATTAAAAAAAAAAAGGGAGAAAGAGGATGCAATAAAGTTTAACGTACCACAGTACAGAAAATACCAAGCCATCCTCTTTTGCTGAGGATGGAGAAGAGTTTGAAGTCTGTAGTACTACAGACTCTGTGTGGTTAGTTTGCTGTGGATTGTGAAAAGAGTTTTGATGACTTATCTGAGGCCCTGTGTTTTCTTGTATTCTCTCTATAGAAGTTATGAAGGAAGTGGTGTCTCCACCCCATAAATAAAACTTGTCAGAAGATGACTAAGATTAGATTCATTATGTGTGTCAGTTGGTGTAGTGTGGCTTCCAAGCTGGCCTCAGGCTGCTGGACTCTCCATGGGGAGTTTTCACAAAAATACAGCAGGGTCTCTCAGGTAGGTGCACAGGAGTGCAAGGCCAGTCTCTGAGAAGACTGAAGGAGACTGAAGGCTATTTGGAGCCATTTGAGTCTTTCAGGTTATACTTGACTGAGCAGTCCTGCAGATACCTGAGAAGCAAAATCAGGGAAGACTTGCATTTCAGAGATGCCAAGTCCTGTGCCACAAATACTGCTGGAATCTGCAATCTTATCACAGGACAGGCACAAGTTTCATCAAGGGAGTTAGACACTTAGAGCTGATTCTATCCTACCCACCCTAAAGTGACTAATTCTAGCACAGAAATTAAGCACCTTCCCTTTCTACTTACACTGAGATTTTCATAGTTAGCCTCTGCTGTCGTTTTCCTCATGTTCCAAGACCCAGTGTGAAGATCAAGAACCAGCAGCTACAACAGATGAGAACCCTGCCCCAGCACAGTACTTTGCTTTGGAGAAAAACAGTTTACAAACCAGGTTCCACAAATTAGTGGACTCTTGAAAAATGGACATAATTGTATTGTTTCATCTCATAAATGTGGTAAGAAGGCAAATACGGTAATGTCTGTGAAGGACTCATATTAGCATGACAGAACTAGAGACATGATCATGAGGGAAAAGCAAAATTCTACAGTCCAAGAAGGGCCTGGGTAGTGTACATTAAATAGGGCCTGGTCCTGCACTGTAGTGAAGTGCAATAAAGAGAACCCCAAATAACCAGTCCTGCAGCCGGGAGGGTGCCTTCTGCAAACTGAACCAAGCGTTGTGACGGTGTACTGAATACCACGATGTTTGTGCAGAGAGGTTCAGCGTGAAGGGCAGATTGCATTGATAATGTCCTCGTGTAGCTCTTCTGTGAGTAATGCAGAATATCTTAAGAATATGTAGGACTCCCAGTTTATGTACATCTCTGTTGTCCAGTCTTAATCCTCCAAGGCTCTGTGAAGTGCCCTAAAGCTGTAAGGAAGTACCGTGACACCTGAGCAGCTAATGAGGCAACTTGCATAAGCCATCCACAGGAACTGTTTTACTTTTATGTATCTTCTTCCTA
Source organism: Eulacestoma nigropectus (assembly GCA_013397775.1). Lineage (NCBI taxonomy): Eukaryota > Metazoa > Chordata > Aves > Passeriformes > Eulacestoma > Eulacestoma nigropectus. Next base: position 925,360 of record VZTE01000494.1, read on the forward strand.
CCCCTCCTAAAACACAGTTTTAGAACACCCGCATGGGTATGAGGATATAGGGGAAAAGGAGGACAGGCTTTGCAGCCTTACTTCTGTGCCATGATAAGTAGCCCATACAGTTTTCATGGGCATGAGCAGAGTACAGTCTTCATAGTGCCATAACTAATCTGTTCCTGCTTCTGCTTCTGCGTGCATCACCACCTGGACTGGTCTTTAGATCTACTTTAGATCTATTCCTCTTCAGCAATGGAAGTAGACAGCATTATCAGGCTTACCTGCTAAAAATCACCTCAGCCCCACAGAACAGCAGAACAAAAATATTTGACTTGATGTTTTTCCAAAATAAATGGTTTCTTGTCACCAAAAGCCCTGAAGACTTCATTCAGAGTACCTGAAACAGTTTTATCAATGCACAGGTTGGCTGTCTACCCTAAACTTGTTGCCTAGGCTGTTTAGGTCATTAAAGAGAGCTCCCTCCATAAGGTGATTAATTCCAGCCTAAGGCGGAGTAACTTAAAACAGTTTGTCACCCTCTGCAAATATCTACCTCTGTCCCTTGACTAGAGAGGGAGCGCTTAGATTAGCTAGCCAAACCAACTAAGGGTGGGAGAGATGATTCCTACAGCCTACAGCTTCCAGTATGAAGGCGCTGGGAAAGTATTACCTACTAACAGATCTTGCAAAGGCCTGCTTTGTTCTCCTCCTTGTGCTCGACCAAAGTTGCCACATGCCCGCCCCTGTAAGCTTGAAGACAGTCAGCAAAATGTCTGATGAAGGCTGTTGTGGGTGAGGGTGCTCAAGAGGAGTCAGCAGCAGCACAGGTCTCATTAAGATGTTTATTGAATTCCTCTTTTAGCACAAAAGATCTACTTCATTTAATGTCATCATAAAAACGCAGGCTGAAGCATGCCAGAGCAACAGGAAAGCAACTCCTCCAGCATGCACCTTCCCTCATGCTGTACTGCTTCGCCTGAAAATTCTTGAACAGGGTTTGACACAGGGACTGAAGTCAGCATTTCTTCTTCCATGGAAAGCCCAGAACATGAGATGAACTGCAAGGCCATCACTTATCTTTGCTATGGTCTTACTGGCATATAGCTGAAGACCAGTCATTTATATTTAGGTAATCTGCTTGGTAATTTTATCAATATTTTTGCCATCAGTGAACTGTCTCCAGCTATCCCTTTCCCTCCACAGGAAAAGATACTTCTTCAAGAAAGAAGGAAAATTATTTCAGTGTGTTAAGTGTATCCCCACAGCCAGACTTCGGTGTGCACTTAACATTGTATTATTGTCACAAAAAGCTAGTTCCCTCTTACATTCAGCAGCTAATGGAGTAATAGAAACACATCATGGTTTGATTCTCCTGCTTTAGTTCTCTCAGTGGTACTCTTGTGACAGCTTGTAGAAAGCCCCAGATGAAGTAAGATGGTGTTGTTGCAGAAATTCTTCATTCTTTTTTGATTCTTCCCTTTGGTCAAGCAGTACTTCCCCGTTTACAGAATTTCAGTGGATTAGCATGGTGAAATTGATGTACTCTTTTGTTACTGTTCATTCTAATTTTGCATGGAGATGGAGAACCTAATATAATATGGCAAAAAATCTTCTCCTGGCAATGTCTCTGACTTTGGGAGGCTTTTCTCCCACTGCTTCCCCTGCTTCTATCTCCTAGGCAGTTATAGGAAGTAGTTAATGTTTATAAAGCCCATTAAACACATACAGGAAAGATACTATGAGTAAAATCATAGAAATTAAATCTGAGAGAGCTCTCCAGAAATCATCCAGTCCTTTCCTAATCACTTCTCACACGCCATGCTTTCTAGACCAATGAACACAATTTCTGTCCCCTGGATTTCTTCAGAGTCCCAACATGGCTGAAAAAGGCATTTTCAGGGGGTTCTGCACTTTGTAACAGACTCTATCCTCTATAAGATTATAATAATTCAGCTACGATTCAAAAGGTAGTCAGAGGTGCCTAAAATTAAGTGCTTAATATGAAATGTTTCTTTTCCTTTGAATATGTCTTCTTTTTTTTCTCCTGTACTTTAATCTTGCTCAAATTTTTTGAAGCAGCTTCAGATTATTTGCATTACCATTTTGGAAAGAGACCATTCCTGATTTTCAAAGGTTGGAGCAATTGGTGCTCAGGCAGCCTGAAAACACTGTCCACTTGTCTTCAGTCTAAGCACCCAGATTGGTGGCACAAAGAATTAAAATTCTTTTCAAACAATATGTAAAAAACTGTGCTTTTTTCCCCAAGTTAGAGTACAGTGGTCAGTCAGGAGTCACTCATTCACCACCACAAGGATCCACCAAACCCATTATGCAAAACTTGAAACTTCTGCTTACCCCCCAGGTTATGAAAATAGCACATAGCTCTTCCAAGGAGGACTTCTCCTGTGATCTTTCCTAGGACTGGCTGGGAGCTTGGTGACTCCAGAAAGACCCTGAGCAAGGCAGAAGGAAGCCTCAGTTTCACAAGGCAGGGAGAGAAAAGGTCAAGGATTACCTCTGGTACCCCCAGAAGATTACACCCACACAGAGACCCTGGACAGTGGATTCCAAAGCAGTTTCTCCCTTAAGAACTGAGATAAGCCCCTTCTCCAGGTGACACCCTTCTTTTTCATGAGGCAGTGAAAATGAAGTGCTTTAGGCAGGATTTTTGATCTTGAAAGCCAATTCATTTCTTTACCAGGCATAATAGTTCACAAAAGATGAAACATGCAAACAAGGCTTCTGAACTAGCAGCCTGAACATTGAGTAGGAAGAGATGTCCTGAGCGGTAAAAAGAATTTCACACTCAGAGAACAACTCAGAGGGAGATGGTATAGAATGAAAATGTGGCTTGGGTCTCCCTGTTATCCACTGTGTCACTGTAGGGAAGGCACTTTCTGCTCAGGCTTGAAAGTTTTCAATGGTTTGCTGTCTATACTTACAGCAAAATCTACACAGTCCCTTCCCTTATGTGATTTCAGCCATCACATCCCTCTTTCTATAGCCTTGCTTAGGTACTCTTTCTGAGACTGTTTATGAGTCTCTTTCATACTCCCGGTAACACGTCTGATCCTGGGTTTACTGAAACGCCACATAAATTTTTTAGGAAATGAAAAAATCCAGCTGTAATTGTAACACAAGCCAGTCTTACAGCTTTTCAGGAACACTGTAGGAAAACACCCTGCAGTCTTAGAGAGAATGGTCAAGAGCTGCTGCCAAAAGAGTGCAAATTTGAAAATGTAGCCTTGCTGTAAAATTAAAAAAGACTCCATAGGGAGCAGAGAAGTGGCCATATTATTCATCGGTCCTGGTTTATAATGATCTGTGGTACCCAGTGAGATGCATCGCAGAGTCCTGAGGGAATGGGTTGACTGTAGTTGCCAAGCCCCTCTCCATGATACTTGAAAAGTCATGGCAGCCCGTGAAGTCCCAGGTGACTGGAAAAAGGGAAACATGGTACCCATCTTTAAAAAGAGTAGAAAGGAGGACCCTGGGACCAACCAACCTGTCAGCCTCACCTCTGTGCCTGGGAAGAACATGGAACAGATCCTCCTAGAAGCTGTGCTAGGGCACATAGAGGACAGGGACGTGATTCAGGACAGCAGCGTGGCTTCACCAAGGGCATCTTCACCTGCCTGACCAACCCAGTGGCCTCCTGTGATGGCGTGACTGCAAGAGTGGGCAAAGGAAGAGCTATGGATGTCGTTTATCTGGACTTCTGAACAGCCCCCACAACATCCTTCTCTCTAAGCTAAGAGACACATGGATTCAGTGGGTGAATTAGCAAGTGAATTAGACAGATTAGCAAGTGGTTGGACAGTCCTATCCGGAGGGAAGTGGTCAGTGGCTCGGCGTCCCAATGGACCTCCGTGACAAGTGGTGTCCCTCTGAGCTCCACACTGGAACCAAGTGCTATTTAGTATCTTCATTAGGACATTGGTGGAGGGATCGAGTGCGTCCTCAGCAAATTAGCAGATGACACCAAGCTGAGTGGGGCTGTTGAAACTACCTGAAGGACAGGATGCCATCCGGGGGGCCTGGACAAGCTTGAGAAGACATGAGATTTAACAAGACCAAGTGCAAGGTGCTGCACCTGGGTTAGGGCAGCCCCTGGTATCAGCACAGGCTGGGGGATGAACAGATTGAGACCAGCCCTGGGGAGAAGGACTTGGGGGTGCTGATGGATGAGAGGCTGGACATGAGCTGACAGTGTGAACTTGCAGGCCTGAAAGCCAAACACATCCTGGGTTGCATCCAAAGCAGCGTGGGCAGCAGGGAGAGGGAAGGGATTCTGCTCCTCTGCTCTGGTGAGACCCCACCTGGAGAGCTGCATCCAGCTCTGGGGTCCTAGCACAGGAAGGACATCGACCTGTTGGAGCGAGTTCAGAGGAGGCCACCAAGACAACTGGAGGGATGGAGCACTTTTCCTGTGAGAAAAGGCTGAGGAAATTGGGTTTGTTCAACCTGGAAAAGAGAAGGCTTCAGGGTGACTTAATTGTGGCCTTCAAGTACCTGAACAGAGCCTCCAAGAAAGGAGAGGGACTTTTTACAAGGGCCAGGACAAGGTGGAATGGATTAAAACTGGAAGAGCGTAACTTGAGATTAGAAGTTTCCAGAGAAGGTAGAAACACTTAGTGACCTGAGAATGGGATTTTATTGAATCTAACCAGTCAGTCTTAACCCTGTAGAGATGGAGTAGTTCAGAAACTGACTGCTCCAGTTCCACCTGGAGCAGAACAAGTAGGCACCCATAAAGTCTTCATCCACCAGTTCTGACCTCAGCCTGGAAACCAAGCTTTTTCAGAGAAGAAGCAGCTTACCCTCATTTTGCAATATATCACAGGAAGTGCTGTTTCCTATTTTCAGATACATGTTCGTTCACAAAGAAGAAGGACCCACAGTTAGACCAGCTTGATGAAACAGTGAGTAGATGATTTTTTCCCTTATCTTTACATCTAAATGCGTGTATATATAAGAGAAATCCACTAAGTGAGGAGTATATGTGCCTAATGACAGTGGCAGTAGAGCTGACATTGAAGCAGAGGTAACATCTTTAGGAACAATTGGGTCTTGTAATTAGCTTACAGCTTGGAACAAAGCTAAATGTGAAAGTAGAGAATTCAACTGGACAGTTGGTGTAGAAAATTATAATCTTTTTTGTACCAGAAACTTACTGGGTCTTGGTTTTGAAGCAGTTACCGGAGAGCAATAGCTTGAAGCTGCATTCTGCTAAGGATAAAAATTGGTAAGACATGAAATTCTTCACACTTAACATAAACTCTCCATATCTAAGTCACATCTTGCTCTGTCGGATGCAGTTGGCAGGTGTTCTCCATCCCTATCCTATCACATGATTTCTCTGTATTATTCAAGCATTTAATCTGTTAAAAGTGTTATTTCATTATCATGTTTTAAAGGGATATTTGGGATTGGGTCCTCTGTTTAATGTGATGTCTCTGAGCCACCACATTAGAAAGTCTGTGCTCCATATCTCAGCTGTATCTCAATGAGATACCGGTTTTATAACCAGTCATGATCTGGCTCGCAGTTTTTGTTAATGAGGTTTTACATGAATAAAAAACATCAGTACTACACTGGAATTTTCCTACTCATGCACAAGGAAAGGTGAGCTCCTCTGCTTGGATAAATGAGACTTGCCACTTGTATATTAGCGAAAAAGCTACAATAGCCTAAGGATTCTGTCTCATTTTTTTGCATCCTTGGGAGAACTGCATTGTAATTTGCCCGGAACAGTTGACAGCAACAGAGCAGGGGGCTTGAACCTCTCAGTGTAGAGACGCTCAGATCAATAACAGGACATCACATGACCCTATGGCTTATGCTGGCAATCTCCACTCCAAACCGTTAACCTTCCATTTTGTACTTGAGTTCATCCTTGGAATGGTTGTGACTACAACTGTTGCTTGAATTACTCTGAATTCAATGCTTTATCAGATACTGAAAAAAAACCCAAACCAAACCACAGCAAAAAAACCTTAACAGACATACTAGCCCAGAAGTTAGCCTACACAAGAGAAGAGCCCACGTATATATATACTCATGATTTGGAGGAAGATGTTTAATATCTGTCCCAAGTTTCTCTTTCTCAGAATGCTTGTTTTCAGTGCTTATGATATTCTTTTACTGTACATTTGTTTAGGTAAGAACACATCCTACTTCTTTTGTCTTGGGACCCATAGACCGACTCTATTTAACTGCAGAAAGGCTCAGAATTTTTTCCGGGCTGTCTTTCTGGTTTTGATGGGGAATGTAAGCAGTCAGATCATGAGGGCTCACAGAGAATTAAGCCTGTTCTTTTCAGCCTAGAATATATTTTACTTTGAAAGTTTTGCAGGGTTGGAAAAAAACCTGTCAGTTAGGAGGCAAGTGTTTCTGAATGCTTCTAGTGCTCAGCTGTTATAAAAGAGGAAGAGGTTTCCCAGGCAAGGTTTAATTTTGGAAGGGGCTCTTTCTCCAGTCAAATCCTAGAAAGAAAACCTGTGGTCACTAGCATATGAAAAGCTATGTTTGAGGGAAACTATCAGTTCAGAGTCTTACATAGAGTATTTAGTTTACACTTCCATCTTTTCCTTCACCTTCCCTGGTAACTCAGGAAAAGTTCATCTTTTATACTTGCTCTCCAAGCAAATGCAGGTGTCTATGTGCAGATTTCTCTGAAGTTCTGCCCCTCCTAAAAAGTCAAAGGAAAAGTTAAAGAGGTAGAGCTGTTAGCAGGAAAGGCTGGGTACATCTCTTGCAAAGCCTGCTATCAGAACGTGTGGTATTATTTTTTATTTAAGTTTCAGTATTACTCAGTGCTGTGTTGCACTTCTCTCTCTTCAAAAAGTGCCATAGATGCTGCTGACACATACTTTTAAGCTGACTACAAGTCATTAAACAATTTCTTTTTCTGTATGCCAAATGCTGGCATTTGTGAAAGGAGGAGAGTGAGGGCAGGGGCAGTAGCGCTACATTACCTGCTCATACATTTCAATCTTGTCTTAAACTGCAAAAAGGTGAAGGGAACTTTGGGGAGGTCATTCAGTTTTGAGATAAGCAGCTCCATTCATGCACAGATGCTCTTGTAACTTGTAGTTATTACAAGTTCTGGTTTCTGAGAGGAAACTTTGTCCAAATCCCCTCTAGAGCACAGCATACTCCTTGGGCTGTGACAAACGTCATCCCTGAATAAGTCACTGTAGCAACTCAGGAGGTGCTTTGCTTGAATGACCTGGAAATATCTGATAGTTCTACCAGCACCTAGACATTTTCTAGCTTAAAGTGACATACTGTAAATAGCAGCTAATGCTCAAGAGCTAGTGAGACTTCTCTCAAAGCAGCCAAAATACAGAAATCTGGAAAGACGTGGTTCAGAGCTACATCTTCATTACAAGAATCTCTCATGTTGCTATAACTGCAGCTTTGTTAAAACTTAGAGAAATTAAATTATGTTTATTTGGGCTCACAAAGTTACAAGTATTCAGCAAATCAAATTTTCTCCCATCCAAGACAATTTTCTTTGAAAGAACTTTTTTCCATGGTGCAGGTATCTGACCCATGGCTTGGTTACACCTCTCTGTATCCAGTTTCTCTGGCAACTCAGGGCATAACCAGTCCTCCAAGGGGAAACAACAGTAGCCTCTTACTGGACTGCTCATGTATTTACATACTTTCACATGGTTAGAACACAGGATAAATTAGAAAGTTCTCCTCTTATATGTCTACCTTAGGCTTGACACTGTTGCCCACTTTTGCAAAAATCATTCAGAATTTCTGTTAGCAACCAAACTACCCTGTGCATGCAGAAACAGTGGGACTGTGGTCAGGACAGTGGGCACTGTCCTGATGGCCACATGCAGTCCAGAAAATGAGAAAGCCCCTCAAATGAAAATAATTAAGACTTTCTGAATATTCATGTGTAATTTTGGACAGAAAAGAAAGAGGGAAATAAACCAAATAATTAATTACAAGTTCCCAAATCAGAATTGCTCAGATTATGTTTAAACAGCACAAGAGCAGAGATAAACCTGGAGATTTCTTTGCTATAACACACCCATTTCTGAAGGTTCACACCTAGATAATTTAAGAGCCAAACCCAGACTTCTTGTCAAGGGCTACAGCTTCTGCAAAAGATGCTTCTTTCTGCACAAAAATAAAAATGGGAAATACAGTTAAAGATAAATGAAAAAAAAATTAAAATCAAGTGCAACCAGTAATTTCCAGTAGAATTTTTTAGCCAGGTCAGTTTTCTAGAGTTCTTTGTGAAGAATTTTTTTAAAAAGTATCTCAGAAAATATTTTTAATATTTTGTGCTTGTTGTGAAGAAGAGGATCTGACTTCCAGACTGTACAAATGCTTAATGATTTCGCATCAGGTCAGAGACAGTAAACAAAACAACCACATCACATGCTGTCTTTCTAGCCAGGATCAGTGTGACTTCTATGGGGCAAGAGCTCAATTTTGGTGGTGGGGAGGCGAACTTGGTCTGATTGGGATGGACTTACTTTTCTTCCCAGCAGCCCTTATGGTGATGTCTTTTAGATTTGTGACCACAGCTGAGACAGATGACCCAAACTGACCAAAAGGATATTCCGTGCCATATAACATCACACTCAGGAATAAAACTAGGGGCAGAGGGAGGTTTTTCCAGAGTAGGCATTGCTCAAACACTGGCTAGCATCTGTCTGCTTGGTAGTACATGGCAAGCATTTGTCTTTGCATTTGTATATACCCTACTCCTGTGGGTTTTTTCAGTTTCATTCTCTTATTCAGCTGTCTTTTTCTCAAAGTTTTCTCAAAACTCAAAGTTTTTCTTTCTTCAGCACTTCTGATTCTCTCTCTTCCCTCTGTGGGGAAGTGAGTAGGTGACTAGATGAGGCCTTAGCTGCTGGCTGGGGTCAACCCCTCACAGGACATAAGACTTGGACAGAAAAGGAGAGAAATCTGTAGGGAGTCAGTTTACTTTACTATTTTTGCTCCCACAATTATTTTCTGATGGTTTCACAACTCAAAATAAGTTCCAAACTAGGAAGAAAAAAAATGTTACTTTCTTCTTATACAAACACAACGATTCTACAAGGCTAAGTGCACCAACAGAGGTTTAGATCAAATATTAGGAAAAATTTCTTTACTGAAAGGGATATCAAGCTCTGGAACAGGCTGCCCAGGAAAGTGGTTGAGTCACCATCCCTGGAGGTATTTAAAGCCATGTAGATGTGATGCTTAGGGACATGGTTTAGTGGTGGATGTGACAGTGTTAAGTTAATGGTTGGACTCAACAATCTTAGAGGTCTTTTCTAATCTAAATGATTCTATGATTCTGCAATACTACGATTCTATATATAAGCGTATGTATATGTATATTTGTTTGTGCACATACACACATGGAAAATTGTTTTACTACTGTGTAACCAACAAAATTTGTTCAAGAAGATTAGTTGTATTATACATATATCCACCAAGATAAAAATACAGATCAAAACTATGTCCTCTGGATCCTGAATGCTCTGTAATGACATATCAGGAAATCAGCCTTTGCTCAAACTGCTGAATAAGCTGACATGAGCTTAAAGACACTTCAAAAATTTCACGTGCTGCAGCTCAGAATGTTCCAACATGTCATTAAATTGACTACCTACTAAAAAGCAGAGCAGGGGCCTGTCTCTAAGTCACTCCAGATAAGGGCTGAGTTTCTTCAGTTACATTTAGACTTGCAGACCTCAAGTGCAGAGAGAATGAAATACTGGTTTTGAGAGCATGGTCTCTGCAAAAGACGCCTGCGATCCCACAGGGCAGACCACGCCATTGAAAAAAGTGCATTCAGGAAAGGAGTGAACACTGGTGCACGATATGAGCACTCAGGGATCACACAGCAAGCTGGGCCAGATGCACTGCCTGAACTCTTCTGCATTGGGAGCAGTCTGTTGCCTTTGTCTAAGAACAGGCATGACATTTCCAGAAAGAGGCTGATTTCAAAACCAGCACCCTGCCATGGGCAGCCACCAGTCTGCCATGAAGTGTCTGATCAAAGCAGTCATGATGGCACAGGAAGACAGAGCAGCCCTTTAACCAGACAGCAAGGTGCTCTCTTTGAGTGGCTACCAAAGGCATTGATTGCAATTCCTCACTGAGTGACCAGGGAGCACTTTTTGTCCCTCTGACACCCATCCTCACAAAATCCTCTGCCCAGCGTCTCATGGGACACACAAGAATTCTGCCATGTTCTCTGAGAGTCTGTGAGAAGACAGTTGTTCTGAGCTTTTCAGA